>CM053584.1:299959432-300000219 GCA_028627135.1 Pseudochirops cupreus | reverse complement strand
TCTGATAGTTCCATAGGTCATGAGCATTTCTATACAATGGCTACCTATTTTATCCTTCACAACCCTATCTGGATCCCTTAAGAAATACAAAAGGATATAGTAAGTCTTCTCTTTTCAAAGGAATATTGAGTATAAATTCTGGGTTTATAGACCTTTTTATGTCTTTGATCATTCACTGCAAATTCCCTTGGTTGAATTAATGGAACCAACAGAACTCTTGCAGAAGTTCTTATAATTTTCTCTTCTCTCTCTTGAGTCTCCTTCAGACTTCTCAGTCCTCTAAGGACCATTTGGCTCTCCAAGTTGGAAGAGAATGGGTTTGTAGTATTCAGATATATCATTTGTGTCATAGTACCCTAGAGATTTCTCATCACTTTTTGCATGAAACACAACTATTTAAAGAACAGAAAAATCATAGGCACTTTCCCACACTGGGCCAAACCATAGCCCTTCTCTTTATTATTATTCTTACCTCAGAAAAATTGTATGTGATCTTAAGGCAGTGACAGCTTAATTGCAAGAACTGGGAGTCAAAGTCCTCTCTGTCTCTCTCTCTCTCTGTCTCTCTCTCTCTGTCTCTCTCTCTCTGTCTCTCTCTCTCTCTGTCTCTCTCTCTCTGTCTCTCTCTCTCTCTGTCTCTCTCTCTCTCTGTCTCTCTCTCTCTGTCTCTCTCTCTCTGTCTCTCTCTCTCTCTCTTTCCCTCCTCTTTTTTCCTCTCCTCTCCTCTCCGCTTCTCTCCTCTTCTCTCCTCTCTTCTCCTTTCCCCTTCTCTCCTCTCCTATCCTCTGCACATTGTTAGGTTTTGGTTATGGAATAACACCCAAATAGAATAGCAAAGAGAAACTGAAGTCTTCAGCACATCTGAATTTTACAGGAAAAGATATTAAATAGGATAAAATTGAATTACTCTTCCCCATAATATTTGTGCTCCTTTTTTTTTTCAGGATTAACATTTCAAATAAGTGTTTCCTGTCCTTGAATTACATAACAATTCATTCTGCATAAGGATTTCCTTAAAATGTTTTGTTTATCCTAATGTATATGTAGGTCATCTCGCTTATTAGATTAAAAGTTCTTTGAGAAACTTATGACTGTTTCATTTCTTTTTATTCCCAAACTTAGCACAATGCCTGACATGTGGTGGGTATTTAATACCTGTTTGTTGATTGATTGACATTTGAAAGTGGGATATCATTCATGGCTTGAGTTACAAATTGACTTTGGCTTTTAAAACCAACTGATCCATTTTCAGACATTTAAAATATACCTATAGCACACAGTCCCTTGACATAGGGTAAAGTGGTACTTTAGAAGAAAATTGATAAGATGGTGGGCATCCAGAAAAAAAGAAACTAGAGTAATAAGAAAACAACAGTTCATTTTATATGAGGATCAGATGAAGAAAATAGGGATGCTTAACCTGTTGGAATTCAGGGAATTTCACTGAAACTATATTCTTACATTTGAAAGACTGATACATGGGAGATGGAATAGACTTCTTCTGTTTGGTCTCAGAAGGTGGAATTATTAATGCTGAGTGAAAGCTGCCAAATAAATTAGGTTTAAAGTAAAAAAAAAAATCCCAAATGAAGAGCAATCGAAAAGTGGAGTAGATATTTGAGGCAAAGCCATGATAGTAGAGTAGAGGAAGCAACTTAACCCTCCAAATATTGCCCTCCAATTTTTTTTTTAAATTCTGGAGCTACAGAATCAAAAAGGAGGGTAGAAGATGGAGTGAGACTCTTTTTTTTTTCCCCAGACCAAGACAACATAAGAGGACTGTGATACTGAGATGGGGGTTGGCTGAGGTCTCACATGATAGCAACACCAATATGTGGCCCTTGGAGGTGTCTACAGCAAGAGCAACAGCTTCAGGAGCTCACAAGTCAAAGAAAGTAACGTGATCAGAAAACCTGTCAGAAAAAGATTACAGAGGACTCTTGCACTAGTGCTAGGCACAGGACAGGTGTTGTTTGGCAACTTCATGAGTTGATACTCAGAGATTGCAGAGAGGAGTGATTACAGTCACAAGGTATAAGAGGTCAACTTCCCTGTTTTCTGAAGGTGTCAGGGTCCCCAAGGAACAGTATCATTTTCAATCCCAAGAGAGCAGGGGCCCTGAGGATCAATCTTGATAGAGGCTACAAGGTATCAGGGGCCCTTTATAAGTAAAGACTAAAACAAACACAAGGAAAGCGATGACCACACATCTCTCCAGATCATACCATCTTCGAAGCACTAAAAAAATTCAACTTCCCCCCCCCCCCCCCGCCCATAACTAGCTCTAAAATAGCAGTATGAAAAAGACTAAATCTTGGGACAGTGACCTACCACTCCTAGAGCTTATCAAGTTCAAAGTGAATGCATAGTCTAGAAAAATAAGCAAACAACAATAACAACAACAACAAAATAATCTAATCATATAAAAGTACTATGATGACAGGATAGATCAAGACACAAACTCAGAAGAATATTTTGTCAATACAGCCATAAGGAAAACCTTAAAGAAGAACTACAAATTGAACACAAATCCAACGAGAATTTTCAGAGTTAAAACTATTTTTTAGAAATTAAATAAAATAGATATAGGAAAAATGGGTTTTTAAAAAGAGCAAAGAAGGGACAGATTGCCAAATTCCAGAACTGCCAGATCAAAGTGAAAAATATTGCAAGCAACCAGAACAAAACCATTCAAATATCATAGAACTGCGATGAAAATCAAACAAATTTTATTAGCTACCACAGTAAAGGAACAGAACACTCAGAATATGATATTCTGGAAGGCAAAGGAACTAGGATTATAACAAATAATAATTAACCCAGCAAAATTGAGTATATAATCTTTCTGGGGAAAATGGATATTTGATTAAAGTGAGGGTTTGTACGCATTCTGGATAAAAAGACCAGAGATTAATAGAAAAATTGACTTCTAAATATAAGTCATAGGAGAAGCATAAAAAGGCGACATGAAAGAGAACTCAGAAGGGGCCCAATAAGGTTAAACTGTTTAAATTTCTGTAAGGGAAGATGGTACATCTAACTTCTAAGAACTTTTTTTTTTCATTATTAGGGAAGTTAGTAAGATTCCACATAAACAGAGGACACAAGATTAATTCAATTATGTTAGAATAATATTTAAAAATTGTACGAGTGAGAGAGAGGGATGTCCTGGGTGAAGGAGGGAGGAAGAGGAAGAATGGGGAAAATTATGTGACATAAAAGTATGCAAGGAAGAGCTTTTACAGTGGAAATGAAAATGGGAGAGGTCAGTAATGTTTGAAAACCCCCAATCAATTGAATGTAGAAACATATCTTATACCAAGGGAAAGTAGAGGGTAAAGGAGATAAGATGAAGGGAGGTGATAAAACAGGGCAAATTAAGGGAGGTAGTTGCCAGGAAGCAAAATGGACTTGAGGAGAGAAAGGATAAAAAGAAAGAAAGAGAGATAAACAGAAGAAAAAGGACAGAGGGGCATACATAGTAAGTAATCATAACTGCGAGTGTTAATGGGATGAATTCACTCATAAAACAAAAGCAGATAGCAAATAGATTTGCAACCAAAATCCAACAATATAAAAAATTTGAAACAGATCAATACATACGGAAGTAAAATAATGTGCTGGAGCAGAATCTATTATGTTTCAGCTGAAGTAAAAAAAAAAAAAGGCAGGCTTACAATTACGGTCGCAGATAAAGGAAAAGCAAAATTAGACTTAATTAAAAGAGATAAGTAGAGAAACTACATCTTGTTGAAAAGCACCAGAGGCAGTAAAGTAATATCAAAATGAAAAAAGCATGCACCAAATAACATAATGTCCAGATTCTTAAAGGAAAAGTTACATGAAATATAGAAAAGAATAGAAAGTAAAACTATACTAGTGGGAAATTTCAACTATTTTTTTTCCTTTTAGGGTCAGACATCTCTAGACATAAAATGTATATATTTTAAAGCAGTTAAGGAGGTTAATAGAACTTTAGAAAAATTAGATATGATAGCCATCTTCCAAAAATTCAATGAAAAGAGGCGTATAACTTCTTTTTTTCTCCACTGTAAATGGTATTTCATAAAAAATAACTATGCATCAGGATAAAACATCCAGAAACAATTGTAGAGAAGCAGACATGTTAAATGCACCCATTTCGAACCATAATGTAATTTTAAAAATTCACTCAATAAAGGGATATGGAATCACAGCTTAAAATTAATTGAAAACAATGTAATCTAATGCTAAAAAATGAACAAATCATAAAATCTATTGCTAATTTCATTTAAAATAATGGCATCAATGGTACAACATACTAAAATTTGTGAGATATATCCAAAGCAGTATTAGGGGGAAATTTATATCTCAGAATGCATGTATCAGTAAAAGACAAAGACCAGATCAGTGAATTGGGCATACAATTTAAAACAAAGCATAGAAAAAGAAAAAAAATGAAAATTTCCAATTAAACACCAAGATAAAAGTCCTGAAAATCAAAGGAGATAACAATAAAATTCAAACTTTTTGTAATAAATAAAAATAAAAATAAAAATAAACCATTGGTTTATTTGATTAAAAGAAAAAGAAAGAAGAAAATCAAATTACCAATCTCAAAAATGAAAAGAGTGAGGTGCATGAGCCACCACTGAAGATGAAATTAAAGTTATTTCTTCAATCATACACTGGAATAAAATAATATAACTGAAATGGATGAGTATTTACAAAGAATATATAAATTACCAATATTAACAGAAGAAATAGAGTACTTAACCCTATCTCGGAAAAAAGAAATTGAACAAACCATAAATGGAAAAAAAAAACAAACTAGAACTAGATGGATTTAAACTTTTTTAACAAGCATTTAAGGAAGAATTAATACAAATACTATATAAATTGTTGGAAAAATAGGGGGAAAGGAGTCCCATCAAATTTCTTTTATAACACAAATATGTTGCTGATATTTAAATCAAGGAAAGCATAAACAGAAAAAAAACAAATCCAATATCCCTCATGAATACTGATACAAAAATTTTAAATAAAATACTAGCAAGGAGATTCCAGCAATATTTCAGAAAGATAATATACAATGGGATATATACCAGGATTTCAGGATGGCTCAATATTAGGAAAACTATCAGCATGATTGAGCATATCAATAACAAAAATAATAAAAATAATATGAATACATCAATATAAATGACAAACAGAACTGTTTTTGTAAAACCTAAAAATATTTTCTATGAATTTAAGCAAAATGAAGTGACCAAAACCAGAAGAACTTTGTACATAGTAACAGCAATATTGTAATATTGATCAACTGTAAAAGATTTAGTTACTGATTTATTCAATGATCTGAGGCAATTCCAAAGGACTCTTGATGAAAAATGCTATGTACCTCCTGAGAGAGAACTGATGAACTCTCAGTACAGATCGAAAAATGCATTCCCATTTTTTTTATTTTCTTGTTTTTTCTTGTTGTTTTTGCAACATGGGAAATCTGGAAATGTGTTTTGAATGACTTTGCATGTGTAAGTGATATAATATTTCTTTCCTTCTCAATGGGTGTGGGAAGAGTGGGAGTGAGAGAATTTGGAACTCATCTTTTTAAATGAATGTTAACAATAAATAAATAAATGTGAAAATAGAAAAAAAATGTGTAATGGGTTGTCTTGGAAGATTGTGGATCTCCATTCTGTTGAGCTCTTCAAATGAAGGCAAGACAATCACTATTTAGTGAATAATAGAGGCCATTTTTTTCAGTCAAAGATTGGACAACATAGTCCTTGAGATGCTTTCTAAAAGGATAGAGTATCATACAACAGATCCTTCCTCTATTCATACAGACCACTCTAGGATTCTAGAAAAAGTATCAGGAAGTCTACATCAGATTAGAGCTAGAGCTGAAAGTAAATTGCCAAAGAATGTTTTCTTACAGGAAAAATAAGGTATTTGTTTAATATTTCTGATCAGTGGATGTCTCCATTAGGTTATTCAAGAGAATTAGCTAAGCAAAGGGAATTTCAGTCTTTTCCCCAATCCATAAAAGGAAGTAAGAAGCTACTCAGCATCCCTGTTCCTGTAATATTTACCCTGTGGGGCAGAATGGAATTATCTGGAGATGAGTGGGGAAGAAGGCAGAGTTCCAAATATTTTAAACTAAATCTGTGTTAGCAGTTGCTTCTTTCTGATTGTTAAACAACTTTAACAATTAATTTAATGTATGAAATATTTATATAATATTTATCTGGGAAATTTTTCAAAAAAAAAAACCTTCCTGCTCAAACATTTCCTCAAAAATAAAATATTCTGAATATTCAAATGTGAAGTCATTAAATGAGAAAACACAACTCCCCAAATTCTGCTGCATTTTTACTATTTTAAGCCTGCGTTCCAGAAGTCTGTGTTTCTGGGCTGAGCAATAAAAGAGGTGCCAAGTGATGTAGAAATTCTTAAATCATGTGATCTCCTTTCATGGAATATGTCGTTCATATAAATCATTACATTTTAGCCATTTGCATATTATAAACAGATTTTGAAAAAAAAAACACCTTTAAAACAGTCTTCACACTCAACTATGAGGATACCCTTTCAATTACATGCATTTTAACTTTACATCCCCAGTAACCCTTTCTGGGTTGACATATTTAATTCATTATCTCACTATTAAGCCTTCTTTGCTACTCTGACTATAAAACCACAAGGAGATTAATTGCAGTTTCAAAACACAGAAGTCCAAAATGGAGCATTATAAATCTTAGGAAGGCTGTACCTGCAGGAAAAGATTGTCTTTTCTCATAATAAAATGTGTTTTATAATTATCTACATATTTTCTCCTAAAGAGGTAAAGGTGTCTTATAAAGATGAATTCAAATTCTAAAATAAAACATGTTCAATAAACATTTGTTAAGCTCTTGCTGCTATGACCTAGGTTCTGGAGATGGAAAGTACTAGTTACCACAATACTAGCCCTCAAGGAGCTTATACACTAATGAGGTGGGACTTGGGGGAGAATAAGAATAAATACTGCTGTATTCTGGAGGGTTTTTCATGTACTAGATTCATCAAGTAGAGAGAATTGTAAAAGTCTGTATGACTCAAGAACAGAAGAGGATATCTTCATTGACAACATTTTTGCTTGAATTCTGACCCTGTCATTTACTGTCTGTGACCATGACCAATCACTTAACCTCTCTATGCCTCAGTTTCTTTATCTATAATATGAGGAGGTTAGATTAGATGTCTTCTAAGGTCCCTTCATGTCCTACATCGGTGATATCATGATTTCCAAAATTCTAAATCAATAATCTCAGATTTTAATTTTGTACTATGACAATGTTACTTCATCTCCAAGTGCTTAGCACAGTACAAGGCATTTAGTTGGCAATTAGCAAATACTAGTTGAACTAATGCATTGTTGGTGGAATTGAGAACTAATTCAACTATTGTAGAGAGCGATTTGTAACTATGCCCAAAGGGCTATAAAAGAGTCCACACCTTTGGACCCAGCAATACCACTGCTAGGTATGCATCCCAAAGAAATTATAAAAATGGGAAAAGGATCCACATGTACAAACATATTTATAGCAGCATTTTTGGTGGTGCCAAGAATTGGAAATTGAGGGGATGCTTATTAATAGGGAAATGACTGTTACCAGTTCTGAATGTGAATGGGATGAACTCTCCCATAAAACATAAATGGATAGCAAAGTAGACTTAAAAACCAGAATCCTACAATATGTTGTTGTTTGGTTATTTTTTTTTTCTTTTTGGGGGGTATTGGGGTTTGTTTGTTTGCTTTTTGGAGTGCAATTGGGGTTAAGTGACTTGGCCAAGGTCACACGACTAGCTTTTGTGTTAAGTGTCTCAGGTCATATTTGAACTCAAATCCTCCTGACTCCAGAGCTACTGCTCTATTCACTGTACCACCTAGCCGCTCTCCCCCCAATATGTTGTTTACAAGAAGCACACTTGAAGAAGAGAGACACATACAGACTATCGGAAAGGGGCTGGGGTAGAATCTATTATACTTCAGCTGAAGGGAAAAAAAAAAAGAAAGGATAGCAACCCTAATCTCAGACAGAGTAAAAGCAAAAATAGACTTATTTAAAAGAGGAAAACTACATCTTGCTAAATGGTACAATAGACATTTAAGTAGTATTAATACTAAGCATGCATACACCAAGTGGTAATGCATCCAAATTCTTTAAGAAGAAGTTGAGTGAGTAACAGGAAGAAATGAATTGCAAAACTATATTATTGGGGGAACCTCACCTGCCCCATCCAATACTCAATATATCCAACCAAAAATAAACAAGACACAAATGAGGTAAATAGAATATTAGCAAAGTTATCTATGACAAATCATTGGAGAAAACTGAATTGGAACAGAAAAGAATACACTTTTTTTCTCATCAGTAAGTGGCACCTCCACAAAAAATGACCATATAATAAGTCATACAAACCTCAAAATCAACTGTAAAGAGGCATAAATTTTAAATATATTCTTTTTGAATCATAATGCAATAAAACACATTCAACAAAGTGCAAGGGGAAGATATATCAAAAATTCATCAGAAACTAAATAATCTAAGCCTAAAGAATAAGTAAATCAAAGAACAAATCATAGCAACAATCCATAAAAGCATTAAAGAGAATGACAACAATGAGACAACTTACCAAAAATTATGGGATGCAGCCAAAGGAGTATTTAGGAAAAATGTATTTCTCTAAGTTCTTACATCAACAAAATGGAAAAAGAAGAGATCAATGAATTAGGTGTGAAACTAAAATAATTAGAAAAGGAACAAATTAAAAATTCCCAATTGAGCAACAAAGTGGAAATCCTGTAAATCAGAGGTGAGATTAATAAGATTGAAAGTTTAAATACATATATAAATACATATATATATATATCCCAAACAAGGAATAGACAGCATTACACAATGTAAAATGATTATATTAAATTAAAAAACCTTTTGTACATACAAAATCAATGCAACCTAAATTAGAAGGAAAACACAATACTGGAAACTATATTTATAGCAAGTGTTACTGCTAAAAGCCTCATTTCTCAAATATAAAGAGAACTGAGTCAAATTTGTAATACATCCCCATTGATCAAATAATATGAATGAGCAGTTTTCAGATGAAGAAATCAAAGCTATCTATAGTCATATGAAAAAGGTCTCTAAGTCACAGAGAAATGGAAATTAAAACAACTCTGAGATACCAACTCATAGCTCTCAATATTGTAAGGGAAATACACTAAAGGAAAAAGATAAATGTTGGAAAGGATGTGGGAAAATTGGGACACTAATGCATTGTTGGTGGAGGTGTGAACTGATCCAAGTGTTCTGGAAAGCAATTAGAAATCATGCCCAAAGGACAACCAAACTGCATAGCCTTTGATCCACCAATACCACTACTGTGTCTATATACAAAGAGATCATAAAAAAGGGGAAAGGATCTACTCACATAAAAGTATTTATAGGAGTCCTTTTCATGGTGATAAAATACTGGAAATTGAGGAGATGTCCATCAGTTAGGGAATGATTAAACAAGCTGTGGTATATGAAGGTAATGGTATACTTTAATACAATCGGAATTGATGAACAAGCAGATTCCAAAAAAAAAATAAAAAAAAGAAAACCTGGAAAGACATGAACAAACTGAATCTTAGTGAATTGAGCAGAACCAGGAAATCATTGAATGCACAGTATCAGCACAAAATTTATGATAATCAACTTTGAATGACTCAGCTCTTTTCAGCAACACGATGATCCAAGAAAAATACATAAGACTCAAAGGGAAATGCTATCCACATTCAGATAAAAAACTGATGAACTCTGAATGCATATTGAAGCATATTTTTCACTTTATTCTTTTCTGTGGATTTTTTTTTCTTTTCATCTTTTTCTTCTTTAAAACTATGATGAATATGGAAAAAAATGTTTTACGTGATAGCACATATAACCTATATCAAATTCCCTACCATTTTAGGAAGAAGAGAGGAGAGAGGAAGAGAGAAAAATTCAGAACTCAAAAGCTTATAAAAATGTATAGTAATAATTGTCTTGACAAATAAGGAAAAAATAAAATATTACTTAAAAAAGAAGAAAGTGAGATAGGAAGAGAGGGAAGGAAAAAGAAAGGAGGGAAAGAGAAAAGAAAAGCAGGAAGGAAGGAAGAAGGAAGGAAAGAAAGGAATGTATAAAGGTAGGGAAAAAAGGAAAGGAGAGAGGGAGAAAGGAAGGACAGGAAAGAAGAAAAGAAGGAAAGAAGGAAGGAAGGAACAAAGGAAGGAACGAAGGAAGGAATCAAGGGAGGAAAGGCAGTTTGGCTCAAATCACTTTACCACTTCAAATCTCTGAATTGTAAAGTGAAATGATAGTGTTCAACTTGACAATCTCAAAAGTCCTATCCTCCTCTAAAACCCTGATTTTTATATTTATTTTAAAAGAGAAGCATTGCCCTGGGTTATAATTAGCAGTGTTTATGCAAAAGTCCATGTTATTAGACAAATAGATTTAATACAATTAAATCTTTATCTTTTAAAATGAATTATAATAAAGAAGATTTTAATGAGCTACAAAAAAGAGTTTGAGGTGATAAGAGTGAATATGGGAATGAGTCATATAGCAAGCAAGCTCAGGGGTGATTGCCACATATGGATGACCTCCCAACTCTTTTAAACATATAATATCTAATTGAATAATTATTGACTGAACCGTTTGCTGTGGTCAAAATGAACTGCTAAAGGTTACTCCTGTATCATTACTTTCAATGCTACCCTCATCAGAGTGTCAATGTGTTTCTATTTTTTCCTTTGTGCACAAAAAAATGATATTACACTTGAACTCACAATATTGGCATTTGATTTAAATACATAAAAATTGTTAACAGTCGGATTTTCAAGATAGAGTTAACTCAGTGATAAAGTCACTCAGTGATTTATGTCACTTACCAGTAAGCTTTGGCAAAGATTTGTTCCATAATTCACTAGTCTATTAGTAACTAACTTGTCAGTATGATTCATTTGATCACAAAACAGCAGTGAAAATCCTCAGAACATCAGTGGAACTAACACAAATTTTAATTTATTTGATTTTTTCAATATCATGTGAAATAATTTTAAACATTCATTTAAAAATATTTCAAGCAGATAGAGAAAAGATGGTGGAGAAAAAGTAGGGACTGTCCTGAGGTCTCTCCCTAAAACAATCCAAATACCTTTAAAAATGTCTCAAAAAATTCTAGAGTGACAGCACCAAGAAAAAGATGGAGAGGAACAAATTCCCAGCCCAAGGCAACTTGGAAGGTCAATAGGAAAGGTTTGTTGCACCTGGGAGAGAGAAGAGTACAGTCTAGCACAGGTTGAACCAGCAAAGGCAAGGCCCCAACCAACCTGAACCAGGCGTTGGGGCAACTGCATCACTGGCAGCAGCGGTAGTTTCTAGAGCTCTCAGGGCACAAACGTCAAAGACAACTTAGAAGTTCAGCAGTTAAGGGTGTGTCACACCTGACTGAGAGTGGCACACAATGCAGTGCATGCCACTCCAGTACAGCCCCAAACCAGGAAAGCAGAAGGAGGACTTCGGAGTGACTGAATCAGCAGTGGCAGCAGCTGCTTTTGGAGCTCTCAATCGCACAGATGCTAAGGAAGTCTAACAATTGATCAGAAAGAGATTACAGAGGTCTTTTTGCTAGCACTGAGGCAGTACTCTGTTCCTTTGCCCCTACTCAGATCTTGGTAACAGTACTCAGTGACAGTCCCAGGATGAGGAAAAGTACTTAGCACACAAGCTTTTGTAGCCACAGTGGAGGAGGGATCCTCCTCATAATTCAATGGCAGAAAAGAGTGCTTGTGTGCACAGATCAGAGCACAGACCAGGAAAGTAACAAACACTTCTCCTTAGATCATACCACCATGGAAGAACTGAAAACTTATAAACAGATCTCTAAAAAGTATATCTGTAAACAGTTGCACAGAACCCCTGAAGTTTGGAACAGTCTGCCCTCCACCCTGGAAGCAGAGCCATACTTTAATAGTTAAAAGTCAAGTAAGAAGTTGGGGAAAATGAACGAAGAAGAAAAGAAAAATTATAGAGAGTTACTATGGTGACAAGGAAGATCAAAATGCACACTCAGAAGAAGACAATAGAGTTAAAGCTCCTACATCCTAATCCTTGAAGCAAATTATCAATTTGTCTCAGGCCATGGAGGAGCTCAAAAAAGGTTTTGAAAATCAAGTAATAGAGGTAGAGGAAAAATTGGAGAGGGAAATGTGAGTAATACAAGAAAATCATGAAAACAAATCAATAGTTTAGAGACAAAGAAAAAAATACTGAAGAAAACAACATCTTAAAAAACAGACTAGGCCAAATAGTAAAAAGAGGTCTAAAAAACCAATTAGGAGAAGAATTCCTTTAAAAGTAAAATTATCCAAATGGAAAAGGGGGCCCAAAATCTAAATAAAGAAAATAATTCCTTAAAAATTAGAATAGAGCAAATAGAACCTAATGCCTCAATTAGAAATCAAAATACAACAACACAAAACCAAAAGAATAAAAAAAAATGGAAGAAAATGGGAAATATCTCATTGGAAAAACAACTAACCTGAAAAACAGATCCAGGGGAGAAAATTCAAAAATTATTGGACTACCTGAAAAATTTGATAGAAAAATAAAACCTGGGAATCACCTTTCAAGACATTTTCAAGGAAAATTTCCCTGATATTCTAGAAATGAGAGGGTAAAATGGACATATAAAAAAAAAATCCATCAATCACCTCCTGAAAGATTTCCCAAAATGAAAAATCCAAGAAATGTTATAGTCAAATTCCAGAGTTTCCAGGTTGAAAGGGAAAATAGTGCGAGCATCCATAAAGAAACAATTCAAGTATTGTGGACACACAATCAGGACAATAAAAGATTTAGCAACTTCTGCATTAAAGGATCAGAATGCCTGGAATATGATATTCTGGAAGGCAAAGAAGCTAGGATTATAATGAAGAATCGCCTACCCACCAAAACTGAGTATAATTTTTTGGGAGAAGAAAATGGATATTCAGTGAGATAGAGGACTTTCAAGCATTCCTGATGAAAAGACCAGAGCTGCATGGAAAATTTGACTTTGAAACACAAGACTCAAGTGAAGCATAAAAAGATAAAGAGGAAAGGGAAATCACAAGGGACTTGATAAATTTAAACTGTTTACATTCCTACATGGGAAGATGGTATTTGTAACTCATGAGACTTTTCTCATTATTGGTGTAGTTAGGAGTATATGAATACAAAGGGTAAAGATGCGAGTTGAGTATAAAGAGATATCTTTTTAAATTATTTATTCACTTTTAGTTTATAACATAACAGTTCCACAATTCCATGAGTTCCATATATTCTCCCCCTCTGCCTCCTTTTCCCTTTTCCCGCATGGCATGTAATCTGATATAGGCTCTAAAAATGCTTTCACATTAAACATTAGTCAAGGTGTAAAGAAGAATTACAACCAATGAAATGAACAATGAGAAAGAAGGAACAAAACAAAACAAAAGAGAGAGAGAGAGCAAGTAGTTCCTTTCAATCTGTATTTGAGTTATATGGTTCTTTCTCTGGATGTGGATATCCCTTTCCATCGTATGTCTTTTGGAGTGTGAAGAGATGATATCTTAAAAACTAAAATTATTGTGCAGAGAGGAATATATTGGGAGAATGGGAATGGGAGAAGTACATTGGGGTAAATAATCTCACATAAAAGAAGCAAGAAAAAGCCTTTTTTTTTTTTTACAATGGAAGACAGGAGATGTGATGGGGAATAAGTGAATCTTACTCTTATCAACAGTGGTTCAAAAAAAGAAATTACATACACACTCAATTGGGTATAGAAAAATTTCTTATATTACAGGAAAGTAGGAGGGAACGGAGGAAAGAGCAATGTGGAGGTGATAGAAAGGAGGGCAGATTGGGGGAGAAGGAGTAAGAAGCAAAACATATTTGAGGAGGGCAGAGTAAAAGGAGAAATAATAGAATAAATTGGGAAATAGGATGGAGGGAAATACAGTTAGGAATAGTAACTGTGAAAAAAAATTTTGAAGGAAGTCTTTCTAATAAAGGCCTCATTTCTTGAACATATAGAGAACTGAATTAAATTTTTTAAAAATAAGAATTATTCCCCAATTGATAAATAATCAAAAGAGGTGATGACTTTTTAGGGGAAGTAATCAAAACTATCTATAGGCATGAGAAAAAAATACTCTAACTCACTATTGATCAGATAAATGCAAATTAAAACAATCCTGAGGTACTACCTCATACTCATTAAATTGGTCAAAAGGACAGAAAAAGTAAGTGACAAGTTTTGGAGGGCATGTGTGAAAAATTAGAGATTATTACATTGCTGGTGGAGGCGTGAACTGGTTAAACCATCTTACCAGACAATTTGGAACTATTGTCAAAGGGCTACAAAACCAGGCACACCCTTTGACTTAGCAATAGCACTAATAGATCTGTATTTTACAAAAGATTTTTTAAAAGGAACAGGACCTACATGTACAAAAATATTCACAGCAGCTCACTTTGTGGGCAAAGAATTAGAAATTGAGGGGATGCCCCTCAATTGGAGAATAGTTGAACAATTTATGGTTTTAATAGTAATGGAATTTGAAGATCACCTTATATTGGCAAGCTATCAGCACTTAGTTCCAAGTTCATGATTGTGTTAAGTAGTAAGACCCAGAACTTGTGAATCCAACAGTGGTATGAACTTATTGATATAACAGGAAGGGGCAGGACAGAGAAGAGCTAATACCTTATATAAAGAAAAGCCCAAGCTAGAGAGGCCACAACTGCTTGGAACAAACTTCAGGAGGCTGGGCTACTAAAGCTGGAGAGAGAGAAGAGAACTGAGAACTGAACTGAGAACTGAGAAGAACTGAGAACAAAAATGAGAACTGAGAGCTGAACTGAGAATTGAGAAGCACTGAGAAATGAGAAGAGAAAACTGGGAGGAGGCATCGATATGGTGTTGGTACTTTGTCTATCTGTTTTGATGTTACTTTGTAAGATTCATCCTCTGTTAGGAATGGTGCTGTTGTTGCAGAAGCCCTGGGACCTTGCTGCTGGTTCAGAAGCATGAAAAATGATTTTTTTTTGTATGTTTACAGAAATCCTGGAGGAGAGTCTTGCTGACATTTTCAGAGGTCCTGGGACTGTACTGACGATTTGTGCTGAGTTCTCAGACCTTGTTCATGGGTCTGAATTGATTTCACAGGTAGAAAGTGAATTGATGAGGATGCCAACAATGTGAATGAATGTTATTGTGGCTTTGTTAAGTTTTGTCTTCCCAGGAACAGAAACTGTGAAGGACTTGAGGTGCACCAGACACTGTGAATTTCAGTGTAGAATGGGAACTGGACAAGAAACTGCACAAGAAGCTAGACAATGAACTAAGAGCTGTCTGTCTTTGAACTCAGGTGATAGTGGGATAGATTCTGGCTGGAGCTGGGACCATGGAAGGGGAACCATGGAAGCAGAGAGTCATCCTCGAGTCAAGATGAAAAGACCTCTCCTTGCATATTTAATGTAAACTGAGAAGATTATGATTTACTAGGGGTGGAGGACTTTGACCTTTGTACTTTGTGTCAATAAAGGAGGCATGCCTCCTTAAGGATGAATGAGTTACTAAATGAATATATTTTGTTTAAAACTATATTACCATTTTGGTGAAAACTATGTGGGCACTTTAGCAATAAGTTGTTAAGCCATAACATTGTAACTGCTGTATTTTAATTTCTGTGAATGTTTTGCCTTAATTTGTTTACTGAATAAATAGAGAGTTCACTATACTGTGTAATCAGAACCTTGAAAGCTGTTCACAGCAGCATTCCTCTGGAAAGCTGCTCATACTTAGGTCTGCAATGGTAATATGATATGATGGAATACCATTGTACTATAAGAATTAATGAACAGGATGGTCTCAGAAAAATCTGGAAAGACTTGCAAAAGCTGATACAAAGTGAAATGTACTATGTACCAAGTAAGTATTGTAAGATGATCAGCTATGAATGACTTGGATATTGTTAGCAATTCAAAAATCTAATGACAACTGAAGAACTTATGAAGAAAAATGCTTGACAGCACCAGAGAAAACACTGATCATGTCTGAATACATACTGAAGCGTACTTTTTTTTTATTTTATTTTTCTTGATTTTTTTCATCTATGTTTTCTTTCACAGAATGACCAGTATGCATGTATTGCATGACTACATACATACATACACACACATACACATATTACATATCAAACTACTTTCTCAGTGGGGAAGGGAGAGAATTTGGAACTCAAAAGTTTAAAAATGAAAGTTAAAGAGTGTTTTTAGATTCAATTGGGGAATTAAAAATAAATAAATATTTCAAAAAAAAATTAAAAATAAGAAAATATTTCCAAATTCTCTCTTTCTTTCACTTCCCTCCACTCAATTGAGACAGCAAGCAATTTGATATAGGTTATACCTGTGTAGTCATACAAAACCATATTTCCATATTTGCCATGTTGGGAAAGAAAATACAGATTAAAGAAAAAAGATCTAAGAAAAATAAAGGAAAAAAGGGGAAAACAGTATGTGTACTTCTTCATTCTTATGTCATCAGTTCTTTCTTCATCTCAAGTCCTGCAAGATTGTCTTAGATCACTGTATTGCTGAAAATAATTGTCATCTACAGTAGATCATCATACATTATTTCTGTTATTGTGCAGATTATTCTCTGTGTTCACTTTGTATCTGTTCATGTAAATCATTCTAGGTTTGTCTGAAAGTGTGAAGCTCAGTATTTCTTCTAGTACACTAGTACTCTATCATAATCAAATAGCACAACTTGATCAGTCATTTCCCAATTGATGATACTATCAATGTCTGTTTTATCTTCCAGTTCTGTGATATCAGGTCAATTTTCCATGCTAATTACTTGCAATAATTTGTGCCAGCTCTTTACTATTATTATTATTATAATTATAATAATAATTATTATTATTATTATGACTTTCAGATAGTCCAACAATTCTTAAGTTATCTCTTCTCAAACAATTTAGCAGGTCAGTTGTTTTTTCCAGTGAAATATTTCACATTTTATTCTCTTTTTTTTCATTCTTTTGATTTTGTTTTATTGTTTCTATACATTTCATGAATTCATTACCTTCCAGTTGCCCAGTTCTAATCTTCAAGGAATTATTTTCTTTAAAGAGCTTTTGTGCTTCCTTTTCATTGTTTCAAATTCTGGGGTTTTGTTTGTTTGTTTGTTTGTTTTTTTAAGGAATTCTCTTTAGGCATCTTTTTCGGGCTCTACCATTTAGCTTATTTTTCTTTTTAAAGTGTTATTTTTTTCAGTGTTGTGTCTCTCTGTGTGAGTTTCCTGTACCTGCTGACTCTCTTTTGAGCTTCCTCTAACTGTTCACTATTTTTTTCATCTTTTTCTTACATACTTCCCATATCTTTTCCAATTTTTTTTTCTCTACCTCTCTTGTTTGTATTTGAAAATTCTTTTTGAGGTTCTCCACAAATCTTTCAGACCTGAAACCAATTAACTTTTTTTTCCTTTGAGGCTTTGTCTGTAGCTATTTTGATATTGTCTTCTTCTGATTTTTTATCTTGATTTTCTTCTCCATATTAAGTTTCCATTATCAGGTTACCTTTTTGTTATCTGTTCACTTTCCCAGACTATTTCTTCATTTTCAACTTTATGTTAAAGTTGGGCTCTGCAACTGAGGAAGAAGAGAGCAAAGAGAGCACTGTCTCAAGTTTAAGATTTTTTTTGTGCTATTCTTTTCAGAACTAGCTCTTGAAGATCTGTGACTTTTCACTTCCTATAACATGGTATTATGTAATAAGATGTGTGGTCAGGATAAGAATATCAAGGGAATTAATGAAAAGCAATGCTATTTAAAGCGGCTTAGCCATACCAGATTTTAAATTGTATTATATAGCAGCAGACATCCAAAAAACTTGGTACTGGCTAAGGAATAAAGTAGTACATAAGTGGAGTATATTAGGTACATGAGGCACAGCAGTCAATGAGTATAGTAATCTACTGTTTGATAAACGCAAAGACTCCAGCTTCTGGGATAAGAACCCACAACTTTACAAAAACTGTTGGGGAAACTGGAAAATAGTATAGCAGAAACTGGGCATAGATGAATATCTTACACAGTATACCAAAATAAAGTCTAAATGGGTACACGATCTAGATATAAAGGCTGATACTGTAAGCAATCTGGGAGAGCAAGGAAGAGTTTACCTGTCAGATTTATGGATTAAAGAAGAATTTATGTCCAAATAAGAGATAGAGAGCATTATAAAATGCAAAATGTATAACTTCGATTACATTAAAGTGAAAAGGTTTTGTACAAATAAAACCAATCTAACAAAGATTAGGAGGGAAGTAGAAAGAAGTTTTATAACCAGTGTCTCTGATACATAGAGAACTGCATCAAATTTATAAGGATACATGCCATTCCCCAACTGATAAATAGTCAAAGGATATAAACAGGCAGTTTTCAGAAGAAGAAATTAAAGATATCTACAAACCTATGAAAAAGGCTCAAAATCACTGTCGATTAGAGAAATTCAGATCAAAGCAACTCTGAAGTACAACATCTCACCAATCAGATTAGATAACATGACAAAACAGGAAAATGATAAATGCTGGAGAGCTGGTGGCCAAATTGGGGAACTAATGCATTGTTGCTGGAGTTGTGAACTTATCCAACCATTCAGGAGAGCAATTTTAAAGGGTTATGAAAATATGAATACTCTTTGACCCCGCAATACCACTGCTAAGACTCCCAAAGAGATCGTGCAAGTGGAAGGAGGACCTATATGTTCAAAAAGTGCTAGCAGATCTTTTTGTGGTGGCAAAGATTTGGAATTCAAGGGGATTCCCATCAATTGGTGAATGACTAAACAAGTTGTGGTATATGAATATAATGGAAAACTATTGTGCTGTAAGAAATGAGGAGCAGACTGACTTCATAATAACCTGGATAGACTTATATAAACTGATGGTGGGTGAGGAGAGCAGAACCAGGAGAACTTTATACACAATTATAGACACATTGTATCTGTGACAATTAAATTTGATAGACCAGGCTCCTCTCATCAGTGCAAGGTTTTAAAACAACTTCAAAAGACTCATGATGGAAAGGGATATCCACATCCAGGGAAAAGAACTACAGAGTCTGAATGCAGATCAAAACATCCTTTGTGCTTTCTCTGTTTTGTGTTTTGTTTGTTTTGCTCCTTGTTTGTTGTTGTTCACTCCATTCATTGTAACTCTTCTTTACAACTTGACTAATGTTTAATGCAAAGGTATTTGTAAACCTATATCTGATTGCTGCCACCATGGTCGGGAGTGGGGAGTAGAAGGAGGGGGAGAAAATTTGGAACTTAAGGGAATGTGGAATTCAATGTTGTAAACTTAAAGTAAATAATTTTAAAAAAAAAAAGACATGTGGTCATTGCTATTATGGACTCTTCTCTGGTCTGTGAGTGGCCATAAGCCCTCTTTTCACACTGGAACTATGACCTTGCTTCTTCTAGTACTCTTCTCCACACTGCAGGATTGTGACCCAGAACTGGGCAAGGCAACAGAGTCAGGCACACAGTGCCAGCAAAAGATCCTCTGTGACCCTATCTGACCAGTTGTCTGACCTCTTTATCATCTAGTTTCAGTTTAGGGAGTCACCCCTAAGTACTGTTCCTGACTTGCTGGGGCATGGCCTGCATTAGACTACACTTCACTCTAAACCCAATGAGACAGACTTTTCCTGCCAACTTTATAAATTGTCTCGATCTGGAAAATTGTTTCACTTTATTCTTTTGATTCTGCTGCTCCAGAATTCATTTTGAGGTGATATTTTAAAAAATTGAGAAGAATTTTGTTGATATCAGTCATATCCCTACTTTTACTCCACCATCTTGGATCTTCATCTAATAATAAATTTGGGAGAAAAGAGTATCAATCTCACAATTAAATAAGAAGTCAATTTAGGCAATTTTGGAGTAGCTCTAAAACTAGTTGTTTTCCCTAGATATGTGCTATAAATATCTAGGATAAGTATTTCATCTCTCTCTTTCTTTCTCATTGGAATGGACCTCAGATGCCATCTTGTTCAACACTCTAAAGTCATAAAAAGTGTAAGCATCAGAGTTAGAATTTGAACACAGGATATCTAAGTACAGATGGATCATTCTTTACACTTTACCAATCAATCAATAAACAATTATTAAGCATCTCCTTTGTGCCAGGCACTGTGGTAAGTCCCTGGGATACAATAAGAGGCAAAAAGACAGTTCTTCTCCTTGAGGAGCTTAAAATCTATTGGGGGAAAAACACACAAATATACACAAAACATTGTATCCATAAGAAATCATTAACAAATAGAAAGTAGTAGAAGCAAGAGGATTGAGAAAGGCTTCCACTAAAAATAGAATTTGAGTTGAGACTTAAAATAAGCCAGAGAGGTTAGAAGTCAGAGCAGAAGAAGACATAGGAGACAGAGAAAATGTTAGGAGCTGAGAGACAGAGTGTCATGTTCCTGGCACAGAGCCAGGAGTCCAGTTCCACTGGATTAAAGAGCGCATGTCAGTTAGCAAGGTGTAACACTACTAGGGTGAATACACATTATATACATACACACATATACATATGTACCTATACATACATACTATCATATAAAACATTTATAAAGCTAAACATAATCCTTTTGACCTTTGAATAATAAAGATGAAGCTGAGTCACAATATTCTCACTGATATTTTTTTTTTGAGATTTTAAATGGGTGGTGGAATTCTGGTGTTATCTTTAAGTTTTCTTTTCATATATCCTGACAGTCCCAGCATGAGTCATCTGACTATAGCAAAGAAGGAGTGTGACTAAATCCTCAGAACTCCAAAGAATCCTATTATTTCTGGAGGAAAAAATAATTCAGTGCAAAAAAAGTATAATGAAAAGTCAATTTATCCAATTGGTACTAGTGTTAAAAATGAAAAATTAACTTACATAGAATTAAGACATTCAATTAATTTATGTACATATCAAAATCTAATAATACTAAATGAATATTTTACAGTATTGTGCATATAAAAAAATGTGAAGGCTCTTTTTCCCCCAGCATAAAGAACTCCTCTTGTGAGAATTCCCTTCACCGAAACAAATCCAAAGACATCTATGTCTTGGTAAATAAGTCTTAGGGGATGTCCTAAAGCATAGCAAAATTAAATTTTATCCCAGTGGATAGATCTAACAGGATTTCAACTGAAATCTTCTTGATTCTAAGCTCAACACTTCATTATCATGGCATGTTGCCTTACAGAAGAATAAATTAGTTTTATCATTTTATTTTTTATTTGGTTTGGTTAAAGGGGAAGAAACAAATACTTCAGAGGTATAAATCATTCTTTATAACATTTTCTCTTCTCATTTATTCAAACTAATTTCTGCTTTCGAAATTCAAATTCCATTAATAATATCTTTTACCTGTTTAAAATAAAGATTCCCTTATGTAATAGGGGTTAAAATGTTTTTTCAGGTAAAAGTTAATTTATGTGAAGTGCTCAATTCTAGACCAATTTTTATCTCATTTTACCTAGCTAAGTTTACATTCAACAAACAATTATGAGATAAAGGTTTCCAGAAACCAGGAAGAGATAAGTGTAAGTTATGTCTATGATACATACTGGCTATGTGACCTTGGCCAATAATTTAACATCTCAGGGTCTTTAGCAGTTCTTTAAGACTATAGAGACATCTAGGTGGTACAGTAGATAAAGAGCAGGGCCTGGAATGAGGAAAACTTATCTTCCTGAGTTCAAATCTGGCCTCAGATATTTATTAGCTGTCTGGTCCCAGGCAAGTCACTTAACACTGTTTGCCTCAGTTCTTCATCAGCAAAATGAACTTGAGAAGGAAATGGCAAAGCACTCCAGTATCTCTGCCATGAAAAGACGAAATGGAATCACAGAGAGTCATATATAACTGAAAAATGACTAAAAGAAAAAAAAAAAGACTTTCTGAGTTTCAGAAAAGGTGCCACTATGCATTGGTAGATGTACTTCCCTCATCCTAGAATTCTTATACTAATTTAAATTCCAGGTTACTCTTTATCCCTTCCCAAGTAGGTTTAAATATACTACATTTTTTTCCAGAATCATACATAGATTTGTATTCCCATATTTTAAAAGCATATTTTCCATTTATGTAATTGAACTTCCATAACCAAGACATTGTCAATAATTGCTGAATCTCTCTCTGTTTCTGTCTCTGTCTCTGTGTCTCTGTTTGTGTCTCTGTCTCTCTCCATCTCTCTGTCTCTGTCTCTGTCTCATTCTCTCTGTTTCTAACTCTGTCTCTGTCTGTCTCTGTCTTTGTCTCTCTCTGTCTCTGTCTCTGTCTCAGTCTCTGTCTCTCTCTCTCTGTCTCTCTCTCTCTCTCTCTCACACACACACACACACACACACACACACACACACATTAAAGTTACCAATTTCTGAAGTAATTAGTCTAGCTAGACAAATTTGGTCAGTCAATGACACAAAAATGGTCAATGTAACTTTAAAAAAAACAGAGTTTTTCATCTTATGCTTTTATACTTTGGTTTAAAAAAAAATAAATATCAAATTCTATGGAACCTAAAATCTGGAATATCTCTTATAGCTCTGCTTTAGCAAAAAATTACTTATCCTCAGATCGACAGTGCTACATTATGGTATAACCCTTCTGCCCATTGTCAAAGCCTATAGAATAATTGCCATGGAGTCAAAATTATGTGTACCACATCTAGTTGTATAAATAAGAACATTAAAATTGCCTGATTTATACAATTGACAAATGAGTTACTAAAGGCCCACAATATTCACAGTTAACTTTTTGGCATCTCCTCAACATGACAATTAGATGAGGATCCTTTGCAGCAACATCCCCAAAGTTGTTTGCTTATCCTCATCCTCTAAGGGCAGGACAAGCATATTTCGCAGGCCCTGGGATAACTCACTCCACAACTCATGTATTAATCCTGGGATTCCCCAAGCTAGCTTCTAAGTCTTGCCACTGCTAAGTAACGCAAAAAATAAAATAAAATATACTTAGAAAAATGGGCATCCTTCCTTCCCACATCTCTATTTGAAACACATAAATGACAAAACTACATCTTGGTACAAGGCCCTGGAGAGTACCGATTACTGAAAACAATTACCCACCAATTTTGAATGCATAGATCATCCTATCATTCTCTAAGTGACTTTCAGCAGGCACAGTAAAAGAGCTTGTTGTCTGTCTGCTTCTTGGGAGCATTGTCACTGGGCTATCACTTTATCCTTTACTAATGTAATCTTATTTAATACAAGCCTTTACATTGCTGTTGCCCTCTGAATTCTACTTAATGAAAGGATATTTAATTATATGTATGCTTTATCATTTTTATACTGAGTACATCTGGAGGTCATGTGCTAGTACATTTAATATTTAATTTGATTTAATTTTTGAAAGTATGTTTTGATAGTATAAATAATTTAAGTATAACTAATTTTCATATTTTCTAATGCAGTTACAAAGATAATTATATATGGGGGACTGGATGGTTTAGTAGATTTATAATACAAAATAGAACTTTTCCCTTCTAGGTCACCAGTTCAAATGAAACCTTGATTTAACAAGAAAAGAAGAAAGAGTGACAGTTGTGGAAGCAAACTACATCTTTTGAATTAGCGGTTTTGTTTTACATGTTCATGAAAATACTTAGATTTGGCTAAAAGACAATTTTGTCTCTGGTTCTCACAAGCTGAAGGGGTAATCTAAAACACTTGAGCGCAAATCAAGAAAAAAGATTCTTGGTTACATGGAGCAGAGTTCTCACTTCTATTAACAGATACTAATTCTGAATGAAAAATATTAAACATCAAATACTCAGCATTAACTAACGGCAAAGCAATACTAAGTTCTGATGATACAAAGAGCAAAATAACACTGTTCTGCTTTCAAAGAAATTAAGTTGTATTGATAGGAGAAGAGAAAGTTTCTAGAAGTTGCTTAACCAGAATACCAGGTTGGAAGTGATGAAAGCAAAGTCCCGAATTTGACAAATTTGGAAGATTTTCATTGAGGGGTGAGTGGAGAGTAGCGATGTGGCCTGCACAGAAGGCCAAATGGAAGAAGAGGCACTGAACTGAGCTTTGAAGGAGGATTAGTCTTCTCTTAGTTGGAAATCAAATTAAAGGGCATTATAAAATGGATGACTTATATAGATATATTAAGTCTAGAGGTGACAGATCAAGTTCCACAACAAAGAGCTTTTGTGAAGGTAAGTAATATGAAATAAGACTGGAAAAGCTTTCTGTAATGGTAAAGGAATTTAAAGATCCCCTTGTATTGGCTTGGTTTTCAGTTTAAGTGTTAAAACCCAGAGATTGTGAATCCCACCTATGGCATGGACTTGTTGACCTGAAGAGAGGGGGTGGACTGGGAGGAGCTGGTGCTGTGGATTTAGAGAGAGGCCCAAGCAGAGAGAGGCCAGAAGAACTTCTGGGAGCCAGCATCTGTAGGCTGCTGCTACTGCTGGAAAGAGAGAAATGAGAACTGAGGACTGAACTTGGAAGAAGCATGAATGTGGTGCAGATATTTGTTCTGTCTGTTTTGATGTTACTGTGTCAGATCTGTCTGCTGATGGAGGATGTTGCTGTTGTTGCCAAAGTCCTGGGACCTTGCTGTTGGTTCAGAAGCCCTGAAAGAGGATTTTTCTTGTTGTATGTTTACAGAAATCCTGGAAGAGGCTCTTTCTGATGTTTTCTGGGGTCCTGGGACTTTACTGATGATTTGTGTTGACTCCTCAGACTTTTTTGTTGGGTCTCGGTTGATTTCACTGGCAGAGAATAAATTGATGAGGATGCAGGCAATGTATATATTTACTACTGTCTTTTTAAAGCTATATCTTTCCAGGAAGAGAAACTGCTGAGAAGTTGCTTTGGGTCAACATGAAGAAAAGACTTCTTCTTGGGTATAGAATTCTGTGATAATATTGTAACCTAGTTGTGACCTAGGGGTGGATGGCCTCCCACTGCCTCTTGAGAGGGTGCTTGGTGGTGATGGATGGTATTGTAATTCAGCTGTGATCCAGGGGTGGAAAACTTTTAACTTTTGTACTTTGTGGCTGACCAAATGAAAGTACTTTGTTTATGATTGGAAACTAATCTCCAATTGAATAGAGAGACTTTGTGATTGACTAAATGATTGTACTGCCCAGGAGTGAAGTACCTTAATACTTCGTGATTGAATTGAGGATTTACTAAATTATTGAGTTACACATGGTAAATGCTGTATTTTGATTTTCTGTGAATGTTTTTCCTTAATCCATCACTGAGTAAATGGAGTTTGCTATGCTCCTAATTGGAACCTGGAAGTTGCTTGTGCTTGGCATTACGCTTTCCTAGATCTATGGGCCCTTTTGCCTTAGGAAATTCCTATGTAAGAAGTGAACCAATATAGCTATTTGTAGAAAAGTTTTCCTCCTTTGTTCTCATGAATCTCTTTGAGGAATCTCCTTTGTATCCTGGGAGTCTGTAATACTTATTATTCCTGATCAACATTCTTCTCTTTACATTTAGTTAAAAAAAAATTAAAAACAAAATAAAAGAAACAAACAAAAAAAATAGTTTCCAAAAGTGAAGAGGGAAACATTTTGTTTTATCTGGTCATAAGCCATGTAGAATCTTGGAAATGAGTAGAAAGTTTTGTTTTTTTTTCATATTTTATAAGCCCCTACAGAGACTCAGGTAGTGTGCTAAGGACATGAAGAAAATAAATGAAACAATACATACTCACAAGCAAATTGAATTCTATTGTCATTAAGGAATGAATGTTAGTCCCCTCCCCCCGATCTTGGATCAAAGTGAAGTACTGTGCCCATGATGTCTTTACTTGTTAGAGTTTTGAATCTCTGCAATTCAGAAGCTCTGAAGATATAGCCTTCAGAGTCACCCTAGAAACCTGTTGTGTTGTCATGATGAAAACAGATGGTAATGGAAAGCTAACACAGTGTCAATATGGTAAAGGGAAAGAGGACAATCAATTACACTAAAGGAGAGCAAAAAAGATTCTTCAAGGACACAAGGAAGTTAATCAGTGAAGCATAAACTTCAATAGCTGGGAAATGCCAGCAGCCTACAATGTGGTTGTTGTTGTTGTTGTTGTCTTGCATGAAACAAATAGATGAAACATGTCTCACTTTGAAAAAAAAATCTTTCTCATCTATCAGATACCCAAAATTCTCATAAAAGTAGTTGAAATATATATATATTTTTTTATTCTTCAACAACATGCAAAATGCACCATGGGTGAGGGATATTAGGAAGATTGGGCTATTGAGTCAAGATGATATGTGACAGACAAGTGCCATGTCAAGTTCTCCAAACTGGTCAAGTTAAGCAACATGATTAGCACCTATCACTTTTGATATTCTTTCAATAGTGAAACTCCATCCCTGTGTTTCTTTACCATTTGCCACCTATATGAACTTTGATAAGTTACTTGATTTGTCTAGGGTCTCAGTTTCCTCATTTGAAATCCAAAGAAATGGAGAGATAACCTCTAATTTTGTTCCAGCTCTAAATCTATCATCCTTTGTAGTCTTCTAACTGATCATGACTTCATTCATAGGATATTCCATTTACATATGATTTAGGTCTATATCACCTTGGCAGTGATGTGAGATGGGCTCTTTCAGGAATATTAGGAACATCGGCTACTAGTGTTTCCTTACACACACATGCACACACACACTTATATGTTTGTATGTATAAGTGTATGTAGCTTTGTACATATGTGTGTGTACATGTGTGTGTTTTTCCATGAACAGAGATTGGTGATATAGGGTATGAGCAGGAAGGGGGGGGAACTATTTCCTAAAACAGAGCGTGAGAGGTATTTAATAAAGTTTTCATAAAACGGGTTTGTTTGTTTCCTTGTATTTGTTGTGGTTGATTTGTTTCTATTCATTTCAGGGGGGGAGGGCCTCTGATTTGATCAGAATGAGGAACTCAGCATAGAAGTTCTCCCAATATATGTCTATCACTTATGTCTGTCACTTATGATAGTTAAGAGATACCCAAGGAACCAAGTATTTAAGTGATTTGTTCATAGTTATATACTTAATAAGTGCCAGAAAAAAAAAACTGAACCTAAGTCTTCTTGTCTCTAAAATTTTCACTCTTGGCATTTCATCCACAATGCTGCTCCACCAACCATACCAATTGAGTCCTCACATGCCGATCATCATTTTTCCTGTTCCTTGATTGTCTTTCATTCCTATTTTTCACAGAATATGTTCCAAACTTTGCCCTGGGTATGCAGTATGGTGTAGAGGATGATATACTGCAGTTGGAGTTAGAAAGACCTGTGAAGGAATCCTTCCTCAGACACTAGCAAACTATGTAATGTGTATTGGGAAAGTATTTTAAACCAAAATGTGCTTCAGTTTCTTCAGCTAAAAGTAAGAAACCAAAATTGACTTAGTATCCTCAGTTATAAATAAAAGACTCAGAGGCCTTTAAAATTATTTCTAGCACAGAATCTATAATTCAATGATTCTTTCTGCTATCTAACGTACCCTCCACCTTCATCGTCTCAATACAGAAGTTTGCTTCATACTTCAAAAAAAAGAAAAAGAAAGAAAGAAATAAGGAAACTAGTTCCAAGCATTCTCTACTTCCTAATTCCATACCCTCTCAATATCATTCCCACTCTCTACTACTTTACTCCAATTTCAGAGGATGAACTGATCCTTCTACTAGCCATGTCAAAATCTTTATTTTTGCACTGATCCCAAATAATTTTCTCCATAACTTTTCTGAGGGCTTGTCCCTTTGATTATCCTCATTCTCTTTACTGTTTATTTTTTTATTTATTTTCTGGCTTCTTCCTTACTAGTTATTAACATTCCCAGAATTTTCCCATGGGGGAAATAACCTGAATTAGTCCCTTCCATCATTTCAAGCTATTATCCTATAGGTATCTTCTCTTTCAAAAACAAACTCCTAGGGGGAAAAAAAAACTGTTTGTACTTAATACTTCTATTTTATCATCTCTCATTCACTTTTCAAATAATTTATAATTGACTCTCACTATTCCACTGAAATTATCCAAATTTATTATTTCTTAATTGCTGAATTTGAAAAATTTCCCCATTCCCTATCCTGTTTGACATCTGTTCAGCATTTAGCATTGTTGATTATTCTCTTCTCCTAAATTTTCCCCTCCTTTTGAGGTATTACCTATTTTTATTTCCTACAAATTTGACTACTCCTCATTTTCCTTTGCTAAATGACATCCATGCTCCAAAACCTATTCATGAAAGAACTTAGTCCTAGGTTTTCTTATCTCTCTTCACTATCTCTCTGTAAGACCCTATCACCTATAAAATCTTCAATTATCATCTGTGTTAGAATGACTCTCAGATAAATATATCTTAAAAGTAACTTTTAAATTTTAAAATATTATATAAAGTTTATTTATTATGGTTGCTGTTATTATGATTATTTTTAATCAGTGTTAATCTCTCTTGAACTCCATATGCCTAATAGATATCTCTAATAAAATGCCTCAAGATGTATAAAATTCAATATAAGCAAAACAAAATGCATTAAAGTCCTAAAAGAAATTAACCTCTCCCTAACTTCCCTATTTTTCTTTAGGGTACCAACATTATTTCAATCACTCAGAATTACAATCCTGAATTTAGTCCTGATTCTTCATTCTCACTCACTTGTATATGTAATCAATTTCCAGATCTCAGAGATTCAACCTCTAGGTCATTCTTGGAACATGGCACCTTCTATAGCGACTGAAAGAGAGGAAAATATAGAGAAAGAGAGAGAGAGAGAGAGAGAGAGAGAGAGAGAGAGAGAGAGAGAGAGAGAGAGAGAGAGACTTCTTGCTGTTTCCCTATTGACAACAAAGGTATTCATGTTTCCCTCCTCCTAATGAAAAGCTGATGACCTTGGACATCTCCACTTGTAGATTAGGTAAATTATATATCACCCCAACCCCATAATTTTCTCTTGTATCCCTAGAAATTTAGGGGATTGTCTAGCTTCTTTCCTATTGACTCTCACCACCACTAATGGAGTTTCCTCAAGCCTAGAGGAGTGGGCTCCCTGTTTGCTAGTTCCATTTAACCACTTAGTCAGATTAGATTTTAATTTTCAATTATTTTATTTATACCCTCAAATATTTCCCAATTACAGGTAAAAACATTGTTAATAAACATTTTGTAAAATTTTGAGTTCCAAAATCTCTTCTTCCCTCACTTCCTCTATGATAGAGCAAGCGATTCCATATTGATTATCTATAGGGTTATGGGAAACATATTTCCATATCAGTCATGTTGTGAAAAAAACATCAACAAAATAAAAGAAAAATAAAGTAAAAAGAAGTATGCTTCTATATGCATTCAGAGTTCATCAGTCCTCTCTCTGAAGATGGATAGTATTTTTTTTATCTTAGGTTCTTCTGAATCACCTTAGATCACTGTATTGATCAGAGATGCTAAGTCTTTCACAATTGATCATCCTTACAATATTGCTATTGCTTTATACAATGTTCTCCTGGTACTGTTTACTTGACTTTGCATCAATTCATCTGAGTTTTTCAAGTTTTTTCTTTTCAGAAACTAACCTACTCATTATTTCTTATGGCACAATAGTATTCCATTATAATCATGCACCACAACTTATTAAACCATTTCCCAACTGATAATTTCCCATTTTTTGCAACAACAAAAAGAGCTGCTGTAAGTATTCTTGTATATATAGGTCCTTTCCCCCTTTAGGTTGTTCCCTTTGGGTTATAGATGTAGTAGTGGTATTGCTAGGTCAATGGCTATGCACAGTTTTATAGCCCTTTGGGAATAGTTTTAAATTGTTCACCTAAATGATTGAACTTGCTCAAAACTCCATCAAAAGTACTCTAGTATCCCAATTTTTCCACGTCCCCTTGAGCATTCATCATTTTTTTTTTCTGTCATGTTACTCTATCTGGAAGTTAGGAGGTGGTACCTCAGAGTTGTTTCAATTTGCATTTCTCTAATCAGAGTGATTTAGAACATTTTTAATGTTACCATTGATAGTTTTAATTTCTTCTTCTGAAAACTACCTCATGTCATTCAACCATTTATCAACTGGTTTTATTTTTTTTTAAAAATTTTAATAAGTTCCACATATATTTGAGAAATAAGGCCTTTAACAGAGAAAGACCATGTACATTTTCCCTAGTTTCCTGTTTTCTTTCTAATTTTGTCTATGTTAGCTATGTTTGTGCAAAAGCTTTTTTTAAATTTCATGCATTTAAATTTATGTATTTTACTGCCTGTAATGCTCTCTATCTCTTGCTTGGTCATAAGCTCCTCCTTTATCCATAATTCTGACAGGAACATATTTCTATATGCCCCTTATTTACTCATAAAAGTACATTTTATATCTAAATCGTTTATCCATTTTGACCTTATCTTGGTATGACATATGGTGCGGTATGGTGTGACATATTGGTCTATGCCTAGTTTATGCCAAAATTCTCTCCAGTTTCCCCATCTATTTTAGTTAAATGGTAAATTATTACTCCAAAAACTTGGATCATTGAGTTTATCGAACATTAAATTGCTATGGTTATTTTCAGCTGTGTATTACAATGTATACCTAAGCTACTCCACTGTTGTACCATTCTATTTCTTAGCCAATATCAGATTATTTTTATGATTACCACTTTGTAACACAGTTTGAGGTCTGGTACTGCTCAGCTGTCTTCTTTCACATTGTCTTTTGTATTGATTTCACTGATATGTGAGTAATTTATATCTTTGTAAATATTTATCCATTTAAATCAGATTGGCAGCTTTACTGGCATATAATTGATAACATTCTTAGAAGATACATGTAATCATCTTCCCTTGTAGAAAGGTAAACAGTTTAACTTTATTGAGTCTTCTTTCACATTTACCTTTTTATACTTCTCTTGAGTTTTATATTTGAAAGTCATATTTTCTCTTCAGCTCTAGTCTTTTCATCAAGAATAGTTCAAAGTTCTCCATTTCATTAAAAATCCATTTCTTAACTTTAAGGATTATACTCAGCCTTACTGGGTAGGTTCTTCTTGATTGTAATCCTACATCTTTTGTCTCCCAGAATATAATATTGCAAGTCCTCCTCTCTCATAATGAGGTAACTGCTAAAGTCTGTGTGATCCTGACTGTGGCTTCATGGAATTTGAATGGATTCTATACAGCTGCTTCAAGAATTTTGGAGAATTTCTGGAGCCTCTGGAATTTTGCTATAATGTTTCATTTGGAATCTCTTTCAGGAAGTGGTTGATGAATACTTTCAATTCCTATTTTACCCTCTGGTTCTAGGATATCAGGGATGTTTCCCTTTATTGTTTCTTAAAATGTGACATCTAGGCCCTGAGTCAGCCTCTTTCCCCCATGTTACAGATGCCTCTTTCTATGTTGTCTTGATCTGGAAGAATGTCACACTCAAACATTTTGTTGACTCTGCCACTCCAGAATTCAATTTGAAGCATTTTTTTTTGCATGGGGAGCACTAAGAGACCTCACCTGAGTGCTTTTACTACTCTGCCATCTTGGTTCCACTTCTGGAAGTGCTAATCAGATTAGCTCTTAGAAAGAAATGCTTAATTCAAAGGTATATTAACAAATATACATACATACTCTAGTCTATAACACATGGTAGGCATAAATCTCTTCCCCTATTCCACCTGTCTCTTGGTAGGGGAAAGGATTTTGCTTATTTGTTTGAAACAATTATTAAAGAGTACAATTACAATTTCAAAATACCTCATGAGTTTGAGGGTCAGCAATATCTATCCTTATTGAGCTAGCAAGCTATGATGTCTCACCTGGAATCCTAGACCCGAAGTTTGCCATGGTTCAAATTCCTGAGACTGTTAGGGCTTTCTGCCAGCACCTGTAACTAAGAAGGTCAGATGAAACAACAGAAATACAAAATCCAGCCCTGTTTCTCAAATCCAAAAGGTAAAGGGGAGATAAAGGAAAGAAAATCCTCACCTCCTCACTAGGTCACTTAATGGCACCTGCGCTGTGGTTGAACTATTTTTGAAACTTCATCTTCTGAATAGAGCAAGAAAGAGTCCATAGGAAAGAGAATGGCCCTTCACCTAACCTTAATAGTTGTAAAGAAGTATCCCATACCAGCTACCTTGCCAATTAGAGGTGGCTACTCTTTCCCACATGAAGTAGAACACAGGAAAACAAGATGTCTCCATGTTAGGTAACCTGGTTATACATCAAGAAAATCCAATTACATGAAAAAACAAAACAAAACAAAACAAGAAACTCTCTCACCTTATATATTCATCACCATTTTTTAAAATTCCACATCTCTCTTTTTTTGACTTTGCTCCCTCAAGCAATAAATAAACATTTGTTAAATGCTTACTATGTTTCTGCTGATGTGGATAAATATTCCAATGGGCTAAACACTTGAGATTAAAAAAAAAAAGAAAAGAAGAAGCAAAAGATAGTTTCAACTCTCGGAGTTTACAACCTAATTGGAGAGATAACATGCAAAGAAATATATACAAAACAGTTATATTCAGGATAAAAAGAAAATTATTAATAAAATAAAGATACTACAATTAAGAGAAGTTGGAAAAGGCTTCTTATTAATGATGAGATTTTAATTGAGACTTCAAAAAAGCTAGAGAAGTCAGTAGACAGATTTGAGGAGGAAGAGGCAAGAGCTGGGGGGAAAAATGCCTAGAGATAAGAGATAGAAATAGTTTTCCTTTTTGTGGAATACTAAAGAGGCTATTTTTACCCTCTTCTTAACTCTCTATAGTCTGTTTCATTCAAAAGAAACTGTTCTCTACAGTATCACTAATGATCTCTGTCTGTCTGTCTCTGCTTCTCTCTTTCTTTCTCTCTCTCTCTCTTTTTCTCTCTCTCTCCCAAGTCAGATGATCTTTTCTCAATCATCATCCTTCTCTTGACCTTTCAATAGACTTTGACACTGTCAATCATCCTATGCTCCATGATACTTTCTTCTCTAAATTTTGGGGACATGTTCTCCTACCTATCTGGCCACTCATTTTCAGTCTCCTTTGTTGGATCATGACTACTAACAGTGAGTGTCCCACAGGGCACTGTCTTCAGCTCTCTTCTTTTCTTCCTCTATATTATTCCATTTGGTGATCTTATCACCTCCAGAAAGTCACTTATTATCTCTATGCTGATGATTCTTGTTTAGCCATAACTTGTCAGCTGACCTCCAGTCTGGCATCTCCAACTACCTATTAGACATTTCATACTAGATGTACTACAGACATCTTAAAATCAACACATCCAAAAATATCTTTCCCAGCACCATGCCCCAGCCTCACTCCTTCCAAACTTCCCACCCAAACTTTAAGAACATTGCCATCCTAATTCCCTCAGATTGCAAACTCAATCACTCTCAATTCTTCACTTTTCATGGACCACTCTGTTTACCCAGTCTGTTGCCAGTTGTTCTCAATTTTGCCTTTGTGAGATCTATGAAATATAATTTTTCTCTCATCTTACACTTTCACCACCCCAGTGTATACCTTCATCTCCTTAAACATGAACAAGTATAATAGTCTACTGGTTGGTCTGCCTAATAAAAGTCTCTCTCCACTTTGCTGGTATATTTTCTACTCAACTGCTAAAGTGCTTTTCCTAAAGAATGACCTAAATGAGTAATATTAAGAGAAAACAAAATCAAAACAATTTTAACTTTTCATTTCTTATCCTGCAAATTGACAAAGATAATCAGAGATGGCCATTGTCAATGTTGGAGGGGTTGTGGAATGACAAGTGCACTAGTGTATTGGATAAGCTATGAAAAGGTCCAAGTATGTTTGAAAGCAATTTAGAATTATTTAAATAAAATGCCCATACCTTTTGATCCAGCGATTCCATTATTGAGCTTATATACCAAGGAGACCACTGATAAGAACATAAGTCACCAAATGTAGGATAAATATTTATTGTAGTATTTTTTACAATAGAAAAGAATTGGAAACAAAATAGACATTCATTGTTGGGGAGTGATTAAAGAAATTGTGTGATATGAATATCATGGATTATTACTGAGTTGTGAGAAATAATGAATGTGATTAATACAGAAAAAATATGGAAAGATTTACATCAACTGATGAAGAATGAAGTAGGAAGACCCAAGAAAACAATATACATGATGACTTCAACAATGTAAATGAGTAGAACAAATCCTTCCTCCCCATACATACATATCACATATGTTGCAAAATTATAAATATGAGAAGACATTCCCAACCCATCCCTTTGCAATGGTGAGAGGTCCAAAAATATTGTACTTTGCACATATTTTCAACCTTTCTAATGTAATGATCATTTACGTATATTTTCTCTTCATTTTGTTTTTCTTTAAAAATACTATTTCTTATATGAGATGACTTTCTGTAAAAGGGGAAGGGATGCTGGAGGAGGGGAACTATGGCAAGAAAAAAAAAAGTGAGGAGACCAGAGCAACTCTTCATTAGAGGAAGGAGTGAAAAAGAATAAAAGTGAGGGAAGAACCTGAATGGCATGAAATGAGGAGGAAGGGAGAAAGTGTATAAGGGTTCTCTTCTAAAAGTCTCAGTGAGGTGGAAAGAAGTATAAAACTATGTACTCCCTGAGAAGATGGGGTAAAGAGTGTTGTGGAAAGCTTGAGGAGACATGTGAATATTTGGAACAGCTGCTGTGGAGAGTAAAATAGCAAAGCTAATTAGGAATAATAGAATGTCTACCTCGCTGTAGTGAGGGCACAATTAAGATAAATTTGAATTAAACTCAATCAGTGTGGTTTTGTGTGTTTCATCAGTTCCTTTCAATATATGTGAATAAAAGTAAAGGAGGTGAGAATAAGCCAGATTCAGAGTTTGCAGACTGGTGTAAGTAATTCAAGTCAGTTTAGTGATTTGGTGAAATATGTTATCTACACTTTTCTTTTTTATCATAGTTTTTAAGGAACATACTGATTTTTATTTTTCTTAGTCTCATCATATTTCCCATGTAAGAGTTTTGTTTTATTTTTGCCTGTTTAGCTCACTTTTTTTCCTTTGTTTTTACTGTGTGACTTACCTTGTGTTCTTTTTTGTTTTTAAACTTAATTCTAGGGGCAGCTAGGTGGTGCAGTGAATAGAGCACTGCCCCTGGAGTCAGGAGTACCTGAGTTCAAATCCAGCCTCAGACACTTAACACTTACTAGCTGTGTAACTTGGGTAAGTCACTTAAACCCAGTTGCCCTGCCCTCCCCCTTCCAAAAAAGCAAAAATAAATAAATGAATAAACTTAAATCTAAGATTTCATGTTCAAGTATTGAAATTTTGAATCCCCCTTATCCCATTACCCTATTTTTAGGATGTCATCTACCTGAATATGATTTTCCAACTTGTATTCTAAGCTGTTTATTCTTTTAAGTTTTGACTTGCAACATTTAATTTTATTCTTTAACTCTTACTGCAAGGTAGTAAGCCTTCAATTCACTCTTTACCTCTTTGAGGCTAATCCATTTCCCTTCTGTGATTCTACTTGTAATTACATTGTATTAATTTTTTATTTCTGAAATTTTATTTTTGCATATTTCATAGTATTCTTCATTGTATTCATTTCCATTGGCTCATTTCTTCAGTCTCTTTGCTAGAGAGGGTAGAAAAAGATCTCCCTCTTTTCTATTTCATCTGAACTTGTCTTGGTTTAGCTTTTGATAGACTTATTTTCATTCTTGTCTTTCAGTTGGTGTCCTGATCCTGTGTGACTATGAAAGGGTTCCAAGTAGCCACATCTGAATCCTCAGTCTAGACTAGGACAGACTTATAATAATATATTGACCCTGTAGCTTACAATAATCTTGTTCTGGGACCATGAAGTCCACGTTATTGTTAAAAGGGAGGTTTCTGATTCTAGGATCCCAGTTTTCAACCCTTCCTATTTCTTTAGTGAGAGTGGAGTAGATAATGTTTATATCAAGATTCCTCCCCCTGCCATAATCCTGGGTTAGATTGTTGAGTTGATACCAGCCCTGCCCTACCTTAATCCCATCACTTTTGCAAGTAGCTGTCCAGCCAACACTCTCGGTTGGATGTTATATTCTTAAAAGGGGAGAACAAACAAGGTGCATATTGCTTCATGATCCTGATACCTCCTCTAGTTTTACTTGGGTTGAAGCAACTGAGGTAAAGGTCTCTTAACTGAGAATGATGAGGCAAGGATCTTGATCTCTGTAAAGAATCTTCTATGAATGGTCATAGAAGTAAAAGCATGAAAGAGCCAGTATTTGAAACAGATTCTTTGTCAGTAAATCCAATGTTCTTACTTCTGTACCACACTCTGTCCTCTAAAGAGGTATTTAAGAAATTAATTATTCATCTCCATCAAATAAAAAAAAATAGAGAATTTCTGAAATCTAGAATTACTTCTCAGAAGAACAGTGTATTGAGTAAATTTCAATCTCCTGCAAATGAACAGAGAGTAAGTGAATGAATAATGCCCATTTTCTAATGTTTCCAGCCCTTCATTTCAAAATTACTTAGAGCATACCAAAATCTATTGGGAAATACTTGATCATGAATAACATTAGGGAACTGTTCAGAATTTCATATTTCTTTTTCCTGAACTGACTTCAACAGAATTGTTAAAGAGGGACAAAAATGAATCCAGAAATGTGTAACCTGGAATCAAATGATAATTGACACTTACTTTAAAGTTTTCTAAAACATTTGTGGAATGTGCTTTACTTCTGGCTGAACAGAGATGGGGAAATGCAACTGACAACAACTGGTCTTGCTGCCTGGATTCTTTGAATAAGGCATTGTGTGAAATTCCTGGCTCATTAAATCTGCTGTTTAGCTGTACCCCTTGTAGCTACCACAGATCAGCTCTGAGTCAGCTCTGCTGCTTATGAAACCATTTAAGGCAAATAAGATGCCTAAATCATGAGGTGTAATATAATACAAAAGTCAGGCTAGCCACATTCTTGACTACTTCAGTAAAATTCTGTGTTCTTTGCTGATCAAATTGAATTCTTGTTCTTTTAAAAAAATATTATTTTATAATGTTACAGACAGAATGCTGCATCTCCTAAAGCTCAAATAACAGAAAAAGACTTTTGAGAATGACAAGCAACCCTCCTTTTATTAGACTTCAACAGGATTAAAAACAAGAGTTTCTGTTTCCCTACTCTAAAGTGGGCCAAATGCAGGAAGTGAAATGGGGTGGATATGTAACTTGAACAGAAGGGGCAACCATATGTGGAACATTAACCCAAAAGCATCATTCTTGAAGGACCTGACTTTACCTTTACCCTTATAAGGAAGTTACAAAGATGATATATGTGTCATGGCAGGATGGTCATGGAATGGTAGAGAAATGTGTCCATGAGGTATCTCTGCACAGAGGCTTTGTTCTCATTTCACATAATTCAACAGCTGTTCTACAGTAGCACTTTCTGGTCTCACCCACCTGGAGGAAAGTCTCAAATCAACCAACACCCTAAATGGTAAAGATTTTTATTGTTCATAGCTGTAACCTTCAGTCCTCCCATTTATATTGTGACCTAACTGGGCTTATCCTCCCAAAATAGATTTTGCTAGTAAAGGAATGAAATTTTCCAGAGATAACAAATATAGAAGTGACTGACAGATTTTTTTTTTAAGTTTGGTTTTGGTTTACCATATATGTGATATCAACATTTTATCAAATCAATATTTCACAATATTTTGCATGTGTTCACATTTGGATTTAAAAAGAAAAAAAAGGTATATAACTAGCCTAACTGAATGTCAAACTGTGAAGGCACATCTTGAAACTCTGAATAAATATGACCTAGTAGGGGATGAAAAGCATGTATGGAATGGGTTACCAAGAAAGAAAATAGTATCTTCTCCCATAGGCTTTGAGGTACAGGATAGATTTGCATATACTTAAGATTCTTCCAGAGTTTAAAAGGCCTCACGAGGAAAATTGAGGCATTATCCTTTAACAATTGTATAATTATTTTATAATACTTTATGAGAAGTTGTAATCAAAATACAAAACTTCAAATTGAAGAATCAGAGAAGAAAATCAAAATCTTTCTTCCCTCCAGGAATTGTATAAACGAATAAGAAGAAATAGACTCTCAGAAGTTTCAAATACACAAAATCCAAGGAAAAGAGAGTCTTTTAAAAATTCAGAGAGATAGCAATTCATATGTCAACCAGTCAAAAACAATAATGACTTAAGGGAAATTTCAATAGTAGATTTATCTCAGATTTTAACATATCAATAATTCTATCCCCTTTATAAGTTTTGTCAGTAATTTATACGTAAATACTATTTTTGAAAAAAAAATTTCTGATTTTTTTTAAAACAATGAACTTCTTTTTTTAACAATGAATTTCTTAAAATGTTGAATGTGTAAAATGCCATGTAGAAAAGTAAGCAGATATTATTTAAATGACAGCAATATGCATTTTGGAAGACTGACTTGGGATATCATGTAAATAAAGAGGCAATGGTAGATGCATTTCAATTCAGGAGGTAATGAATTAGAATGGATTTTATTAACTGAGAACATTTTAGTAAGAAATAAACTGTCAATGAGAAATTCACTATGAAATAAACGAATATCATCCTAAAGAGTTAGTTGCAAGGAAACTACTTTGTGAATATAAATTTGATTATTTTTTCTAATTTTACATGTCTATTGTTTTTCTAAATTTATTTTATTTATACTAGAATCAATGATGCTATTTGAGGTATGATAAAAGTGAAATTTTGAACTGAACAAACATTTATTAAGTGTCTATTATATGCAAGATAATATAGGCACTGAAGCATCATAGAAAAAAAAGAAACATTTTCTAGTCTCAGGGAACCTTCAATGTGCATGCCTGTGGGGTGATGGTGAGAAGAGTATATATGAACTGAAACATAATGATTTCAAGAGGGAGACAGATCACTAACAAGCGACAGGTTGCTAGGAAGGGCCTCACATTAGCATTGTGATATTATAGAAAAGGAATTAGAACTGAAATTTGAAAATCTGGATTTCAGTCGTAGCTTTCCCATTACTATGTGACATTGAGGAAGTGACTTTATCACTTTGAGCCTCAGTTTGCTCATTTGTTAAAGAAATGTAATGACATTTGCCCTTCCAACTTCAAAGGGTGGTTTTATGGATCAAGTAAGCTAAAGCAAATCAGAACCCAAATTCAATGTAGTTGGAATTCTTTTCGTAGACTGGTGTCTCTATGATTCCAATTATCAGTGCTGGCAGGACACAAAAAAGTTGCATGACAAAAACAGAGTTGGGGTAAGAGGGTAGAGATTACTCCATATTTTCTGCTATCATTACAAGGAGTTAAAATAATCATCAGTAGATGCTTGAGAGCATGTAATTTAAGTTTTGTTAGCCACTTTCTCAGTTCCACAGTGAAGATGGTAATTAAGGTGAGGTAAAGATGTCTAGTTCTTAAATCAGCACCTATATCTTCAAGTTTAACTCTTCCTCAAAAAAAAAAACAAAAAAAACAAGCTTCCCAGACTATTGTGCTGGGCAATATACTGCTCAGAGTAATTGTCATTCCTGAATGCTACAAACACATCTGTAAAGAAGTTAAGAAGTTAAGAAAACACTACAGATATCAGACAGAAATTTTCATAAGATTTGTAAAGTAGGAAACACAATGAAGCAGAAATGGTTATACTTCACATCCCATATGCTTAGATGGATTGCCATGGGTGTACACACACACATATGTAAAAACACATTGTGGTCCTCTGTTCCCTAACCTTTGAAAACAGATCGAAGATTTTAAGTGGCTTAGAAAAAAGATCACACAAAAGCCACTGTGGCCACATTCTATAAACAAAGAGAACTAATAAAGGGTTTGGCTGCTGCCTGGGGCTTCTCTTGTCATTCAGGAATTCTCCAATACCATATACTTAGCCTCTTGTTACAATTTAATTATGCATAATTCTTTTGGAATAGGGTCATTAAAGCTGTGCTTATAACAAGCCCAGCAACCATTTCAAGACATTCACCAAAGATATCCATGTGGTGAAGCTTCAAGACGCTTGTCTGCATCCAATTTGATAACCACAGAAGAGAAGTCAGAATGAAAACATCATACTTCTGAAAACAGCTTTTTGGCTTACCCCTTCCTGAACCAAGTTAGATATAAACATTACATTAAAAAAATATATGTTTAAAAGAATACCAGTCGTTGAGTTTTAAGGCATGATGCCTAGCAATTGCAAAGTCTGAAAGGATACAGAAGATCTTGTAAGGTAAATAGAAACATCTGAAATCCTCAACAGCTTTTTCCTTCAGATTATCCATCTAAAAGACTGTGGCTTCACCATGTTCACCTGGAAACATGCTGTCAAATAAGATCACCAGTTTAGCTGTGACAGGAACTGAATTAAATGATATAGACTACAGCTGATAATATTCTGTCCAAACTATTTTCATTATGTTTATATTTTAATCAAGTGTTTTCAGTGTGTTATCTCAATTGGCCAGCATATGTTATGATTGAGGCCAAGGTGTCAAGTCTGATAATTCGTTGGGTCACTGTAATGCCATGTACCAGCAGATTCCCAAAGGAATGCTACTGTGAACAGCTTTTAGAGTTCAGATTACAAAATATAGTGAACACTCTGTTTATTCCATTACAAATCAAGACAAACATTCAAAACATTATAATAT
>CM053584.1:299942046-299958932 GCA_028627135.1 Pseudochirops cupreus | reverse complement strand
ATAATAATTCCTTCAGAATTAGAGTGGAGCAAATGAAAGCAAATGACTTTATGAGAAATCAAGATACTATTAAACAGATTCAAACAAAGGAAAAAATAGAAGGCAATGTGAAATATCTCCTTGAAAAAACCACAGACCTCGAAAATAGATTCAGGAGAGGCAATTTAAAAATTATTAGACTACCTGAAAGCCATGATCAAAAAAAGAACCTAGAAATCATCCTTCAAGAAATTCTCAAAGAAAATTCCCCTGATATTTTACAACCAGAGGGAAAAGTTGAACTGGAAAGAATTCACATATTGCTTCTTGAAAAAGATTAAAAAAAAAAACTCCTAGGAATGTTATAGCCAGTTTCCAGAGTTCCCAGATCAAAGAGCAAATATTACAAGGTGCCAAGAAGAAACAATTTTAATACTGTGGGAACACAATCAGAATAACACAAGACCTAGCAGCTTCTACATTATGGGATAGGAGGGCCCGAAAAATGATATTCTGGAGATGAAGGGAGCTAGGATTAAAACCAAGAATCACCTACCCACCAAAACTGAGTGTAATGTTTCAGTGGAAAATATGGTCATTCAATGAGGTGGAAGATGAGCATTCTTGAGGAAAAAACCAGAACTGAATAGAAAATCTGACATTCAAACACAAGAAGCATGAGAAGGTAAACATGGAAAGGAAATCATAAGGAACTTATCAAAGTTGAACTATTTACATGCCAACATGGAAAAATGATAATTGTAACTTATGAAACATTTCTCAGTATGAGGATAGGTGAAGTGAATATAAATGTATATGTGTTTGTGTATGTGTCTATATATGTGTACAGGTATACATAGACAGAGGGCACAGGATTAATAGAATAGGAAGGGATGATACTTTAAAAGGTGTAATTGATATGTGGGAGAGGAATAGAATGAGAGGAGATAGGGAGAGACAGAATGGGGTGGATCATCTCATACAGAAGAGGCAAGGGATAACTGTTATGATGGAGGGGAAGAACAGGAAGGCAAAAGGGAATGGGTCAACTTTACTCTCATTGAATTTGGCTTAGAGAGGGAATGACATACACTCTAAATTGGGTATCTTGCCCTACAGGAAAGTAATGGGGAAGAGGATGAAAGGGGGGATGGTGGAGGGGAGGGAAGGTTGGGGGAAGGTTTGTTAGAAGCATACACTTTTGTAAAGGGACTGGGACAAAGTAGAGAATAGAACAAGTGGAAGGCCGAATAGGAAAGAAGGAAATATAGTCAGTCTTTCACAATATGTCAATTGTGGAGATGTTCTGTGTAACTACACATATATGGCCTGTAGTGAATTGCTTGTCTTTCCAGTGGGGGTGGGTGACAAGGGAGGAAGGGAAAGAATCTAGAATTTAAAGTTCTAAAATCAAAGGTTAAATATGTGTGTGTGTGTGTGTGTGTGTGTGTGTGTGTGTGTGTGTGTGTACATATATATGTGGGGGGGTATATATACATAATAACAATTATTATTATTATTTACATGCACCTGGGAAATAAGATATACAGGCACTGGGATAGGGAGTTTCATCTTGCCCTACTGGAAAGTCAGAGGGGTGATGGGAGGATATAAGAGAGAGTAGATTGGGCGAGGGACTATACAGTGGGATTGCTGTTTTGTGTGGTGGGTAGGAGAAAAACAGAGAGAAAATTTGTAACTCAAAATCTCGTGGAAATGAATGGTGTTAACTAAAAATAACCAAAAATTAATTTAAAAAAACAACAACAAAAAAAGATAATTTTCCTCCCACAGGAACTGAGTATATAAAAAGAATGGCTTTTCTAACATAAAGAATTAAGAGCTGTAGATACCAAGTCAATTTTGAATGAGTAAGAAAAAGGTTTATGTTTTTCTTGCAGTTGGTAGATTATATACCTACCTGATAAAAAGAGCTTCCTGTTAACTCCTATAAAATTGCTCTATTGCAACTAAAAACCTATAATTGCCAAGGATTTTTTTTACTGTTTATAATAAAAATTCCCCTATTTGCAGCTCTCAGTTCACCAAGTTAATGTGAAAGAAAAATTTTGTGATTTATTTAAATTCTGATCAGCTTTTGATTGAGAGATATGCTGAACAATTTTGTTTGAAGAAGTTAAGAAACAGATAATAGTCGTATTTAAGTCTACTCGCAGTATTGTGACTTGGGCAGATGCCATTATAGAAAGCAGATATTCTATTCTATTAATAAATTCCCAAAAAGGTAGGCTGTGGGTTTGGAAGCCTCTTCATTATGATCTGAACTTTGACCTCAATACAGGGGATTCCAAATCAGTTTCCTAGATGTTAGTGTTGGGGCCACAACATCACCATCCTGTAGTTTAGTGAAGTGTGTGTGTGTGTGTGTGTGTGTGTGTGTGTGTTTGTGTGTTTATACACCACTGAAGAAAATATTTACCAGCAGCATCTAAACTTTGCTTATCTATTTTCTTACAGTATACTTGGATAAGCTGTTCAGCAAATTTTTTCGGGGGGGTAGAACCTGTGAAACTTCATCTTTTGTAATCATGACTGCTTTGCTTCAGTCACTCTTGCAATAGAAATGAACATTATCAACAGGATTTTTTTTCTTTCATTCCATAATCCATGTTGATATCATCAACTATGAAATCTTCAGGCTTTGGTTCAACTTTTAAGGTTATACCAGAAGGTATAATAGGAGCAACATCTTCTGGAAGTTGATCTGCTATTCTAATCTTCTCTTCTCATGTTGGTTGATTCTTGCCCACAATCTTGTATAGTTTAATAAGACATTCAACTTTGTTTAAAATCTCTCATCCTTCAGCCAATTTCTGATCAGTAGAGTGCAAAATCTCCATAAAAAATGCTATCTGTAAGTTTAGCATGGTTTTCCATATCATCAATTGCTACAGAAAGCTTGTATGGTGCACCACCACCACCCCCTTCTTAGTACTCTCTATTTGTAGAGATCTGTTTTAAGAAAGGTATCTGTAATCATAGTTTCAATGATGTTGCCAACTTCATGCTGGTAAGCATGTGAAGGCAGTTGTCTTTATTGAATATGTCATATAGATTTCCAGCTTCCTTGTTTCTGGGGCAAATATGTTTCTTATTGTCTGTATCACATACATAGGCAAACTTAATGAAGTGCTAATAGTCAGTTACTTTAAATTTCAAGATGATGGGAATCCCTAAAAAGATTGCAAAGAAATGGACATTGCAAAATAATTCCATTTATCCACATCAATGTTATTACATTTATTAGCCAATATCTCATGAAGAAATGTTGTCCTCTTTAGGTCACCTTTTATATGGCCACAAAGAACTCTCATGTGTTGAATCAAGAGGTCTCTGGATTTGTTCTTTGATAAAACATATATTTTTTTCTGGGATAAGTCCATAGTCATTATAGTTTCAATTCCATTGGCATCAACTAGGTGCTCAAACACCTTGACTGAAGCTATTTCATGCTTCCAATTCAACTCTAGACAAGCAAGGGGAATAAACCTAATATCAAACATGTGTGAAAATGGTCCATGACCTAGACCGTGACAGAGCCCAGCAATCTGAACATAAAGCATATCCCACTCATTTGTCTGTAGTCCAGGCTGTTTTTCTTGCAGTGCACTGACCAGACATCCTGCTAGAGAGCTGACACCTAGAGAATGCTTAAATAAATTGTGTGAAGTACGCAGAAAAACATGGTGAGAGCCTGCCAGCTGTTTAATATATGGAAGATGTTGAAACTGAGGTTGTCAATGATTCAGATAAGAAGAGAGTGAAGATCTATGTGTCTGTGGGTACTGTCGTTAAGTATCTTCATTGTATCATGATTTTGATTTAGTGTATGGATGCAATTCAACAGCTTCTATCTTTCTCCTAAAGACCTTACTCCAAGATTTTTAGGAAGATTCATCAAGATGGGGCTGACTTTGTTTTCAAGTCATGGAGGCCTAAAGGTAATCAGAGGGGCTCAGTCACTGTAGAGTGGGAGACTTCTGGTGGTTTGTCTAATACCAGGTCATGGGAGTCACTGAGGAAGCAATCACGGGGGTGGATGGTGCGTTTGGGGAGGGAAGTATGGGGAATCACTAGAGAGTAACTGAGGAGGTCTCTGGGAGGGATCATGGTGGGGTACAGAACTAAGTCAGTGGTGAGGGATTCCCTGTGGAGTAGGTGCTTGGGAGGGTTAGCTGCCTGAGTCATGGGGTAGTCCCAAAGGGTTGGTCAAGGTGGGGAGCACAGTCACTGCTTTGGGTAGTAGTGGTGGGTTAGCTGATGAGATAATAGAGAAGGAAGTATCCCTGGAGAGATAGTAGGGAGCAGCAAGGTGGAAGGGATGCCTGAGGTGGGGGAGAGTAGCTGGCTGACTGGAGAGAGAGGATAGGGGGCTCCCTGAAGGGGTGCCTGGAAAGCTGGAGTGGGGGGCTCCCTGGAGAAGTGGCTGTGCGGTGGGGTAGAGGGAGGATCAGGTAGACCCTTCCAGTGTTGGGTGTGGCACCATCTGCACCCCTATCCTCTTGTCTACCTCAGATGAGCCGCTTAGTACCTTGACTTTGTTGAAGTCGTGGTGGCTGGGTAAGCTCATAGGCTCTCCCATAATATACTTTAAAAAACAAACAAAAAATAGCATTTAACTTGTTTCATACCTTTCATGTGCAGTTCAGGTCCCTGAAAGCGTGGCTGATACATACCCTCATCTGTCTCTACTCAGGGTCTTAAATGTATTAAGTTTCTAAGGCGCAGAAGTTACCATCATGTTGTATTTGCCCCAGATCATGTTCCAAGGCCAGTTATTATCTTCCCTATGTCATTTAAGCAGTTGATGTATTCTCAAAATGACAGATGAACAAGTAATATGAAGTAGTTTTTTGCAGAGATGTTTATAGAAAAATATAAGAACAAAGATACAAAAATGCTTCTTCCATTTCCCCAAAGCAGGGAACATTTTTGCCTCTAAATCTTGGTCCCTGAATATACTGGGCTTAAATTTAAAGTTCTGGCTACAATCATCCCTCCTTATACTTAAAGTGGTAACTACAATCATTCTTCCATATTCCCTTCCGAGTGAAGAGGAGAAGATATAGGACACTCCCTTGTTTGCAGGTCACAGTATTTCACTGCTGAGATTAGTCAAGGAGGTCATTCATGGAGTATGACTCATTCCTGGGTTTGGTCTATAGACCTCTCTTCTGCAAGATAATAGGGCAAGATAATAAGAATTTATTAAGAACTTACTTTGTATGAGGTACTGGGTTAAGAAAAGGTGATATGAATACAAGGCACGTAGAAAATCCTTGTCCTTGAGGATATCACATTCTACTAAAGAAGGACAACACACAAAATGGAGCTGAAATGGAGTGCCAGGTATGTTAAAAGTACCTGGTGGGGGGATGGTGTTTGAAATCTGGAAAGTCAGAAAAACAGCCAAGTGGTCAGTGAATGTTAGATGATCTGACTCTCTCTCCAAAATGGAGAGGAACTCACCAGTTGGAGAAACAGGATGCCAGTGGGAATGAAATATACAAGTGAGGAGGGCTAATGTGCAGATAGAGGTTCCAAGGTGAGTCTTCAGCAGAGTCAAGGTGCTGAAATTGAGAAATTCAGTCATACATGGTCCTATGCAAAAGGAAAGAAAACACAAATAAGGCAATCTCATTGCAAATATAGGTTTGCCCAGGAGGTCATGTTCATATGAGCCACCCTGGTAGCAGGGAAATTTACTCACCACCCATACTTCTATTTGTCAAGTTAGTGTCTTTTATTTTCACATTTTGTTGCATCTCAGTAACCCACCAAGTTGCTTTTCTTTATCACTCAGTAAGAAGAAAGAAAGCAATCCCAAAAAGTGTCTCTGTGTTCTGAACTGAAGAGAAAGGCCCTTCTATTACATGTCATTACATCTAGAAATAAGGTCCCCAATCATTTAATGTGGATTGTCAGCAGGCAGAGGGTGTGCTTGCTCCCAGACTGGGCCCTCATTCAGCATTCTCTTTCCATATAAAATTTTCCTTCCTTGCCAAATTGGCCAAGGTAAATAGCATTGTCCATATCCTCAATCTAGAACAGTCCTCTGAGTCTCTGGGGAGGCATAAGTACTGTCTTGTCACTTGTTTCCCCAGTGCTATAATACAGGAAAGATTCTCAAAAGAGTGTAAGTGGAACAGATCTTATATTGTCCCACATACACAGGAAAAAAAAATGTAATTGCCTCCAAATACAGAATTTTGCATATTCAACAAAGTCTATTTTACAACATTTAGGAAAGATTGCTGCCTGTCTAGTATTTAACAAGAACCTGTCTTGGTGTTAGAAATCTCTGCCCTCAAAGAAAAAACAACAAAAAAGCAGAAGAAAAAAGCAAAGGGAATCCAATTTCTTCTCCCCAAAGGAAAACTGATTTCTTCACAGCTTCCTTAACCATGGGTACTCAACTTAGGATCTGGGGTGGATTGGCAGTCACCTCCTCACTTTCAGGTGACAAAATGAATTAACCAAGTGAAAAATCTTCTGTCTTTTTCTTAGTACATTAGTCTAGCCTAACTGGTGTCTGGACAAAATTTGTGTGTGTGCTCTTTTCTACTTGTTGTTGAGTTATTTTAGTCCCCCTTTGGGGTTTTTTTTGGCAAAAATTCTGAAGTGCTTTGTCATTTCCTTCTCTGTCTCATTTTATAGATGCTACAAGCCAGGGTTAAGTGATTTACTACAGCTAGTGAGTGTCTGAAGCCAGATTTGAACTAAGGTCTTCCTGACTCCAGGTAAAGTATACCACCTAACTGCTCCTTTTGCACAGGAAACTCCAAAATTTTTCTAGGGTTCTCTGCACCATAGTTAATAACTTTGGAGATCAGGAAGAATTTCTTATGTGACGTTATACCAAAGGGTAACTGAAACTTTCCGAAAAAATAAGGACCACTGAAATGAGATTCCTAATTGAAGTCTAAACACACCCATCAATAGGAGAAAAAGGATCAGTAGGAGTAGAAAGAAATGAGATCATACAGTTCCTAAACAAATATAAGATTCCATAGAAATGGGATTGTGCACATGGGTTTGATTACTCAATTTCTAGGCCACTGGACAAACATCCTATGGGCCTGTCTTCCATAAGTACCTCATGAAAAGGCAAGTATTAAGTCTGTTTAAAAGCAGATGAAAAATACAAACACTTATCAGTTGGGCACCAGCATCCTAAGGAAACAAAATCCATACTTTCATATCAGCCTCAAGATCAATACGTGTAAGGGATTCAGTAACACAGCAGATAATGGTGCATAAACATTCAAAAAAGCAAAAGTTTTTACAAAGGAACTAGACTTAGTTTTGAAGGGAACACAGTGGAAAATCTGATTTTACAATTACTGTCTAAAATAGCAGAGACGAGAAAACATTTGCCTAAGGATACTGGAAACTTAGAAATCCCATAAAGATCTTCTTGGGAAGAGAGAAGGGCCCAGTGTTTATCCCTTGCAAAATCTTGCATTGACAAATACTAGGTGGCTCATGTGAAACATGGATATTTTGATAGATAGAGAAATGCCCCCACACACCATGACTCTGAGGAAGATAGAGTAGCTCCACCTTTGAAGGTAGTAGGACAGAGGATGGTAAAGACTGAAGTACTTATTCCTTGGCCCATCTTCCAATGAGTGTTAGGCTGAAATTAGTCCTAAAAATGTATAAATTAGGTATTTGAAATTTAGGGGTATGATTATGTTGGTTTTCAGGATAAGAGCACATCTACCTTTAGAGAAATCTACCTGATTTCTCAAAATTACTTTCTCTCATGTCTTCAGGGGGTAAGGAATTGGGAATAGTTCCACTCAGAACACTAAAGGTAACAGTTTAATCTCAGTCCTTTATCTTAAAAGAATCTTGGATACTGAGTAAACATTTATCAAAGGGCTATATAGTATCACAAAGACTGTACTTATAAAGAACACAAGTCAACCAGGGATTTGGAGAGGGGTGCTTCTGCTTAAAGAAAGGACAAACAATCAGCCTTACGAATTAAGAAATAGGGAAATTATATTAGTTCGAAGTCTCTCTGGCCCCATCAAGATGTTTGTAACACATTTTAAATAAACCTCCTCCCCTACACACATCCATACCATTTTGATTGTGTGCATCTTATTTGTTTCTGCCAATAAATGATTAATCATTTCTATAAGTTGAAGGAGTGCTATAGGTCATCACTAGTATGAAACTTTGAAGTAAGATATATATATATATATATATGTATATATGTATATATATACATATATGTATATATATATATATGTATATATATATATATACACATATATATATCCATAAGGATCTAAATCCTTGAGCTTTCCTTTTGAATAGAATCAGCTTAGCACTGACCAGTATTGCTTGATGGTTAAATGCAACTCAAGAAATCCACAGTTAAATGTAACAGATTTGAAGGAAATAAATGGGAAGACTAAAATGAAAACCACATAGAAGAAAAAAAATTATGAGATTTTTAAAAAATGTGTAGGAATATTGGGTAATAGAGTTTTTTAAAAATATTAGAACTAATCTAATTCAATTCCTTCATTTTACAAATAACAAAACTGGGACCTGGAGATTTTAAGTGACTCGCCCAGGGACACATAGGCAATAATAATATCTGATATCTATATAGAACTTCAAAGTGTGCAAAATGCTTTGCACCTAATATCAGGATTAAATATCAAGATAATTCTCTAAGTTAGGCATTACATATATTATTCTCCCCATTTTACACATGAGAAAAGGAATGTTCAAAAAATAACTTATCCATAGCCTTGTGACTAGAAAGCATCAGAGATAGGGATTTGAACCAAAATCTTTCTGCCTCTTAATCCAGCATTTTCTTTCCTGTGACATGCTGCTTCTAAATGTTAAAAAGGTTAAAATAAGTAGTAAGGTGGGCAGTAATTGTCACAATCAGGATTTAATTCCATCTCCTCTCAAGGAAAATTCAGCAACAGGGATAGGAGAATGATAATGATAAATTAATGATGTTAAATGATAATGAATAATTGTTTTCAAGTACTTTGTATACTTTGTTAATTGCATGCAAAGAATGTAGGAACGAATTACAAGTCAATATTATCTATTCATTGATGAAATCTCCAATGAGTCTCAATTTGGCATATATGTTGAGTCATGGAAAGAACACTAAACTAGGAATCAGGAAACCTAGGCTGTGTCTCACTTCTGACAATGTCACTGGGAAAATCACTACTCCAATGGCAAACAATGTTTAACCTGAAAATTCCAAATACATCACAAATTCAACATGTCCAAGATAGATCTTATTATCTTCTTCTCCAAATTTATTTCTCTTCTCAATTTTTCAGCCTGTCAAGGGTATAATCATCTTTCCAGTCATTCAGGTTTATAACTACAGGATCATTCCTGATTATTCACTCTTTTTGTTTATAAATAAAGAGAAAGCAGAAACATCATGGCATCATCTTACAATTATAGCTAGAAGAACAAAAAATTAGTTTTTGATAATTTCAATTAAATTAAATAGACATTTATTCAGTGCATAATACTTGTATTACATTATGATGCTGTGTTGGCTATTAGAGAGACTGTCAAAAATGAAAACAGTTCTTCCCTTTTTAAAGAGCTTTATATTTACTAGAAAAGTACAACACCATGCATGAAAACAAAGTATAACCAAAGGAAGACTAGAGGATGAGAAATTGTTGAAAACTGTATAGCTTCAGGATGTAGCACCTAAATTGAATGCTCAAAGGAAGACAGGAATTACAAGAGGCAGATATGAGTAGGGATTGTGTTCTAGGCAAGTGAAATGGTATGTGCAAAAGCATGAAAGTGAAAGTTGGAGAATTATTTTTCTGAAGAAACTAGGAGTTTAATTTTGTTGAAATATAATATTTAGGAAAGGAAGTTTCATAAAATAAGGCTAGAAGAGAAAATGGAATCTGGTTGATGGAGCAATTTAGGTACCAGTTTCACAATATTAATCTAATAGATGATGAAGGGTCATTGAAGGTTGGATTATATAAAACCAGCTGAATTGGAAATCACCACCAAGATGATTTGTCTCAATAGATTAAATCTTCATAGTTACAATACTGTTAACTAAGAGTTGAAAAAAACACAAAATAAACTTCCTCCATTGCTGGCTGATTACAATAAAATACCTTGAGCCTGTGTAACAAAATGTAATCCTGTAATACTTTAATCTATTGTCAAGTAAGATTTTTTTTAAAGTTCACACAAGATTTATTAATGGATGTGGCCACAGAAATAATTATATTTAATAAGATTTTTACAGAGACAGAAAATTATAATCTATGGTCACCAAATGTGATGGGAAATGAACTGTACTGGTTCCATATAAAAAGATTCACTGTAGATGTCATGATCCTTTAGTTATTTATGTTTGCAGTGGATATAGTATATATTGTTTCAAGCTACAGAACACTACCTTCTAGATTCTATCAAATGCTTAAGCCTTTAAGGAGAGATTGACCTATCACTTGCTATGGGAAAAAATCATGGAATGAAGAATACCTTTTGTTTAAAATATGAGATGCTGATAGATTGAAATCTTCCACTGAGTTAGCCTACAGTACTTTCATCTTAGACAGGTATGACAAATGCACAATAATCTGAATTCAAAGTTAAATAAGAATTACACTGCTTAACTCAATCATGTTTGGAAAAGTATGTAGTTCTTCTAGTGATTGTAAGGTTCTCCCTGAAACAAAATCCCATATTTCAAAGCCAATATTTTTCTCAGTGATACTATATGGATGCGAACCAAGAAACATCATGGTCTTAAAAGAATCAAAACAATGAAGGATCCTAAAGGGCAATGGAAAGATGTAATGTGGGTGTGAGTGGGCTATAATCCATTACTAGTGATGATTCATGTTTTAAAAAAATAGCAGAAAATATATCATAAAGTATACACATTATCTGAAATGGAGATAGGCCAGTCATTTAGCAAGAATGAGTGATAACAGCCAGAAACCCTGTATGTTTTAGCATTTTATACAAAATATTAAAAGACCTAGAGAAAGGTCATCAGATATCTTCTGCAGTGAAAAATTCATGGAAAGATATGGACAGGATGGGAGTGTGGGCAGTTTGCCATTTGAATCAGTGGAGAGAGAAAACAAATCAATGAGATCACTGATTCATCAAAACATCAAAGTATAAAACTGGGTGGATGGACTAAAAAAGCTCTAATGTTATTTCTAGCTATAAAATTCTATCTATAAGTTAAATACTTCAGAATAAAAATATAGAGACCAAGAAACTATGAAATATGACTCAATATCTGAAAAGAGAAAAATTTCTTAAGATTTGTATCTGAATTTTATAAGGTTCTCAAGAATTGCCTGACTAAAGTTTGTTTTTAATGACACAATGAAAAAAGGGAAATAGGCACAAGTCACAAGGATACTTTAATGTAGAATTTTTAAAGCATGGATAGAAGATAATAGAAACTAGCAGTAACTAACATTGCTTAATACAGTGTATAAGGTTATGGAGTATTTTATTTTGTTTTGTTTTTATTTTTCTGAAACAGATGCAATAAAAAAGTAGACTTTTTCACAAGTAACTTATTTCATTGAAAGATGACAGTGGAGCTGTATGTAAGAGAATACATAGATAATTAGAAATCTGTGTGTCTAATGGGTAATTCATTGAGGAAAACATTTATGTTCTACACATTTTAAGCTTTTAAAATATAGTATCCAAATATAGTGGAACTTTGGTGAGAGGAAAAGGGGAAAAGGGGAAGGAGATGTAAAGGAAAAGAAGAGAAGGAAATAAAAGAAAAAACAAAGAAAGAAAGGTATTAGGGACATCATATACTATGGGTCATTTGACCACATGGGGGGAAAACAAATAATGAGTCCCTGATTTAGATCACAAAACTGGCACAAAGAAAGGATGTAGTGTTTGTATATTTATGACATCTGCTGGACATTTCTCTTTGGTAATAAATACATACACACATACATGTGTGCATACATACATAAATGTATATGTGTGTATATCTATCTATATCAATATTTATATGATAAACTCTTAACTTACCTTGCTTCATTATTTCATTTTTGATAATGTAATCATGATTATAGGCATGATATTGTAGAATAGTTTGGAAAAGAAAACAGAAATGTTCCCATTATTCAACTACCTCTAGCAAGTCTTTACAAAGTACTTACTATGCAAAACATACTCTGGGCTATGCACATAGGAAGACCAAAATGAAGCATTTTGTATAATCAAAGAGCTAATATTTTATTGGGGATAATACAAAATGTAAATATATAAGCATATAGGTACATAAATACACATATCATATGTGTGAGTATTTGAATAGAGAAATAGCACCAGCAATTGGAGAGATCTAGAAAGGTTTCCAATAGGAAGTAGTTCACAAATGAAACCTTGAGAGATGCTAGGTATTTGGTAGTACGGAAGTCAAGACATGAATATTGGGCAACCATGTGCTATGCCAAAAGCAATTATTAGAAATGTAGACCTTAACAGTAGCTGAGTGGCCTCTGCCATTGCCTTGTAGGGGATCCTGCAATTTGAAAAATGTATTTTCTTGTAGACTAGGACTGATGAGGTCCTTAAAATGTTTCATATAAAGACTTTTTATTTGTTTTTCAAATTTTTTGGCTATCATTTTTCTTAGACATAGGTAAGAAGATTATGTACGTGTGTATAAACACACATATACACATATATTTGTGTGTATTGTACATTTTTATGTATACATATATAAACATATGTATATTTATACATACAAGTATGTTAAATATATACACATAGATATGTAGATAAAATATAGATATATATGCAATTTTATGTCTTCTCACAATGGGAAAGGTAGAAGTTCTACTGGATTTAAGATTCATTCATTTATTTATTGCTTTTGATTTGGCTCATTATTTATTTCTCAAAATCTGCTCTGTTGGGTTATAAGAAGCAAATCACAGGGTATAGAGTGTGTTCAGGGAAGACTAGTATTTCTGATATGAGGACTGCTGAGCCCTTTTCAGGATTGCTTTCTACCTTTGGTGTCCATCTGATTCACCCAACTCTCAACTGTGACTCCAAGAAGCTGCAGTATATACAAATATACAATGGCCACATCCAAGTAAACTGTTTTGGCAGATGAACTAAGCCAGGGTGAGGGTAACCAGGGGTTTGAAACAATTCAGTTACTTAGTGGAGTGTCTACCGCAAGCATATGAATACTTTTCTGATTTGAATGAGTAGATGAGAATGATTTATTACAATGACCATGAAGGTGATTGAAGCACAAAGAACTTGTTTATTAGATAAGGAAGGTACTGAGGTCATCCACTACATCCCAAGCTATAATCAATTATGTTGACTTTTGCTTGCTGCTGGACTTGATGACAGAAGATAAAGTGGGACTTACAACTTAGCCTCACTCGAATTCTACTTATGCATCAATTGAAAGACATCACCCATACTATTTTAGCATTTTTACCTACCTCAGTGTCCCATGGCAAAAGGCAAGTGGTGAAGCTGCAGGTGCAGATACACTGGGAACTGCACTCACAACTTCTCCACGGTAATAGTTATAAGTTGACTAACAGGATGTTAGTTGAAACCCCCTACCTGGTCCTAGTACTACTTGATTTATTTCTTGGGATGTTTGTGTGCTGTATGGAGGTATGACCCCCAGCTGCATCTCATACCAGAGCATCCTTGAAACAAGAACTATGGAAATATTTTAGTTAACACAAATCAGAGAAGTTTCTATAACTTGGATTTTCAATTGAGTGCTTCAAACAATTCCAATTCTGGCTATCTGAATCTCCTTGCTGACCAGACTATAGACACCATTCCAGTGGAAATTCTTGGAAAAGAACCAGAAGATAATCTTGAATACCACCCATTCATCCACAGTCACTAATCTATTAATTAAAAAGAAAATATTTAGGCAAAGCTCTAAAAGGACTAAAAAGCTTAATGGGAGTGGCTAGGTAGCACAGTGAATAGAGCACCGGCCCTGGAGTCAGGAGGACCTAAGTTCAAATCCAGCCTCAGATACTTAACTCTTACTAGCTGTGTGATCTTGAGCAAGTCACTTAACCCCAACTACCTTGCCTTTCCCCTATTACTTTAGAATTATTATAACAATCTATTAAAAAAAAAACTTGAGGAAATACCAATTTGAGAAAGAGAAAATGGAAAACCTACAAAATGTCAGCATGAGTTGAGGGTTTGTATGGATTCATCCAAGGTGGAAGCTAGGGTTTAGGACCTCTACCTCTGTAGCAGTTCTTTGTCTTTTGGATGTCTTAGCATCTCTTAATTTCCATGTTCTCTGCCTTGGCCTTACTTTTCACTAATATGGTGAATTACTCAAAAAAGTTTTCCAATAGATGTGAAAGGTAGAGAGCCTGTTTAGTGAGCTGAAAGAAGTATCAAATCTTTTCATGAACTATCTAAAATCAAAGTACAATTTAATTATAGAAACTAATAAGTGCCCTCTAATAGATCATGTTGTTCCTTTTTATTCTAGGATGCAGCACATACTTCTCCACAAGACCACTGAGGCAGAAAATAATTTGAGAGTTTGGGAGATAGAGCTATTAACAATTAAAGCTGCATTTATGATATGTAGGCACTGCTTTGAGGACTGTTACAATCCAACAATGTTTATATTGAATCTAAAAACTGAAGGGCCAGGGGACAGAGCCAAGATAGTAGAGTAAAATAGGAACTTGCTTGAGCTCCCACTCCAACCACCTCCAACAACTGTTAAAATATGACTCTTAACAAATTTTAGAGCTATAGAACCCACAAAGTGACAGAGAGAAACAAATCTCCCACTAAAGGCAGCCTGGTAGGCCTACAGGAAGGGTTTATTGTACCCAACTGGGAGCCAAGCATAGTCCCATGTGAGCCTTACAGGGCTAGACCCGGGGTGGGCCAGACACAGGTGGCCCTGACCACAGGAACAAACTTGCTGGAGCAGACTTCAGGAAAGTGAATCACTGACAACTGTGGTGGTATCCAGAATTATCAGCCCATAAATGTCAAAGAGAAAGTAAAAGGTCAGTAGGGAACTCTGTTGATCCAGGGTGAGAGAACAGCACATTTTGGCCCCTGCCCCTGGTGTAATGGAGGTGACATGGCTGCAGCTGTTGCCTTACTGCTTCTGGCTCCTGGTCTACAAACTGTAGGGGGACCAAGTCCAGAGGGCATTGGCAGGAATCCCTCTGTTGACACTGAGGCAGGATTCTCCTGCTTTGCGCTGCTTGGATCTGGGTTGATCTTGGGTGGTGGTCCTGAGGTGAGAAGTGCTGGTGTGGAATTTGTGGAGGCTGTGGAGAGAAAGTCAACTCAAATGGCAAAAGAGTTTCAAAAAGCCAATGAGGAGAAGAAAGCCTTAAAAGGCCAAATTGCCCAGATGGAAAAAGAATTTCAAAAACCCACTGAAGAGAATAATTCCTTCAAAATTAGATTGGAGTAAATACAAGCTAATGACTTTATGAGAAATCAAGATACTCTAAAACATATCCAAATGAATGAAAAGATAGAAGGCAATGTGAAATAGCTCATTGGAAAAACCACTAATCTGGAAATAAATCCAGGAGAGATCATTTAAAAATTATTGGACAACCTGAAAGCCATGATCAAAAAAACAGCCCAGACATCATCTTTCAAGAAATTCTCAAGCAAAATTTCCCTGATATTCTAGAACCAGAGGGCAAAATAGAAAATGAAATAATTTACCGATCACCTCTTGAAAAAGATCTCAAAAATAAAATTCCTAGGAATATTATAGGCAAATTTCAGAGTTCCCAGGTCAAGGAGAAAGTACTGCAAACAGTCAGGAAGGAACAATTTGAGTATTGTGGAAACACAGATCCAGCAGCTTCTACATTAAGGGATAAAAGGGCTTGGAATATGATATTCCAGAGGTCTAAGGAGCTAGGATTAAAACCAAGAATCACCTACCCTGCAAATCTGAGTATAGTGCTTGAGGAAAAAATGTGAATATTCAATTAAATAGAGGACTTTCAAGTATTCTTCATAAAAAGACCAGAACTGAATGGACATTTTGACTTTAAAATACAAGAAGCAGGAGAAGAATGAGAAGGTAAACGGGAAAAAGAAATCATGAGGAACCTATTAAAGATTAACTATTTACATTCCTACATGGAATAATGGTAGTTGTAACTCATGAGAATTTTCTCAGTATGAGGATTGTAGAAGGGAATGTATATATGTATATACATACACACACACACATATATGTATGTATGTATAGGAGGGTATATGTGTGTATACATATATGTATGTGTATATGTGTGTACATGTATACATAGACAGAGGGTGCAGGATGAATTGAATATGAAGGGATGAAATCTAAAAAATAAAATTAAGAGGTGAGAGAGATATATATTGGGAGGAGACTGGGAGAGAAAGAATAGTGTAAATTATCTCACAAAAAATAGGCAAGAGAAGGTGAAAGGGATTGAGTCAACCTTACTCTCATTGGATTTAGCTTAAGGAGAGAATAACATACACACTCAATTGGGTATTTTACCCTACAAGAAAGTAGGGGGGAAAAGGGGATGAAAGGGCACATGATAAAAAGGAGGACAGATTGGAAAAGAGGGTAGTTAAAAAGCAAACACTTTTGCAAAGGGACAGGGTCAAAGGAGAAAATAGAATAAATGGGCGGGGCAGGATAGGATGGAGGGAAATATAGTTAGTCATTCACAATATAAAAATTATGGAAATGATTTAGGTAACTACACATGTATAACTTATATTGAATTGCTTATCTTCCTGATGGCAGTTGGTGAGGAGGGACAAATGGAAAAAATCTGAAAATCAAATTTTAAAAAATGTTAAAA
>CM053584.1:299920765-299941546 GCA_028627135.1 Pseudochirops cupreus | reverse complement strand
AGTAATATCAATACTAAACAACCAAGTGACATAGAATCCAAATTCCTAGAGGAGAAGTTAAATGAATTACAGGAAAAAAAAAAAGACAGCAAAACTATACCAGTAGGGATATCAACCACCCCTTGTCAGATCTAGATAATTTCAAAATAAAGAAGAAAGGGTCTCATGTACTGACCCTAACATTCAGGAAGTATGTGACCATGGACCAATGATTTAGCCTATTTTAGTTTTATCATCTGTAAAATGAGGGACTTAGATGGTATCTGAATTCCCTTCCAGATCTAGAGGTATGATCTGATAATTTTGAATTATTTTATAGGTTTTGCTTGATCTACTTTGTTAACTTTACCTGATGGTCAGAAAGACCTGCATGTATTTAATTTATCAGAATCTCACAGATATCCTCTTGAAGTAATAAAACTCAGTAAGAGAAGAAGACTTTTGGAAAGACTGAAATAGTGAATAGAGGGGAAAATACAAATCTCTCCCAAAGCTATATTTCTGTTAGTCTGCAGACCCAAATTTCAAGTCACTTATAGAATATCTCTTCAAGTAATATTCCATTAGCACCTGAAACTTAATCTGTATCAAACTGAATTTACTGTTATCATCCTTCCCAAACCTTCTTCTTGTGTTTATATCATTTCTGCTTGTGGAATTTAAAAAAAAAAGTTTCCTTGTCATTTTCATCTCCCTCATTTATCATGCCCAGTTAGCAAGTTCCATCACCTCAAACATCATACACACATTTCACCTCCAATATATTTTTCACTGCCACCATCACATCACTGACACTCCTAACCCCCTGCCTTGGCCACTGTCATAGACTCCTAAAAAAATCATTGTAGCCATACATTTACTGCTCTAAATTATGTTTTACATTGGTGCCAAAATGCTGTTATTTGTAAATAGGTAGCGTTTATAGAACTTTAGGATTTTCAAAGGATTTTACATATTAAAACAAGTTATATCAACTACAACTATGTGATGTAAGGTTTTTTTTTTGTTTCAATTTATAGATGAGGGCACTGAGACCAAGAGAGATTAAGTGAAGTTCTCAAGGTCAGATTGATTAATTGACTGAGATAGGATATATAATAATGCCTTCCAGATATTGTTTTATGTACTCTACCACCTAGAAATTTCCCAAGAAACTGGACAATTCTGGTTTCATTTCTTTCTTTTTTAATTTAGTATTTTATTTTACCCCAATTACTTGCAAAAAAAATTCAACATTCATTTTTAAAACTGAATTCCAAATTGCCTCGCTCCTTCTCTACTCTCATTGAAAACTCAAGAAATTTGATATAGATTATATATGTTCAGTCATGCAAAATAGTTCCCTACTGGTCGTGTTGTGAAAGAAAATATAGAAGAAAATAAAAATCCAAGATGGAAAAAAAATTTTTTTTAAATAGTATGCTGAGATCTGTATTCAGATTCCATTATTTCTTTATTTGGGGATGGATAGGATTTTTCATCATAAGTCCTTCGGAGTTGTATTGGATCATTGCACTGCTGAGAATAGGTAAATCATTTACAGTAGATCATCTTACAGTATTACTGTTATTCTATACAATGTTATCTTGGTTCTACTCACTTCATTTTGCATCAGTTGATGTAATGCTTTCCAGGTTTTTCTTAGAGCATCTACCTTGTTATTTCTTATAGTACAATACTATCCCATCACAATCATATACCACAACTTTTTCAGTCATTCCACAATTGGTGGTCATCTCCTCAATTTCCAATTCTTTGCCACACCCAAAAGAACTGCTATAAATATTTTTGGACATATAGGTCCTTTTCCTTAAAAAAACAAAGAAAAAAACAAACAAAAAACAAAAAACAAAAACAACAACAAACTATCTTTTGGGATACATACCTGCTAGTGGTGTTGCTATGTCACAAGGTAGACATGGTTTATTCACCTTTGGACATAGTTTCATTTTCCTCTACATAATGGTTGAATCAGTTCACAACTCCATCAACAATGCATTAGTCTTGATTTTCCCATATCCCCTCTAACAATTTTCATTTTCTTTTTCTGACCTAATCACCAAACTAATAGGTATGAGGTACTACCTCAGAATTGTTTTAATTTTCATTTCTCCAATCAATAGTGATTTAGAGCATTTTTGCATACAGTTTTAGATAGCTCTGATTATTTTGTCTAAAGAGTGAGAGTTCATATTTTTTTTTATCAATTCAGGTTTCTGCTTATTATCTTTCAGTTCATCTTGATTGACTAAACCAGGAAAATGAAGATCAACATGATTAGTTTAGTATACCAGTCCCTTGAAAACTTGGTGGCACTAAACCTTTGCACCCTTCATGCATAACTATTCTAAACTATATAATATATTCCATATATACTTAATATTTTCCTGGTTATGTGTTATGTTGTTCTTTGTTTTGAAAAAAAAACATAACCTATTTTGACCCTCAGACCTCTGAATTTCTATTCATACCTTAAAGTTCACTTCACTTCAATTTCCATTTATACAGAAATATATTCCCTCATCTCCCCTTACCTTGAATAAGGAAAAACCTCTTTTGGGTTTCCCACATATTTTATCATGCATTATATCGGCTTGAGTGTTCATATCTCTTAACAATGTTTTAAGCTCCCTAAGGACAGAAAATATGGAATATTTAACCTTTAAATTTCACTTAACACTCACCACAGTGATCTACAAATAGGAGGCCCATATATTTTTTAAAGATACTTTTAAAACAGCGAACTAAATTTAACTGAGTTGAATAAAAAAATAAGAATAAAATATTATTATTAATAGCATTAAAGAAGAAAAGAACATAAACATAAGTAGCACATCTTTACCATTCTCTTGAAGGATGCACTGAACAAAGTTTAAAATAAAAAGAGCATTCCTATAGGTGATGAGGTCCTCTAGATGTTGCTATTTAAAAATAACATTGTTCTTATATACTCTATAATAGTGACTCCTGGCAGTGATCAGGTATATATTTCAACCCTCCCTACTTTTCTCAAGCATTATTAGCAAACAGCATTAAAAGACAGAAACCTGTGTCAGGAACTCCTAGAACTCAGATTAAGAAGGCAGTGTGATGACTAAGACACAAGCTCAGCCTAGATTTTCCCCCAGGAATTCAGAGCTGAGCCCTAACATAAAGTCCAAAGGCAAAAAGTAGGCTGCAAAAATAAGCAAAAGAAAAAAAAAAAAGCAAATAAATTATTATTCTACCTTAAAGAACTTTATACACTAGGGAAACTCAAGGTACAAACTTAGAAGAGAATTATCCAATATGCATGTATGCATACATACACACAGATGTACATATATGAGGATGTATGTATGTAACAGCTCAAAGAAAAAATGCTTTGGGTGTAAATCCAATCAGAATTATTTGCAAGAAGAAAAGAAAGAGTTAGAAAAAAAGTTTTAAAACATTTTAAAAGTAAAATTCTCATTTTATTATTAGAGGAGTATTAGAGGGAAAATGGGGAAAAACACAAATGAAAGCTATGGAGGAAAAATATGGAAAGAAAATTCAGAGCTTAGAACATGAGATACGAAACTTTTCATAACAGAATAATTCCATAAAATTTGAAATTGATAAAAATAGGTTCAGTCAAAGCTGTACTTAGGAGAAAATCATATCTCTAACATTTTCATGAATAAAAGAACAAAAAAGGAGATTCAGGAATTTGAAATGCAATTAACAAAAAGAAAACAACAACAAAACACTTCAAAATATTGGATTAGACATCAGTGTGGCAGTCTTACAAATCAAATAACAAATCTAATTGAAAGCAAAATATACTCTTGAATTAATGACTATCCAAGAGCTGTTTATTTTAAAATATTAAAATGTTTGTCATTAGCTAACTTGATTTTTAGCTAATGAAAGAACAAATTCAAATTGTCCATATTAAAAATGAAAACAGTTCATTCACAATCAAGAAGAAAATAATTATTAGAAGCTATTTTGCCCCATTATATGCCACTAAAACTGCCAAATTAAAAATGATGATTATTAAAAACAAGCAAAAAATATACATTGCCTGAATTAAGAGAAGAGGAAAGAAAAGATTAATATAATTCCATCATAGAAAAAGAAGCTGAAGAAGTTATTAGAAGATAAAGAGTATGCCAGACCACATGGATTTATAAGTGAATTGTACCAAATATTTAATCATAAAACTGGAAAAAATACTATTTGACAAAAGAGCAAAGAGGAGCTCCTAACAAATTCTTTCTATAATACAAATATTGTCTTGATAGCTAAACCAGTGACAGTCTAAAAAGATAAAGAAATATTAAAACCTGCATATTTAATGATTACTGATGCAAAAATTTGAATAACATAAGCAAGGATAATATGGGAACATTTTGGAAAATTTACATATTATGACCAGTTCAGATTTATGGCAGAAATTCAAGGCTGATTCAACATTAAAAAAAAACAAAACATATAATTGAACAATTAATAAAAAATAACAAAAATCAAAGGATAAAACTTAATAAATGAAGAAAAAGTTTTTAGTAATATACAACATCCATTTCTGCTAAGAAGACTAGAAAACAAAGAAATGAATAGAATTTTCTTTGACATGATAAGTATTAACTATCTAAAACCAATAATGCATATTATCTGTAAAAAGAACACATCAAAAATATTTTGGGTAAGATGAGAGGTAAGGCAAGAATGTCCATTATCATCATGCCTATTCAATACAGTGTCAGAAGCCCTATTGATAGTGATATGGCAAGAAAAAAAATTGTAAGGCTAAACATAAGTGAAGAAAAAAAGAAATTGTTACTTTTTGCAAATGATGATTTAATTAAAGAATCTTAGCAACTCTACTTTAAAAATTAATTGAGAAAATACAGCTTTAACCTGGATGTAGGACATAAAATAAACCCACAAAATCATTTTCATTTTTCATGTATACCAATAATGTCAGCAGGAAAAAATGAGAAAAGAAATTCAATTTATAATAACTAAAGAGAATATGTAATTCTTTGAATTCTACCTGCCAACACACACAAAGGAAATGTATGACCATCATTACAAAATGCTTCATGCTCAAATAAGTTGAGTAGAATTTAAAAGTACTGTTTAAAAAGCTTAAAATACATTACTTAAAAAATTAAAAGAGAGTAGGATATTAATACTAATATTGATAATAATAGTATTTATATATTGTCTGCTGCATTCTAGGTACTGGGCTAAGAATTTTAAAATTATTACTTGATTTGATCCTCAGAACAGTCTTGTGAACTGGGTGATACTATTTTGTAATTGGCAAATCTGAGGCAAAAAAAGGTTTTTTTAATTGATTTGTTTATTTACTTTTAGTTTACAAGATTCAGTTCCACAACCCCTTGAGTTTCAAATTTTCCCCCATCTCTATTCCACCCCCCCACCATGGCAGCATACAATCAAGTACAGGTTCTGCAAATACTTTCGCACTGGACATTAGTCTGGTTGTATAGAAGGGTTGTAACCAATGCAGTGAACAATGGGAAAAAAGAAAGAAAGTTAAACATGAAAAAGAATGATAGCATGTAGATTGCTTCAGTCTCCATTTAAACTCTGTTCTTTCTAGATCCTTCTCTGAATGTAGATATCTCCTTCCATCCTGAGACTTGTAGAGTTGTCTTATAACTGTGAGTTGCTGAGAAGAGTCCAGTTTATCAAAGTTGGCCATCACACATATGATGTGTCTGTGATTGTGTACAAATTTTTACCAGTTCTGTTCTTCTCACTTAGCATCAGTTTGTATAAGGCTCTCCAAGTGAATATGAAGACCTTCTCTTCCCTATTTCTTACAGCACAATAGTATCCCATTACATTCCTATACCACAACTTGTTTAGCCATTCCCCAACTGATGGGCATCCCCTTAATTTCCAGTTTTGGCAAACAAAAGTTAAGTAATTTTATCAGTGTCCCATAGCTAGTAAATGTCTGATTCTTTATTTGAAATCAAGCCTTCCTGATTTTATGCCCATCAATTTGTTCACTCAGCCACCTAACCACCTACCAATAATTAATAAGATGATATAAACAGGGTACGAATTTAAAAGTCAAAAATCCAGCTTAATTGGAAAGGAAATGATAATAATACTACCTAAATTAGTTCAGTTATTTAGTGCCAATAACAATATGAAAAGGTTGTTTTTATAGAGTTAAATTGTAATAATAGAATTCTTCTGGGGCAACAAGTCACAAACACCAAAAAAAGAAATAAGGGGGGAAATAGGAAAAAGTGAACGTAATGGTACTACATCTCAAAAATATATGACAGAGGCTTAATAATCCAAATAATTTTGTGCTGTATATAAAATTAGGAATTTGACCAGTGGAACAGATTGTATACACAAAAAGTAGAAAGAAAAGAAAACTGTAGCTTAATATTTGATAAAAACAAATGTCCTAGTTGTTGGGGAAAGACCTCATTATTCAAAAGAAAATGAAAATAACTGTAAAGGACACTGGAAAACAATAGGGCAGAAATAAGGAATAGACCAACATCTCAAAATTTTTACCAATGAAATTTCCAAATGTGTATGTGATTTTAAAATAAAATCCAATATCATAAACAAAATAAAGGATTGTGAAATAAATTACCTGTCTGATCTATGGAGAAGGGACCAAATAAGATATAGAAAAGTTCACAAGAGACAAAACAGATATTCTCAATTATATAAAACTTTGAAAATTGTTTGTGCACAAGCAAAACTATTTCAGATAATATTAGAACAGAAACAAGAAATTAGGAAAACATTCACAGTGTTTCTCCATTAAAAGTTTAATTTCTGTGATATATAAGGAACTGACATATTGATAAGAGTAAAAATCATTTCCCAACTGATAAACAAATAATATTTGTCAGAGGAAGAAATCTAAGTTGTCAATGCCCCTATGAAAATATGCTTTAAAGTACTAATAATTACAGAAATACAAGTTAAAATAATTCTGATGATCTGTACCTATTATGTTTGAATAATTGGCAAAAATGTAAAATGATATACTGGAGGGGCTGTGGAAATACAAATACATTAATGAATTGTGATCGAGACAATGAATTGCTCCAATCATTCTGGAAAATAATTTTGATTTATGCCAAAACAAAACAAAACAAACAAAAAATCAAATAATTAAACTGTGAATATCCTCTGGTCAAGCAATATCACTACTACCTCTATATCCCCACAAAGATATGAAAAAGAGTGAAAAGACCCATATGCACAAAGAAATAGCTGTAAGTGTAGTTGGCAAAGATTTGGAGTCAGTGGATGCCAGCCATTTGAAGAAGAGTTGAATAAGTTATATTATTAGAATGTGATGTAATACCACTATGCAGTTTTTTAAAAGATGAGTGATATGGCTTCAGAGAAAACTTTGAAGACTCATATGAAATGATGCAAAGTGAAGTGAGCAGAACCAAGGGAACAATTTATACAATAAAGACAGTATTGAAAGACATACAACTTTGAGACTTAAGAACTTTGATCAACACAATGACCAAATATAATTCCAGAGAACTCATAATGAAATATGCTACTTACATTCAAAGTGAAACGTAATAGATTTAGAGTGTAGATGAAGGCATCTATATCCCTATATTCATAACTATAGCTGTATCTGTAATTGTCTATATTTGTGTGTATATACACAAATGTGTACATGTATATACACATACATACATGCACACACAATTTGTACTGTGGTCTTTCTTACTCCATGTCTAGTGATCTACCAATGGTATTACCTAATTTTCTTTAGGAGTGTGGGATGTTTTAGAAGGAATTTATGGTTACTTGTGGATTGGATCAATTGTCTTGTCCTGTTCTTTACAGCTCTGATCTTCTGTGATCCATAATGTAGGTAAAGGACTCCCTGTATGGAAGGAGTGAGATTCATCAATTTTTTAAAATAAAGTTTGTGAATCTGTTTACATTCAATCCTATCAAAATCATTTGTTAATTTTCAGGAAAGTATGCAATTCTGTACCTTTAAGAAGTATATTCTTTCTTTGTCTTTCATTTAGAATATGAACAAATTTAAGGAGCAAGCCAATCACCAAACAGATCAAGCATATTTTCTTCCTTTCCTTACTACTGATTTGTTTTGGGGCCTTAGGGATCTTATTTAATTCTCCCATCCCTCAAATTCTCTGACAAAGAGAAACAATACCAACTGTTCTTCCTCCATATCATTATCATTTATAAAGCTACTGGGCTTATCCAGGAACTATTAGACACGTAAATAACTTTACTAGAAATTTTATCCAACTGGAAGAAGAAATACACACTTCTTGCCTTCAAAAAGGTTGTATTCTAAGAGGATCTTGGATATCCAAATTTGTTTTGTGATCAATTTGGAATTTTCCTGCAATCAGGAAGATTATAACCTCCCATGCCTGCAGATCGTTGCTACTTTTGTCTATTTCCTTTTTGTCTATCTTTTTGTCTTCTTCCTCCAAAATGTTGTCTCCATATCCAAAAAACAATGCCACAGGCCTTCCTTGCTTTTTTCTCCTAATCCAGTGGTTCTCAACCTTCCTAATGCCTGACCTTTTAATACTCATATGTGGGCATATCTGCATGTGGGCAGACCCTCCTGGAGATGGGTAGAGGAGCAGTGTCTTGGTTCCTAAGACTTTTGGAAATATGTGTTTTCTGATGGTCTTAGGCAATCCCTGTGAAAGAGTCATTCTACCTCCTAAGGGGTGGCAACCCACAGGTTAAGAACCACTCTCCTAATGTGAAGTTACCAGAAGAACAAGTTAACTGTTGGCTTGTCATCTCTTACGTTCATCATTTGAACAGCTTTTCTTCTATTAGCAATAATTTTAATCTTGATATGATTCAAGTTCTAAAATTATATATCTATTAGTTGATCATTGGACTCATCCTTTCACAATTAAAGTATTTAAACTCAAAAATTCTTGATGGTCTTAAAAAGGTGTGATTCTTAGCACTCTTTCCCCTTTCTGGCTATCCTGCCATCATCACTATAAAGAAATGGAAGGAGAAAGTAGTACTCACAAGACTGAAAGCAGCTCATAGTTTTGTTTATTTTATGGGTTACCCTATTATTGTTAAATTGTTATGTATTTCTTTGACTTGTGTGTGTGTGTGTGTGTTTTTTACTTCCATTACAATATCCATCTAACCTACGTGAGAGTTTTGGTTGGGTTGTATAGCCTTATCAAGTGTTATTAGATCAATATTTATTAAATAACCATTAAGAATAGAGCAGTATTGGGGCAGCTAGGTGGTGCAATAAATAGAGTACAGGCCCTGGAGTGAGGAGGACATGGGTTCAAATCCTACCTCAGACATTTAACACTTACTAGTCATGAGATATTTTACAAGTCACTTAATACCAATTGCCTTGCCTTCCCCCCTCCAAAAACCAAAAAAAAAAAAAAAGAATAGAACAGCATATTAGACACAGGTCATATATTAATGAATTGGATAAATGCCTTGTATTATAGAAACTTAAAATCTAGTCATTTGTTCCATAATCATTGTTACGTGACAAACACTCTGTTAAGTTTTGGGAATACAACAGAAGGCAAAAGAAAAAAAAATGTTCCTGCCCTCAAGAAGCTAGCATTTTAATGAGGGTGACAACATGAAATCATCTATGTACAAACAAGCTATATACAGGACAAATAGGAAGGCACTAGGGAAGGCACTAAAATTAAGCAAGATTTGAAAAGGTTTCCCACAGATGACAGGGTTTTATCTGGAACTTGCAGAGAGTTGGAGATGTGAAACTGAAAGTCATCAGTGAGGTCAGGGCTTGATTAAAAGATTTGAGAACCATCACCATAGAGGTAATAACAATAAAGATAGAACAGTCACAGAAACATGAAATACATGTAAACCAATATAGCCAAAGACATGCATAAACCTACATCTAGCAAAAAAAAAAAAAAACAAAACCACAGTGTTTCATTCATTTGGAGGTCAGAAACAAAAGAGAAAATTCTTTCCGTTAAATTTAATAAACATTTTCAAGCACCTACTCTGTGTCAGGCATAGTTCTAAGCACCAGAGAAACAAGTAAGGAATAGAAAGACTGCACCTGGGTGCTCAAGGATCTTCTAATTTTATGGAAGAGAGAAGCTGAAAATGGAGCAGGGACACAGAGGGGCATCTATCTGAAAGACTTGATATTACACGGAGTAGAAACCAAACAGATCTGCTGACAGAAGTGGAGACTGTCTATGAGGTATCTATGGCCCTTGAAACAGTATAGTAAGGAGTTTAGGCTTTGACTAATTTTACTACTTCCTTCACAGATAAAGAAACTGAGACTTAAAGTAAGACCTTCCCAAAGACACATTGTAAGTCACAATATCCAGACCAGAATCCTTAGCCCTCATTTCTCTTCTAGTGATCTTTTTTATTATACCTTGTTAAATCCAGAGAAAGACTGACTGGAGCATCATAAAACAGAGAGGAGGGCAAGATAGACAAAAGGGTAAAACTGAAGAAGAATGCAGGGACCAAAAATGAGAAAATGTAGGCTAAAATCCTTAGAGCAAATTCTGAATTATGCTGTTAAGGAGAGGACCACAATTCTCTTTCTCCTGCTCAATCCTCTGATGCAGGCTGGCAAGCAGGCATTCTAAGCAAGCTTGACTTGGCTGTCACAAGCAGGACTGGCTGTGCAGCTCTAGGAAACAAGGCATTGCAGTCAATCTTTCATGGCACAATTCATTAATTACATTAAACAACTGATAACACCCCAGCCTTGTTTGTTGGCTGCACTATTGGTGCAGTAGTCAGTAAGTAAAAAGAAAAGGGAGAGAAGAAAAGGATAAAAGAGGAGGAAAAGGTGAATATACCACGTCTAAATCTGTAAAGGGTGTGTGTGTGTGTGTGTGTGTGTGTGTGTGTGTGTGTTAAGTTCTGGCTCACTGTAGCGCTCATATTGTTCCTTCTTACCTTATATAGACATGGCATGCTTTCAAAAATAGCTTGTGCTTTTTTAGACTGTTAAAGACATCATCAATCATTGTCTTCCATGGTAATGCTTCAATTACCCAGGGGAAAAAATACAGTAGCCATGAAAGTGATGTTCTGATGTGCTGAAAATCTCAAGGAAAAAGGGCAGTGTTTGCATATTAGCAATGTAAGCCTTGGAAGAACGGTGATGAACCATTAATAAGCCTCTCTCAGAGCCTTCTAAGTATTCAGGAAATGTGCCGTCTGACAGCCAAGATCTTTATAGGATTAGCTTAATGGTTTGTCACTTTCTGCACTGCCTGCTGCCCTTGTGTCTCTTCTACGTGGAACAATATTGTACTGAGCATCCTCTGTAGCTGTACAAGCCCACTGTTTTCCCATGATAAGCACTACATTTGAGGCATTTACAGTTCATACATGTTAAATGGCATCTGGCAAAAATTTAGCACTGAAGCCGTCATCCCATATACAAATCATTTTGATTTCTCACTGCCAAGGTCGCTCCAAATTGGCCACTCCCAGGTGATCACCCAGCATAATGAACACCCAGGGGGCATGGCTACAGTCACTCTACACCATTTGTATCTCTGGGAAATGAGCACATGCAATGTCAGTCCATAGAGCCACACAGGTGCAGCTTGTTTGAATGCAGCCTATGTCAGACTCCCATATGGTACTAAAATAGAGAGGACATGTGTGAGTGAGAAGCCAAAGGAAATAAAATTTTTATCACATTGAGGTGCCTGTGTGACCCATTCCTGCTGCAAAGAAAAGCCCATTTATCATTAATATAGCCTCAAAGAGAGAGAGAGAGAGAGAGAGAACACTTGATGAGGACTAAGTATTTTCAGTCGTTAAAAAAATGGCTAATTGTCTATTTGGATGGACGATGGAATAAGAAATTTTCATGGATCAATATTTCTAAGAACTGTTATTGAATACATATCGCCAGTACTATTTTGATGGGAAAATCTCACACAGCAATGAGTCTGTAATTAGAGTTTCCAGATTATCATCTGTGACTGCTTTATGATAAGTACACCAATTCCCTGGAAACATTTGAGGGGCCTGCTGCCTGCACCACTGGTTTTATGGAGGCTTGCAATCTGTGAATGCCACTGAATTTAGACTTTTATATGCAATCCACACCTCTGTATACACATTCAGTCACAAAAGCACAATGTTTTCCTCCTCACTCCTCAATCCACATATACATAATATTTATAGCACTTCAGGGTTTTTTCCCCAATTGTTTTAATTCTCCTCAAGGGGTTGATAATAGAATAAAGGCTTTTCTACTCCTCAGTCACTTCATGTGAATCTAGCCTAAGCCAGTAATGACCACAAATTCTCAATTTGAGAAGATGGTTGTCTCAAATTAGCCTTCATTTGGATTGTTTATTTTCCATAAAGGCCTGGTTTTGAATTTCACATTGGCTACATCTCAGTAATGTTTTGCTTTATTTTATTTTGTTTGTCTTTGAGGAGGAAGGGGTGAACTCTTGGTGGGAGAATTTGATAATGGCAGTCCATTTTATTTCAGAAAATCATGATTTCCTTTCTTAAATTGTTGGAAGAATCAGGAAGCAGAAGTTCATTGATCTGTTATGTCTCTAATGCTGTTTTCATCTATAGAGCTACTGCAGCTTCAAAAGGGACTTCATAGCCTTAGACATAGGATAAGTAAAGCCAAGAATGTACAGTCTCTATTCTTAAAACACCTGTGTATTTGTAATTGTAATTCATTGAATATGGAATGGTTTCAGTGAGTAACACTCTGAACCTACTACTCAAAGTAAAATGGGGAACCCAGAAAGGGTTCTGGAAAAATTGCTGACCAAAATTAGACATGTGATGTATAGACACACTTTTAGGGCAATTTTTGAAGGACAAGGACAAAAAAGTCAGGAAAAAAGTTTGAGTAAAGAAAAAAAAAAGGTAGCCACAAAAGAAAGAATTATAAGAGACTTGGAATTATTCAGAGAGCTCTGGGAAAAGCCTCAGAAAAGTACATTGTTGAACTGGTCAATCATCTGGTTAATTGGATCACAGGGCTATTCTCTTTATTTTTTTATTTTTATTTTTTTATTTTTTTGCCTTTTTGGAGGGCATTTGGGGTTAAGTGACTTGCCCAAAGTCACACAGCTAGTAAGTGTGTCAAGTGTCTGAGGCCAGATTTGAACTCAGGTCCTCCTGACTCTAGGGCCTGTGCTCTATTCACTGCACCACCTAGCCGCTCCAGGGCTATTCTCTTTAAAAAAAAAAAATACAAGTATATTTTTAATAGAAAAGTAGGACAGAAGTAACACAAATATAAGCTTTTTGACATAAGGAGGCATTTACCTCAACTTTCCACTTCTTTCCACTTTATATAGCTAGTAGACACAGGTTTAAATTCAATGTAAGCCAGCAGAAATAACTGTTATTGGAGAATTTGATCATGTATATGTTCTAGATAATTCCCTTCCACAGGATGCCAAATCCTTCAGTCATTCATCTCAATGAGCACTTTCAATATCCTCTTATATCTGAAGGAAGAAGAGATAAGCATCTTATTTCTCACTGTGTTCTTGAAACAGAATCCACTTTTTTGCACTTAAAAGCGTTTGTTCAGTAAGGAACAGGGAGGCTTGCTAAGCACTTTGGTGGTCCATCATGCATTTGGTTTGCAAATGACACTTCATACCCTCAACTGGAACTTATCCCCGATGTCATGGACTTAGAAGACTAGTCAAGACTGAACTTCAGAGGAGCAAGATTCAAAATGTAATACCTTTCTTGAGGATGCATCAGACAAAACCAAAACAAACCCCAAAACATGGAGAGAGATCCAGGAGGCAAATCCAAATGTCCCCAAAGTAGAACCAGCAAAAGAGAAAAGGAAACAAGCATGAAATTAGACCATTTCAGTTTTGGGTATTCGGCAGTAGGGGTGGGGGGAGGGATGTAAGAAAGACCTAAGAATTGTTCTTCTTGTTATTGATTATGATTTTTTTTCGTGAGGACTTGGTTCCCTGGAAGATCTTCTGGTAAATCTTCGCAGGAAGACACATTGATATAATGAAAAGAAGGGTGAACTTGTTGTTATGAAGGACCTGAGTTGTCACTTAACATTTTTGCAACATTAGCTTTCTTTAATCAATAAAATTGGAATGGTAAGAGCTTCAAAACCTGTCTTATAGTGTGAAGGTCATGAGATACAACGAAAATAACATGCACAGAAACTTTAAAGTGCTAGATAAATGTCAACTACAAACAGTGATTTTAGAAATTTTTATCTTGTGGAACTCAAAACCCACATTTCAACTAGTCCTCACCAAACAAATTCTATACAAAAGACTAACTCATATGAAACAGAATATAAAGAGTACCATCAATGGTATTTCAAATCACTGCTGTAATTTCTTCTGACAAATAATCTCAGGATTGCAGAAGTGGAACCAGAAGAGTCCTTAGGGGGCACATAGTTCAAACCCTAAGTTTTATAGATGAAGGATCAGTAGGATTCAGAGACTTGTCCAAGGTCACCAAGGTAGTAAGTGTGTACCATTAATGATACTTGCAGCTAACGTGGAGGTGTAAGATCAATAACACAAGCACACAGAAGGGCTGCTAGCACAGATTCTTTGATCCGCTTATCTAAAGGAAAGACAACTTCAAAGGGGACAACAATCTTACTTTAAATAATGCAAACAGATAAGTAGAAAGAAGTGAGTATCCAATAAAGAATCCTATAGACAGGGTTCCACCTGTCTAGACAAAGTAATAGATACATAATCACCAGACCAGGGAGCACCAACATCTGGGTTCATGAAGCCTGGGGGGGAGGGGCTTAACAATGGCTACCCAGAGTCTCTTCTGGCCAAAACACAAAGATCATTCCCATGAGTGATCCCCAAAGGAAAATTTCACCTCATAATACACACACACACACACACACACACACACGCACGCACACACAAACACACAAGCATTTGACTAATAAGTTCAGAGCCAGAAGGCAACACAACTCATATGACTCATTGCCTAATTGGTTCAGCACTGAAAGGTGTGAAAGCCTTCCTGGAAGCAAGTTTACCCCTAAGCAAGTTTCATTTTAGGCAAGTTCCTCCCACAAGGCACCTGATAGGCTCTATTTGACTCAGGTGTCACAGCTGTGAAATGGGCTGGAACCCAAAGCAGCAAGACATTCATTATTGAAATACCTGTTTATGTTTACACCTGGGAACACAAACCCATCTCCAAGGAAAAAAGGGAATACATGTGGTCACACTGGCCTGTTAATGGATGGGGAAGATCTTATATTCCATTAACCCTACGAAGTGGCACTTATTGGATTTGAAACAAGGTCTTCTAACTCCAATTTAGACATTCTTTCTATTGTACCAAATGATGGATGTTTGTGGTGGTGAAGCAGGTTTTAATTCATGTAGAAATAATGATAGTATTGACATTAGTGGTAGAACATCCAAAATTAAATTTCATTGTTTACTCAATGCAAACCAGAAGATTGCAAGCCTTCAGTCACTGAACTTCTATTCCAGGTAAGCTCTTGAATGGGACCATGACTCACAAGAGACAAATCAATTTAATAGAAGATTAAACCAGCTTAGTCAAGCAATCTGAAGAGCTGTGGGGTTCTAAAATGATACGTAGGCCTTTTTGTAGTAAACTATTTAGTAAATCAGGTCTATGGAGGGATTTTTTTTTTAATTAAGTACTTTTAGCCACCAAGATCTAGTAAAGCTTCTTGGCACAGAAATAGAAATCACCTTATTTTGAAGACAGAGCTTATTGATGGTGGTAGAATACTAAAATAGGTCACAGGATCAGTCCAAGATAGGCAAATGCAGCATAGCAATAAATGACTATTTGTCATCTAATTCTTTTTTGGCAGCTAATGATGCTAGATGGGAATTCTAGAATCACTCCTGGAGTAAATCACATCCTTTCCTGCACATCTTTCCCCCAGATGTTTTGATGTTATATAATTACATAATACTAAGTTTATGAAATAAAGTTCACATTTGCAACCTTTGTCATCTCATTTTGATGCCAATCATAATGCCTGATTGTTTTTAAATTGCAAAGAATATTACTTAGAAAAAAAATGCAATTTAGAATAGAGATATGGCCTTGAAGTCAGAAAGATTTAGTTTTTAGTACTACCATTTACAGATAATGATTGTGATACCCAGGACAACTCACTTAATTTCACAATGCTCTACCCAATTCTCTAAAACTATAAATTGCAGAGAAGAGGCCAAACTACCTCCATTAGCACAGCAATTTTCTTGCTTAGGGTTTCCACGTACAATCCCACCTCCAAGTAAATTAAGATTAGACAAAAATGTTTTTATTATTACTATTATTCTTATTTTTGTTATTATTATTATAGCACTTTAAGTTTTGAAAAGCATTTTACAAATAATATCTTATTTTATCACCCAACGACCCTGGGAGGTAGGTGATATTACTATTTCAATTTTTCAGATGAGAATACTAAGGCAAAAAGAAGATAAGTGACTTGTCCTTCAGTACATATCTGAGGCAAGATTTGAATTCAGGTCTATCCAGATTCCAATTCCTGTGTTTCCAATTTGTAGATAATAATATTTGCCCTATTTATCCTATGTTTCATGATTGAATGAGAGAAAACATATATAAATTTTTCTATATGTAGCTTCAAATGATATTATGCTTCCACTGAACACTTAAATGTTTAATCATATATATATATATATATATATATGTATACATTCATTTGCATGCTGTTATGAGAATCTGAAGATCTTCCCTGCCCCTAGGCCCTTTGCTAAAGTGGCTACGTGACTGACTGTGATAACTTTCCCCTATTTGAAAGTATACTCTGCACCTTAATAGGCTGAATATGGTCATGTGGAGCCTGTGGCAGGAGTCTTGTTCTTCAGGAATGCCTGTGCCTTATAGCTTTGTGATTGGGCAGTGGGTCAAGAGGGCTGTGACATTCTCTGAGGCAGGAGAAGGTTATATATACACCCTGATGTGAGGTTTTGCTTTGGGGCTCACTTTGAGAAGAGTTGTGTGATTTGACCAGACGAGACTCTGGGAAGCCATTGAGCGCCCCCCCCAGCTTTGAAAAACCCAGATGTTGATGCTTCCCTCTCTGGTAACTGAATAGGTAACTGATGTAATGGTCAGATGGTTTGGAAGCCCTGTCTGCTGATCTGTTTCTCTTTCTGCTTGTAACTTGTACTTATAACTTGTGTTTGTATTCTGTTTACATTCTCTGAAGTTCAGGGTGCTGACTTTTCCCCCTGAACTAGGTAAATGATATACATTTGATTGATTAAAGTGAGATTGTTAACCCATTTTGAGTTGCTTTCATTTAGAAAAGCAGATCTAAGAACCTGGGCTAGCAGCTGCCCTAGGTATGCTAGGGTGCTTGCTGATACACATGCACATGTGACTATGCCTATAAATATGTACACATACATGCATGCATAATACACATACCACCTCACCCACTTGCCCACCCACATAATGAGCAAGAGGCTGAAAAGCAGAAGAGAACTGTTTCAACCCAAGCCCCAACTGAGACCAATTGAATAGAGGGAGCCAGGCTTCAAAACTACTTCCAGGATCTGATCCAAATAGAAGAAACCGCCGTTGTTCAAAAGAGCTAGCTAACTGGAGGCAAATACAATTCTCTGATTTGTGAAGAGATGGTGTTAAGTACGTCATATACCAATCCTTTGAAAATTGTTCAAACGTGGATGTCATATGTTGTAAATTTCTGCAAACCAGAATATTTCAGTAACTAAAACAACTTGTCATCTAGCTGTACTGCATGATGAATATATGTGCCATTGTAAAAATTATTATAATGCATTAATGACATAGACATAGAATCACATTCCATAATTGTGATTTTTAGGTGCTAAATCAAATAAGTACACTATGCTTAGAAAGTAAGTTCTGAAACTCCAACACCTCAATTACGTAAAATAATTCAATTAAAATCTGTGTTTATCTCAAATTCTGCGTCTAGAAGGCCAAAAAGAAAATCAATCATATGGCATTTTTGGCACTGTCCATATTAAAATGCTAGCATCTTCTAAGAATTTCCTTAAGTTGTAATTTATATATTTTGATTATCCATAATCAATGAGAACATTGTTTTATCATCCAATATCTGTTCAGTTATACAGGTACTATAACGTTTTCCCTGGAATTATATGTGATCCACATTCCATTATTCTTCTGCCTCCCTTTCTTTCTCATTTTTTCTCCTCAACATAAAGTATTATTCCTTTCAATCACACTGTTGGACTTGGATAAAATATTTTGACTTATCTACTGGTCAGATTGTGATCTTCTTTAATTCTTTCTCTTCCTTTTTCCAACAAAAAAAGGGGGGGGGGAAATGAATCACTTCTACTGCATGATTGATAAAGCAATCCATTTCATTTTTAGCCTGTTTCTATATTCTCCTATCATTGAAAATTTATCTGAACCAGATACAAGTTCTCAGCTGCATGTTAAAATTAACCCAGCCCACTCTTCGACTTGGCAGGTAGGTTTTCCAAACGCCCAGAGCTCCCAAAATAATTTACCTATTAAAACAGTCAGGCAATTGAGGATATGGATGTATTTATGACTTTTAATTCTGGCAGTGCACTCACTGCATGCACACAAAATGAGCACTGATAAGGAGCCTGACAGATTGTGCATTTCTGTGGATTTATAATCAGACAGAGCTCGGTGGGGGCCAATCTAATGCAGTTGGGTTTAAATGTGTGGTACAGAAAGAGAAGCATGTTTCTCCATTTAAATCATTCCAAACAAAGTTAGCTCAGGTAAAAAGGTTTTAACAAAAAGGTTTTAAGCTTGTTATTGTCATTTTAGCATGACAAAATAGTGTAATAACTCCATGTTCAAGTTTTCTTTTTATAGGCTCCCCTCGGGGTGTTGAGCAGTAGATCTAAAATTCATAGCAAGTCTTTCTGACTCAGTCCTCATGAAAACTGATTTTATGTCTTGACAATGAGAGAATCAAAGGAACAGCAAGATACTTTAAAAGGAGCAGTGGTTATAAAATATAGTGCTTCCAATAAGTATAGAAACATTTATTAAACAACAATATATGAGTTTTCTAAACAGCTCTTTTATGTACCTTCACCTATTTCATCAGTTCTGCAACTTATGATTGGTAAGATGTTGGTACCCTGCAATATGAATTGTCATTAGACTCAAAATACTAAGCAAGAAAGGAGACATTTGTTCTCAGAGTTATCTTTTAGTTTCCCAGTGATAAAACAGTTCCAGAGGATACTGAGAATTTCCTGAGTTCCTTAAGAATTTTGAATTGCTTAGAAAGGGAAGGGATAGTATGTACTACACATTTTAAATTCTAGAATCCTTCTAAAACCTCTTGGGATATCATTTTATTCCACTAGATATCTTCCAGACCGGAAGTCAGTCTAGGAATAGGATGAACTTGAGTGGCTATGAAACTATGTGCCGTAAGCATTTCCTCTGAAGTATGTAATTCCTCTAATTTATTCGCTTGCATTCATTCATTCATCTCACATTTATTGAAGGCCTATTATGTTAAATCAAACTCTTTCAGAAGTAATTCTTGATTGAGAGTTTTACTTTGGGAATTTCATTACTTAAGGAGTATGGATATGCATAGATATGTATATATATATATATATATATATATATATATATATATCATATGCATATGTGTATACACATATGTATGTTTTATGTAATTCACATACACAGAAGTGTGTCTACTTTAAGAAAACCAGATATACAAAAATCTGAATTTAGAGGCTAAGCATTTACATTTCAAAAGAATTCTTTACTTCCTAAAAGAATTCACCAAAGGGTTCCTTTAAATAATGTACACTCCTGGTGAATTTAAATGATTCAGTTTACTGGGGGAAAATAAAATTTACATTCAATGTTTGGGAAGTCCATCTGCCACAAGATAAAAAAAAAAACTTCCTTCAAAGTTCAGACTCAGTCATTGTGTGACCTTGAACAAGTCACTGAATTCACTTCATTGCCTGAGTTTTAATCATTTATAAAACGTAGCTGCTGTTTTAGATGACCTCTATGTGCCAGATTGATAAGGTGTCTATTTATCATGCATGTCATAGTTATAGGAACTGGTGACAGTCCTAGAACCTTCTAAAGGGAATCCATTCATATGAAAGAAGAGAAATCCATTGTCTTTTCTCAGGACTTGGAGTTTTCCTTCACATCTTTTTTATAGGAATGAGAGCAGGGGGAAAGAAATTATAAACAACTAAAGCCCTGCAAAATGACTGTTCATTGTCAACCAACATATAGTAAGCTAAAGGAAATAGATTCTACAGGGTAACAGTAGCACTGAGATTTTTTTTTACATGTAAATTTACACTTCCCTTCTATGAACTCTATTGACTCATAGAGTGAAAAGGAACGTATTCTGATGACAAGTCAGGCCTTCCTAGCTCCTAAATTGGGTTCTATTTCTGCCTCAGCTAATTACTTTGTGTTGCCTTGGGAACTTCAGCTAGGTTACTTAATCTCAGTAGGACTTGATTTACTCATTTCTAAAAGAAGATGAGAAGTACACTAATATATTCATCAAATATCAAATAAATATGCCCTTGAAAAATTACTATATTGTGAAATTTTACAAATAATATTTTCTTACTGACTTCAGTTATCAAATAGGAGATATGCTGCTTTTATTATAAAATGAAACAAATATATTATATATATAGATAAATATAGATACAAAAATAACAATCCATACATGTATAT
>CM053584.1:299897537-299920265 GCA_028627135.1 Pseudochirops cupreus | reverse complement strand
GATTACATATTTGCATTAAGCAATTCATCAGTAGATAGCAATGGTAAAATTTTGCTGGCTAGTAAGAACTTTTGCAGGTTGATATATTTTTAGAGTGAGATTATTTTGAAACTGGCAATTACTATCACCGGGCTCAGAATATATATAAACTCAGTATGCCTTAAATTCCAACAATGCAGATTATAAGATCTTTTAGGGCAAAGACCTTACTTGTCATTTCACATGAATACAGGGTTGGCCTTATATGTAATCAGAATTAGTTGTTGCCTATGGAGTATGGTTATATTAATCAATCAAGTAATATTTATGGAATGTAGTCCTTTTTGATCATGAGAACTATAAATGGTGTGAGAAGTTAGGAATTTACTCCAAATGCTGAGTTTAGTGTAAATCAAGGGTGGGGGACCTGTGGCGTCAAGATCACATATGGCTTTCTAGGTCTTTGGGTGCAACTGTTTTACTGAGTCCAAGTTTTACAGAACAAATACTGTTATTAAGGGCATAGGTTCTGTGAAGTTTGGATTCAGTCAAAGGGTTACACTTGAGGACCTAGAGGGCCACGTGTGGTCATGACACCACAGGTTCCCCACCCCTGAAGTAGATCTTGCTTGCTAAGGCCTTTTCCCTTATCTGTAGTTCAGATGCCATAGTCCTTGAACTTTATGTCTCATGTTTGTCAACCAGTTTGTGCCCCCAAAGATGGAAAGTGGGATCATGGGAAAGAGGTTAGAGTCATAAGGATGTGGAGGATATTGAAGAATGGGAAACCCTTTCTTCCATTGCAACTATTTCTGGAAAAAATGGAAAGCTGAAATTAGGTGATAGAGGAGCTTGATTCTGTCCAGACAGGTACCTGGTCAATTAAAGTATCTTTTTTTCCTCTACCAGAGAATTCCTGTAATATGCAGGGAACTGACATATCCTATCTTCTTGGACAAGAACTCTAGTCAAGAAAAGAAACTACCCATGGCCCCTGCCATCTATTACTGGAAATTCCTTAGACTCTTTTTAGGATCCTTGCTATAGTATAAAAGGCTCACAGAAGAATGCTTCCTCCAAAGAGGAGCCCTTACCTGAAAGCACAAACCTTTAAATACCTTGTCTCTATGTGCAATTCCTGGTCTGTGGAAGCCCTTATCTCATCCTGGAATGGTCCAATCCTTGTCAGGAAAGAATCAAAGATATAAAGCTACCACCACCACTGATGCTACCATCCCCATTCACCACACACACACACACACACACACACACACACACACACACAAATACACTTATTGTTTTCTACCACTTACACTATCTCCCAAATTCTTTTCCCCCAGCACATGGGTTGGGCTAATAGTTTCTACATCTTCTCCCACCTCCTTTAGTAGAAACAATATCCTAACTCTTTCCCACATAAGCTAGTTTTTCCTTAAATGATATTGATACCATGTTCAGGACTTACATGGCTCACAGGATAAATATCCCAGAAACTCAGACTGTTGATATCATTTCATCATCACTTGAGTAGAAAGCAGAAATGAGGAGCACCAAACACTCTGATGACTGGGACCAGAGGCCCAGAATGGGCCACTCAGAAAAGAGAACTTTGCTCAGTTGAAACAACTCAAAGTGTCTTCAGGGATTATCCTTGTTGAATATTCTTATTCTAAAGCTAAGGAAATGTTTTAACTGTTGAATATCTACAAGACTCTGCCTTTTTCTAATATGAAACTTAAATTTTCAGGGGACTAGCCTAAGACAGGTCCAGCCTAGGATACCCCAGATTTTTTTAATCCCTAGTTACACTTCTTTTTTTCAGATTTTAAGACATTGTGGGGGTTACATTAATTTACTCTGTCATTGAGCAGTGAAGTAATCATTTTATTCCAGGGTTCATGGTCACAAAGAAAAAATCATAGACCCCGCCCTAAAGAAGCTCACGTTAAATTTCTCCCCCCCTCCCCTTTGGTACTTTTTTTTTTAATTTTAATTTTTTTTTTTAGTTTTTCACAAGATTTTGAGTTACAATTTTTTTCTCTCCCTGTCTTTCCCCTACCCCCCACCCCAAAACAGCAAGCCTACTGAACGCCCCTTCCCACAATTTGTTCTCTCTTTTTTTAAAATTTATTTACTATTTTAGTTTACATCATTCATTTCCATAACATTTTGAGTTACAAATTTTCTCCCCATCTTTCCCCTACCCACCACCCCAAAACAGCAATCCCATTGTATACTCCCTCTTCTAATCTGCTCTCTCCCATATCCTCCCCTATCACCCCTCTGACTTTCCGGGAGGGCAAGATGGAACTCCCTACCCCAGTGCCTGTATATCTTATTACCCAGGAGCATGTAAATAATAATAATAATAATGCATATGTATATATATATATATATATATATATACATATATATATATATTAAACACTAGATTTTAAAACTTTAAATTCTAGATTCTTTCCCTTCCTCCCTTGTCACCCACCTCCACTGGAAAAACAAGCAATTCAATACAGGCCGTATATGTGTAGTTACTCAAAACATCTCCACAATGGACATATTGTGAAAGACTGACTACATTTCCCTCCATCCTATCCTGCCCCCTCACTTGTTCTATTCTCTACTTTGTCCCTGTCTCTTTACAAAAGTGAGTGCTTCTAAGAACCCCCTCCCCACCCTGTCCTCCTTGCCATCATCCCCCCTCTCATCCCCTTCCCCCCTCCTCTCCTGCAGAGCAAGATACCCAATTTAGAGTGTATGTCACTCCCTCCCTAAGCCAAATTCAATAAGAGTAAGGTTGACCCATTCTCTTTTGCCTTCCTGTTCTTCCCCCTCATTGTAACAGTTATCCCTTGCCTTTTTTATATGAGATAATTAACCCCATTTTGTCTCTCTCCATCTCCTCTCATTATATTCCTCTCCCACCTCTCAATTTGACCTTTTAAATATCATCCCTTTCTATTCAATTGATCCTGTGGCCTCTGTTTATATATACCTTTGCACATATATACACACTCACATATATATTCATATGCCCTTCTATATAGACATATGTGTATGTATACAAATATATACATTTATATTCCCTTCAACTATCCTCATAATGACAAAAGTTTCCTAAGTTACAATTATCATTTTTCCATACAGGCATGTAAATATTTCAACTTCAGTAAGTTCTGTATGATGTCTTTTCCCTGTTTACTTTCTCATGATTCTTGTATTTGAATATCAAACTTACTACTCAGCTTTGTTTTTGTTTTTGTTTTTGTTTATCAAGAATGCTTGAAAGTCCTCCACTTCATTGAATGACCCTGTTTTCTCCTGAAACATTATATTCAATTTTACTGGGTAGATGATTCTTAATTTTAATACTAGCTCATTTGATCTCTGGAATATCATATTCCAGGTCCTTTAATCCCTTAATGTAGAAGCTGCTAGATCCTGGGTTATCCTGATTGTTTTTCCATAACATTCAAATTGTTTCTTCTTGGCAGCTTGTAATATTTTCTTCTCGATCTGGGAGCTCTGGAACCTGGCTATAACATTCCTAGGAGTTTTCTTTTTGGAATCTCTTTCAAGAGGTAGTTGGTGAATTCTTCCAAGTTCTATTTTGCCCTCTAGTTCCAAAATATCAGGACGATTTTCCTTGAGAATTTCTTGAACACTGATTTCTAGGTTATTTTTTTGGTTATGGCTTTCAGGCAGTCCAATAATTTTTAAATTGTCTCTCCTGTATCTATTTTCCAGGTCAGTGGTTTTTTCAGTGAGATATTTCATATTGCCTTTTATTTTTTTCATTTATTTGGATCTGTTTAATACTATCTTGATTTCTCATAAAGTCATTTGCTTCCATTTGCCCCACTGTAATTCTGAAGGAATTATTCTCTTCAGTGAGCTTTTGAGGTTGTTTTTCCATCTGGCAAATTCAGCTTTTTAAGGCATTCTTCTCCTCATTGGCTTTTTGGGCCTGTTTTGCCATTGCAACTAGTCTGTTTTTTAAGGTATTTTTTTCTTTAGTCAGGTTGTTGCCTCTCTTTTCATGATTTTCTTGCATCATTCTCATTTCTCTCCCCAATTTTTCCTCCACTACTTTTACTTGATTTTCAAAATCCTGCTTATGCTCTTCTATGGCCTGTAATCAGTTCATATTTTTTCTTGGAAGCTTTTGGTGCAGGAGTTCTGACTGTGTTGTCTTCCCTCTGTTCCATTCTTTGATCCTTTTTGTCCCCTAAAAAGGAATCTAAAGTTGGATATCTGTGCTTTCTTTGCTTCCTTTGTCTGCTCATGTTGCCAGTCAATTACTTGACTTTTGAGCTATTTGCTACAGGCAAACTCTGCTTCCAGAGGGGAGAGATTTGTCCCAAATTGCTGGGGTTTTCACAACTGCCAGATCTATTAGGAGGGTGCTGTCTCTGCTGCCCCTTCCAGCACTGGCTCACTGGTCCCACACCTCAGGACTACCACTTAAGACTGTGATCCCGATCCAGGCAGGTCAAGGCAAGAGCACTTAGCCTCTGAATGGTTGTTTGGACCCCCTGAAATCTGCAGGCCAGGAGCTCTGAAGCAGCCATGTGGAACGTGGAGGCAGCTGCAGGGCTGTTGGGTTTCCTCTGCTTCTGGCTCTAGGGGCAGAGGGCTGGACCCACTCCTCCGTCCCCTTGAAATGCAGCTGAGTTCCAGTGACCCTTTACTTTGTCTTTGGCATTTATGGGTTGATAAATGTGGAAACTGCCAGAGTGCTGCAAAGAGCCCTTCCTGTCTGTCTGCCAGGCTGCCTTCAGTGGGAGATTTGTTTCTCTGTCCTTTTGTGTGTCTGGAGCTCTAAAATTTGTTTACAGACATATTTTATAGGTATTTGAGGTAGTTATGGGTGGAGCAACAGAAATTTCTAGCTTCTATTCTTCCATCTTGATTCTGCCCCCTCTGTCCTCTCTTATATCCTCCCCCTTCAGCCTCCTAACATTCTAGTAGGGCAAGATGGGTTTCTATACAGCAGTACCTGTATATCTTACTTCTCGGTTGCATGTAAAAAAGACATATTTTGAACATTTGGTTTTAAAACTTTGAGTTCCCGGTTGTTGTTGCTTTTTTTTTTTCCCCCTTCTTTCCTTGTCACCCATCCCCACTGGGAAAATAAGCAATTCTATATAGATTCGACATGTGTAGTTACCCAAATCATTTCTGTAGTAGTTATATTGTGGTAGACTACCTATATTTAACTCCATCCTATCCTGCCCCCTACTTATTCTATTTTCTCCTTTGATCCTATCCCTTTTAAAAAATGTTTGTTTCTAACTGCCTTCTCCCCCAATCTGCTCTCCCTTCTATCCTCCCTGCTCTTATCCCTTACCTCCCGATTTTCCTGTAGGGTAAGATACCCTATTGAGTATGTATGTTATTCCCTACTTAGGCCAAATTCAATGAGAATCATGTTGTCCCATTCCCTTTCACCTTCCTGCTCTTACCCTCCATTGTAACAGTTTCTCCTGTCTCTTTTATATGAGATAATTTACCCAATTCCATCTTTCCTTTTCTTCTTCTACAAATAAATTCCTCTCACCTCTCAATTTTATTTTTTAGGTATCATCCTTTCATATTCAACTCATCCTGTGCCCCCTGTCTCTGTATATATGAACATACAAATGTCCACACTCACATATATTTTTATACACATACATCCTCTTATACATACATATATATATATATACTTACATATTTCCTTCAACCATCTTATGAGTTACAATGATCATTTGTCCATGTAGGAATGTAAAAAGTTCAACTTATGATTTCTTTTTCCTGTTTACCTTCTCATGCTTCTCTTGCTTCTTGTATTTGAAAGTCAAATTTTCTGTTCAGCTCAGGTTTTTTCATCAAGAATGCTTGAAAGTCCTTTATTTCACTGAATGACCATATTTTTTCCCTGTAACATTATACTAAGTTTTGCTTGGTCTTGTGTGTTTGCTGGCTCCTAATTGTGTTTCCACAATACTCAAATTCTTTCTTCCTGATGACTTGCAGTATTTTCTCCTTGACCTGGGAACTCTGGAATTTGTCTGTAATATTCCTAGGAGTTTTCTTTTTGGGATCTTTTCCAAGAGGTGAGAGGTGAATTCTTGCAATTTCTATTTTGCCCTCTGGTTCTAGAATATCAGGGCAATTTGGCTTGCTAATTTCCTGAAAGATGGTGTCTAGGTCCTCTTTTGATCATGGCTTTCAGGTAGTCGAATAATTTTTAAATTAACTCTACTGGATATATTTTCCAGAGTGCTGGTTTTTCCAATGAGATTTTATACCTTGCCTTCTATTTTTTCACTTGTTTGGATCTGTTTTATAGTATCGTGATTTTTCATAAAGTCATTAGCTTCTAATTTCTGTGATCTAATTTTGAAGGAGTTATTCTCTTTAGTGAATTTTTGAAATTTCTTTTCCATTTGGCAAATTCCACTTTTTAAAGCATTCTTCTCCTCATTGGCTTATTGGGCCTCTTTTGCCATTTGATTTAGTCTATTTTTAAGGTGTTATTTTTTTCAGTATTTTGGGGGTCTCTTTTATCAGGCTGTTGACTCACTTTTCATGATTTTCTTGCGTCATTCTCATTTCTATTCCCAATTTTTCCTCTACTTCTCTTACTTGATTTTCAAAATCCTTCTTGAGTTCCTCCATGGCTTATAAGCAATTCATATTTTTCTTGGAGGGTTTTGATGCTGGAGTTCTCACTTTGATGTGTTTCTCCCACTCCATGCCTTGATTCTTTTTGTCATCAAAAAAGGATTGTAACATCTGTTTTGTGCTTCCTCTGCTTGCTCATATTGACAGCCAATTACTTGTCTTTTGAACTTTTTGCCATGATAGAACTCTCCTTCCAAAATAGAGAGAGTTATGCACCAAATTGCTGGAGTGTTTGCAGCCACTGGAGCTATTAGATGGGTGCCCTTCCTACAGCCCCCACATATTCTGGCTCACTGGTCACACACCCCAGGACCACCCCCAAGGCTGTGATATGGATCCAAGCAAGTCAAAGCAAGAGCAATTACCTTCTGAATGGTTGCTTAGTCCCCCTATAATCTTCAGGCTAGGACCTCCAGAAGCAGCCACATGGCAGCAGCTGCAGCTGCCTTTGCTGCTTCTCACTCTGCATGAAGAAGCTGGACCATGCTCCCCCATTTCAAGTTCCACACTGATCTTTTACTTTGTCTTTGGCATTTGTGGATTGAGAAGTCTGGAAACCACACCAGCTGCTGGTGATCTGCTCCAGCCTTGGCTGGTTGGGGCTGCCCTGGGACTAAAGGTGGCTCACGGGGAACTGAGCTCATCTCCCAGCATGCTGCAATGGACCCTTCCTACCAGCCTGCCAGGCTTCCTTCAGTGGGAGATTTGTTTCTCTCTCACACTTTGTGGGTTCTGTAGCTTTAAATTGTGTTTAGAGTAATTTTTTACATGTATTGGAGAAGGTGGAACCCAGAGCTGTGCAGAAGTTCTCTTTCTACTCTGCCATCTTGGCTCCAGAATCTCACATTCTAATGAAGGATATAGGATGTCAATAAATAAGTACATGTGAGATAGATACAGCTTAAGTGAAACGAGTTTACAAATTATTTTTCAAGATGCCTTCTAAAGCTTCCCACATTTCCTTAGTCTTCCAGCTTTAAATTATCTCCTTTTCTAGTTTCACATAATGCAAAAAATGCTACTTTCAGTTTGTTTGTCTGTTTTTATTTCCTTAGATTTAAAGTGCTTCATCTTTGGTTAAATGAAATAAACCATCTTTGCTTAAATGATTGATGAAAATAGCAAGGAGAGATAAGAAGGATTTCTTGAATAAGCAATTCAAAGAAAAAGAAGAAAACAACAGAATAAGAAAGGCAAGTGATCTCTATGAGAAAAAAAATAGATGTATCAAAGGAACATTTTATCCAAAAATTTGATTAATTAAAGACAAAAAGGTAGAGATTTGAGTTAAGTATAAGAGATTAAGAAGTGGCAAGAATATACAAAATAACTAAACAAAAAAAATCTTAACATCGCTGATAATCACACTGGTGTGGTTGGTGATCTAGAATCAGGCATCTAGAGAATGCAGACAAGTGGACCTTAGGAAACATTCTCAACAATAAAACTAGTGGAGATGATGGAATTCTGTAATGGCAAGCAAAATGATACATAGCTCCTTGTTTCAGCTATAAAGTAACTTTGACCCCTGCCTGTGATTATATTAAGTCTTTGTTGGAAACAGTATACATTGTGTTGCCATTAATAGGCCTAAGGGACTTTGGAGAACTTCTTTGCCCTTAATAGGCCTAACATTACAACATGGAGCTGACCTTGGGGGGGAATTTGCCAAAAGAACACAACAGGAAGGGTGGAATAGGAAGGAGCAGAGCATAAAAAAGCTTGAGCACTATCTGGGACCAAGCAGAACTGAGAGGGAGTATGTCTGTGGTGCCATTACTCTATCTGTTATTCTATTTTGATGTGACTTTGTCAGACAGAAGCATTCTGTCTGTTGATTGTGCTGATTTCTAAGACAGAAAGTGAAATGAGATAATAGTGCTGGCAATGTGTGTGAATAATGTTGTAAATAAGCTAAGCTTAATGTCTGTAAATACTGTTGTGGCTCTGTTAAGCTTTGTCTTCCAAGAAACAGAAACTGTGAAGTGCTTTGAGTGGACTAGGCACCATGAGCTTTAATATGGAAAAGGAATCCAGTGAATCCTGTGAATATATGCAACAGTCTGGATGAATCCAGGAAAGAGCTGGAACCATGGAAAAGGAGCCATGGAGTTTGAAAATCAGCCTAGAGTTAAGATTAAAGGACCTTTACTTGGGTACTTAGTGCTAACTGATGAGATTATAGCTTACTGAGAGCTAGGGGTGGATGATGTTTTTACTTTGCACTACCCCTTAAGGATGATTGACTTAAGGATGATTGAGTTAAGGATGATTGGAAGCCACCTCCAAATCAAGATTAAAGAAGAATTTAGATGGGTATTTTATATTGAATGAGGAGGTTGTGACTTACTGAATGGTATCTTTTCTCTAAGACTATGTGGCCACCTTAGTAACAAGTTATTATGTTATGTTGTTGTGAATGTTTTGCTTTAGTTTATTGCTGAATAACTAGAGAGTTCATTATACTATGCCATCAGAACCTTAAAGTTATTCACAGAGCTGTTCATGCTTGGCTTTACAAATTCCAGGAGCTATTTAAAATCCTGATGCTGTTGTACTCAACATGACACCAAATTTGGAAAACTCAACCATGACCACTGGATTGAAAAAAAAAAGATCTATTTATGTCCCAATCCTAAGGAAGGACAATGCCAAGGGATTTTCAAATTGTACTCACCAGGAAAGATATGCTTAAGGTTCTGCAAACAAGGCCTCAGCAACATATGAATCAAGAACTACCAGAAGATTTTTTGAAGAGGCAGAGAAACTAGAGAACAAATTGTAAATATTTACTGGATTATGGAGAAAACAAGGGAGTTCCAAAAAGAAAAAATCTACTTCTGCTTCATTGACTACATTAAAGCCGTTATGCATATCACAATAAAATGCGGCAAGTTCTCAAAATGATTGGAATACCAGATCATATTGCTTGTCTCATAAGGAATCTGTATGTAGGCCAAGAAGCAATAGTTAGAATCAAACATGGAAAAACTGATTGGTTTAGGATTGGAAAAGGAGTATGACAAGGCTATATATTGTCACTTTGTTTAATTAACTTATATGCAGAGTACATCATACAGAATGTCAGGTTGGATGAATCAAAAGCTGGAATTAAGGTTGCAGGGAAAAATATCAACAATCTTAGATATGCAGATGGTACCCTTCTGACATTGAAAAGTGAAGAGTAATTAAGAAACCTCTTGATGAGGATGAAAGAAGAGAATGTAAAAGCTCGATTAAAAATCTCTCTCTCTCTCTCTCTCTCTCTCTCTCTCTCTCTCTCCATATAGATAGATAGATAGATAGATAGATAGATAGATAGATAGATACAGATATAGATATATATAGATACACACATACATACACACATATACACATATATATACACACATACACACATATGCATATAATATATGTGTGTGTGTATGTAGGCAACTGCTCCCATCACTTCCTTGCAAATAGAGAAGAAAATATGAAGACTATGTCAGATTTTACATTATTGGGCTCAGAGATCACTGCTGAGAATGCTGTAGACAAACAAAATTGCTTGTTTCTTGGAAGAAAAGCTATGATAAATCTGGACAACATACTAAAAAGAAGAGACATCACCTTGGTGAAAAAGATCTGTACAGTAAAAGGTAAGGTTTTTCCATTAGTCTTGTATGGCTGCAACAGTTGGACTCTAAGAAAATCTGAGCACTGCAGAATCAACACTTCCAAGTTGTGATGCTAGAGAAGACTTTTGAATTCCTTAGAACAACAAGGAGATCAAATTAGTTAATACTTAAAGAAAATACTTAAGGATATTCAGTGGAAGGTCAAATACTGACAAAGAACCTTGAATATTTTGACCACATAATGTGAAAACAGAACTCATTAGAAAAAAATTCTGATGTGTGGAAAGATAAAAGGGAAAAGAGATAGTAGAGTATGATAGATAGTGTCATACAAACACTGAACATGACCTTGCACAGACTTTAAGGGACAGTGGAATATGGAAGAGCCTAGTATGATATGGTTCATGAGTTCACAAAGAGTCAGAAACAATGGAACAACAACAACAACATTTTCATTAGCTTTGGACCAACAGATCTAAAAGATAATAGATAAATTTGGATGGTGTAGCTCTAGAATAATGATCAAGTCAGTTAATGTGAGGAATAGCTAGTAAGTGGCAGTACTGGGACGGGACCTCAGGTTTTCTGGCTCTCAATCTAATGTTTTTTCTATTATAAAATCACGATCTCTCAAAGATTGTCAGGAATACATTCCACATATTTTTGTTTGTTTATTAGTGTTTTATTTTGTTTTCTTTTCATCTAGACCTTATGAGTGAATGGGTAGAGGGCAGTGATGTCAGACTCAAATAGAAATGGGACCACTAAACCCTACGTAAGGATATCTGCAGGCCATGAATGGACAGAGAAAACCACATATTAACATTATGTTTTAGTGCATTTTATTAATTTTCTCATTTCCTAAGCATAGGTTCAGGCAGCATTCAGGAGTATTGTGGTCCATATGCTACCCTCTAATATTTGCTCTCTCACATTTTGTCTTAGAGATTTTCTTTGGGGAAAGGAAAACCTAAGTGACTTAACCAGGGTTACCCAACCAGTATGGTACAGAGGAAGGGCTTGAACTCATATCTTTCTGACTATAAGGTCTGACATTGTACCTACCAAATTATGCTGGTTCAATCAATAAACCCACATTTATTAAACATCAACCATGTTCCAGGCTCTTTACTAAGTGCTGATCATTCATAGCATCTCCTCAGCAAATGGTATTAACTCATTAAGATATAAAAGACAACTACTTGAAAAGAAAGATAAGCTACCAATTATATCTTTCAATCACCTGTATTGATAGCATTGATTAAATATCTGTTCTTATATGCTGTTTAGATCAGTTATCCATCTCCTATACCTTGTCTTTTCCTTTAGTCTCATTCCTTTTTTGCAACTCACATGCTGGGAACTTGTGCCAACTCCCAGTTTGTGTCACATCAGTCCTGAAAATTGGCCAGTCTCATGTTCTGTAGTGGCTGCTGTCTTCAAGGCTGCATCCTATAATCTGCCTAACTTCCTTTTTCAGAGCTATAAGCCCAGATCAAATTACAGCAGCAGCAGGGTTGCCAACCTTTCCACTGCTTGACCTGACAAACCTTTGCAAGCCACAGGTACTTTCTTAAATCAAAATGCTCATAGGAAAAAGTGATTGAGAGACCCATCTAAGAGTATCTTCCTCTTTTGTAATTTTCCTGTCTTCCCCCATGCCTGAGGTATTTTAGTATAGAGCTTTGTCACACACTGTCTGGGTCAGTTACTTCATGATGTGCGAATGGCTAAAAAGAGAATTCCAGGTTGGTGAATGACTAAGCCGTACTATCATAGTGAATAATGATAGGCCTACAATACAAATATAACTGAATTTTCCATTTCTCTCTAGACAATAGCATGGCACTTTGGAAAGAAACATTATTTAAATAGGGAGATACATAAACTATACACTTAATATTTCAATGACAATTTTTTTCATTGTATTCATATCCAAAACTTGAGTCACCCTGAATCTGCCTGTTGTCGTGATAGAACAGTAGATATGGGAATTCATTTCCATAAAAGTAAATAGTAACATTGTCTTTTATCTTTTCCTTTATTGACAATTTCTTATTTTTTCTTGTGAAAAAAATAAATAAATAAGAAATGTCTAAGAGATTTGTCTAAAATTGTAGTCTTCTAAAATCATAAACAACTCAATCTCAGTTTGCAAAACAAACAATAATTCAAAAGGAGATAATATTGCTTAGGAAAATTATTTTTCAGATAATGGGAAATAGGATGTCTTCTTTGATCTATTGATGGATACATCTATTGTCTTATAGTGACTATTACTATATCACCAAAGAGCTAAGATACATTTTCAGTAAATTGACTTTGCTTTTGAAAAATAGTTCTTATTGTATATGATGATGCCATTGTTTACTGAACTCTCAACTAGATAGCTAGCCCTGCCTATATCTTTTTTATATGCTAATCCTTAACGTCTCTTTCTGTCAGCCTTCCACTCAAAATGGAATGTCCTCTAATATTCCTGGTCTCTTTCCATATATGCAGTGAGTTTTTATGTGTTTTTTTTAAACTTTGTTTGTGGGTATAACTGATTTCTTAGAGTATATTTTAGCCAACCCTGCGTGCTTCCAGAAAGTATTTTAGGAATTTTTCACAGGGGACTGAACTGACAACTCAGAAGCAAATGGAGTTGTAATTTATAGTCTTAAATCAAATTGGTGACTTTCAGATTGACGTGAGCTGGGTGGAATTTGAAATATGAGCTTCAGATCTGCAATTATCTATCCCTTTTTTAACCTTTATTTTATTGGTTTCTCAAAGACAGTTAAATGATATTTCAAATAGCTTTCTTGAACCACACTGCACACACTTAAGTCGGGCATACTTCATAGAAGTTATTACTTTAGTAGATAGCAACACTACTTGCAAGCACTGTTGGCAAAAGCCGAAAAACAACCTATTAAAGATGCTTCTCTAAAGAAAAATCAAATATGCCTTTTTAGAAATTTATCCAAAAATGTGCTACTAAATTCATTCAAATCCTCTTAAAACTAAGACATTAAATAGTATTAGTTAACTGAATAGAACTTTACTTTTGTTATTCTATGGAGATGCTAATGACTCTGTTCATTTCCTGATTGAAAGATCTAACTTCACACCTCCAGGAAAGTAATTTATAAATGTCTGGAATCTCATGACCCTCATCTGACTTTATGACACCTTTGGTTTGCCTTTCTCTTCTGAACTGACCATGTTAAAATTTTTATTATAATTATTTGTATGAAAGCTTATCACCACTACTCTATTGTTAAGTCCTTAAGCATTTGAGTTCTTATCTTATTCCTCATTGTGTGCTCTTAGAATCCTATCTGGCAATCAATCAATCAGTACACATTTATTAAATAATTACTGTAGTCAAGACATTATATGTGGATGCCAAGACAAAAATGAAATGATCTCTGTCACTGAGAAACATGTATTCTACTGTGTCATGAGGATAGGGGTGGAAAAGTCAGTGAATAGGTAGATATATAAATGTAATAGAAGCACTAGCCAAGAATGTCCCAATTCTTGGAGCATGAACAGTATTTTCTACTTGCTATGTATATCCCTGTGGAAACCTATGAGCTCTGTGCTTAGTATTCCAAATCATGCTCAGACAAGCAGGTCAGATCCTTAAAACAGGGGTGGTAAATCTCCCCTCATGATTAGAGGTAATCTTGAGATATTAGTGATATTCTAGTACAATTTCTCATGGGCTCCAGTCAGCATATTCTCCTTCATAATAGTTGATATAGCCCTGATATTTAAATAATTAACAATTTATAAATGGTTATTTACTGAGCAAAGTATTACAACTTCCCAAACTAGGAGCTCATTCTCCTCTACAACCTATTCCTGAGGAGAGTGGACTCAAACTTAATTTATTAGTGACAAAAATTACATCCATCAGATTCACTTCTTGACACAGGCTATACTCTTATCAAGCAAACAGGTCTTTAGGCCTGAATGCTTATAGCACTCATATGCTGAAGCTACCAAGAGACTACATGGCTGAATAGTTACTAGATCTTTAATGGCTTTTCTGAGCTCTGGATCTCACATGGTCATAATCTATGCTGTTCCATCTCATTTCATAATTTAGCCTAAGTAATTCCTGTCTTTGAGTATTATACAATAAAGTAAAGGTAATGTAACTCACACACACTAATATAATACAAATCAGAATATGATCAAGTCATAAGAAATGCAAAACATATGAGACCAGCTGAGGATCCCAACACGAGGAAATAATAAAACCAGAGATATGAGGAGCAGTGGCACAATGAAGTAATGATCACACAGCATCCAGGCAGGGAGATGGTGAATGAGGGCAACTGTTAAGCTAAAGCTGCTTTCTCTAATTTTACCTCTTGACTCATTCAGAGGTGTATAGGAATTCTCCTTTGACTTTCTGCTACTCTCACGGAAGAAGATGGTTGTCATTACAAGAAAAAGAAGGAGGTGGAGGAGGAGGAGAGAGAAAGAGAGAGAGACAGAGAGAGACAGAGACAAAGAGAGACAGAGAGAGAAAGAGAGAGAGACAGAGGGAGAGACAGAGAGAGACAGAGAGAGAGAGAGAGAGAGAGATTCTGTCTTCTAGAGCCTTTTCTATGCTCACTTAGTTTTTATCTCAGTAGTCAATTAAGTGCCATTTTATCACTGCACAGTAATATATAAGACAACAGAGAATAAATGTACATTCTTTAAAGAAGGGAGGGAAAAGAAACTGGCATTATGTAATTCTGGGAATAGCTTAACAAACACTCAACAGGCAATGGTACAAAGTAAAGGACACTGTACATGCTTTAATAACTGGCTCCTCTTTGGCCAGCAACATACAAAACGTATAAATGAAATACATAGTAATTTTGGGAAGAATTCTGGCAGCTTTGGTGATCAGTAAGTAGGGACATAGGATTTGAGTTTCTGAAGGGAATTTTGAAGGGAATCTTGAAGGGAATTGAGAATTTAAAAAGGGAATTTGAGAAATAGAGGTGAGGAGTAAGTACATTCTAGGATTGGGGGAAAAGATATGAAAGAAAAAATATGGTGGTAGGAGATGAAATTACATGTATTAGTGAACAGAAAGATGACCAGTTGGGCTGAATGATGATTAGGTTCTGAGTCTGAGGGATACAAAAATGCTGGTGCCCTGAACAGTAACAAGAATATTGGGAAAGGTAAGTTGTTGTTGTTTTGTTTTGTTTTGTTTTGTTTCGGGGGGGGGCAGATAATCAGTTCAATTTTGGATATTTTAACTTTAACATGTCTGGAAGGTGTCTCCTTTGAGAATTAAGGGTATTATGTGCAGTAAGACTAATAAAAGTAAACAGGATTCATTTTATGAAAAGTATTGAATGCTAAATGGAAGAGATTGTTTTTGATCCTTGAACCAGCATATTCAGCAGCATAGTGGCATTAGCAGAATGCCAAAATTAGCTTTAGGAATTTTAGCTTGATAGCTTGGTACTACCTTAGAGGCTATAGCAGAGATGGGGGAGACATTATGCAGACCAATTAAAAGAATATTCCAACAGTCCAGGAAAGAGATGATTCAGCCTGAACTGAAATGTTGACAATATGAATAAAGAGAAGGAGATGGATGTAAGATACATCATGAATATGGGGGGGAAGAAGGTAGAACCTATGAAACTTAGCAATTGACTATATAAAGTAGCGAGTGAGAGTTTAAAAGTTGAGATCGACTAAAGTAACAAAACTGGGGTCTTAGAGTGATAGTTGTTCCTTCAACAAAAATAGTAAAAAAATATATAAGGGCTAGATTTAAGGGAAAATAGAATTAATTCTGTTGTAGTTTTGCCTTTTTTTTTTTACATATTGGATTTGAGAGACCTATGGGATATCCAGGTGGAAATGTCCGGGAAGCAATTGGAGCTGTGAGGCTAGAGTTCAAGACATAATGAAGCTGGACATATAATAAGCATCTTTACAGAGATGTTAATTAATCTGAGAGGTGCTGATGAGATCAATGAGCAAAAGTTGCAGACCAAAAAGAGAAGAGAGACCTAGCTGGGGTGGCCATTTACTGAACCCTCAACTAAGTGAGTAACCCTGCTTTCAAATACATATGTTAATTTCCATTATTCTCTCCCATCTGAAATAGAGGCCATGAAGATTTGTTTAGGGGTAGGAAAATGAACAAACATCCAATCAGGGAGACTAAGAAAGAATGAACAAACAAGTAAGTGGAGAGCTAAGAGAGAACATGACCAAAACTCAGAGGAAAGAAAAGGAAAGTCAACAGTTTTGAATGTTATTGATAAGCCAAGAAGGACAACTGAGAAAAGACAGTTGAATGGAAACCAGATTTCAAAGGGTTGAGGAAGGAGAAAGAGAAGAGGAAAGTGTAGATAGCTGAGGTTTTTTCTAGAATTATGAATGTGAAAGAGAAAGGAGATAGAAAATGATAAATGGAAGGGATGTAATGGTCAAGTGAAGTTTTTATTATGATGATGATAATTATTATGAGTATTATGTTTTGGTCTTTGATGATTTTTTTTTTAAAGTAGGAGGGTGTAGGAATCAAGGAACTTGCCAGTAGATTATATTTTTAATATGTAAAAAAATGACTAAACAATGGATGAACGTTAAACTTTTGTGCACTCATTGATTTTATTTCTCTTTCCCTATTAGCCAATCTTGTGTTTGGACTCTGATTATCCCATGGTGCACTATTGTCATTTCCTATTACTACCCTCCCAGCTTCAAAGTTCCATATGCTACAAAATCCTCTGCACAATACTCCTACCATCATTTCCTGTGCTGATTATTTCATTTATGTCATTCTTTTAGTCATTTATGCTTCATGGTTTCCTTTATTCTTCTGAACAAATACAATCACCTAATTATTCTCTTTCAACTGCTCCACTAGCTGGTCCCAACTTCTCATTTCTATTTTATTGCCATACCTGCTCCAATTGCCTCTCCAGACAGCCTTGCCTTATACAGGGTTCTTCTCCCTTTACCAAGACAATGTTCTGGGCATCACATTGACCACATCATTGTCCTTCTCTTAACTGCAGTTTTCACTACCTAAAATTAATTTCATAAATCTCCAGACTTCATTGACATATTGGATGCCATTTCAAGGACAGCCCAATATAGTAGGAAAAGCTCTAGATTAGGAGCTAGTACAGGGGACCTCGAATCCCAATTATTCCACTTAAAACTCTTGTTTGAGAAAGGTATGTAATCTTTCTCCACTGTGTTTTCTTCATAAATAAAATGAAGGACTTGTTCTTAATGATTTCTAAGTTCCTTTCCAGTTTTAATCTATAATCGTATCCTATGATAGTATGATAAATGAATTAGAGAATATTTCTTAGGCAAGGAATGATAGCTAAACAACCATTTATGTAGACTTCCTAGTTTTATTCTTTTTTCTTTGTAGTTTTTATTGTTGGTGGCAGTGTTGTCAGGGGCTACAGGGAGAGAGGACAATGGGTTGGGAAAATTGGTACAAAAGAGAGAATGAAAAAAGTGAAAAAGCAATAGGGAAAAGTAATCAGAGTTGTTGGAGAGAGAAAAAAGGAAAAGGGCATACCTTCTATCAAAAGGAAAGAGATGGGAAAAAAAATGTTTTTCTGTCCCCTTTGTGGGAAACCAAAAATAATTCTACTGGAAAGAGGATAAGTTTATGATTACAGAGTGGAGGGAATCAGATTAAAGGGAGAGTTCAGTTTTTCTCCAATAAAAAATAATTTCCTTTTTATAACAATATTCTCCCTAGAAAGGTTACTATACAGTTAAGATATAAATATACAGGATTCACATTTTTAACTTAAGTACAGAATGTAACCATCAGGGATTTCAGAAAGATTCTGATTGCATCAGTTTGGCCTAACACATTGTCATCACAGCACATGTTTCCTAATTGAATAACATATTTCTAACAAGATTCACATTTTCAGTCAATTAATTCACTCTGTTACCATTACTGGGTCCAGGCTTCTGATGTCAGATATTGCTATTACATTTCCTTACTATATCCAGTGGCTCTGGCATGATTAACACTTTCAATCTATATATCGATTCTGCACCTTTATATCTGATAGTAAACTGCATTATAATGATATTGATATTATTTCAGACAGTTTCTCAACTACTCAATTATCAAGAACCCAAATGACAGACAGATAGAGAACACATTCATTCTCTTCATTCAGCATGTGAGGATAAATAAATAGAATCACATAAGCAAACAAGGGGTCCTTCACTTATAGTGAAGTGGGGGAAGGGTACAAATTTCTTTAGTACATATGGACAGAATAGTTGGACTATACTTCTTTACATCTATGTCTAGTTGGATGTTCTCATTTCCCAAAGGAGGGAGATTTGGGATAGGAGATGACTGTGGAGGAATCTATTAGCATACCACCCCACAAATATATCCATATGCACAAAAACACTATCATACTTCCCCTGCACACACACACACACAGTGAATCCACTCATCAGATCTTTTGGAATCATATGATTTAAATTGGACTTTGAAAATCATGTACACCAATCCTTACTTTGGAGATAAGGAATTGGAGGCTTAGAAAGATGAAGTGATTTGCACGAAATCATTTAGGTGGTAAGTGGCAGATTCTAGATTCCAAACCATGTCTACTTATAATAAATACAATTTTCTTTCTTAGATGAGGCCACAACTGAGACTAATGTGTTGAAGTTACAGTTGCAGGGGTTGTAGGGAAAGAGAAGTGGAATTGGAGACAAACATATAGTCAGAGTTCTCAACGATTAGTGCTTTTCCAGGACAGAATAGGAGTTTCTAAAAGATAATCATTTCCTTTCCTCTACAGGTTCTCAGTCAATGAATAGAATTTATAGAGTGAATTTACAGGTCAGGTAGTATTTTACTTTGATCATAACTTTGTCTTTGATGTGTCTCTTGTAGCATAGACATGTTAGTATACCTCTCTTGACCTCAATTCCTATTAATTTGTAAGCTTTTTAAAGGCAGGATCTATACTGGTTCTATTTCTGTGTCCCTTCATACTTTATCTTGCATATAAAAGACATATGATAAATGTTTAACTGAATTAAGTCCGGGGGTTGGGGTAAGTGAACTCTCAGGAAGCACAATTTAAAGACACTGATTTCATTAATAAAGGGGAGCAGAGAAAGCCTCTAATTACTTCTGTTCTTTCTTTTTAAATTTTTATTTGTTTGTTTTTAGTTTTCAAGATTCACTTCTATAAGATTTTGAGATCTAAATTTTCTTGCCCTCCTTCCTGTTCCTCCTCCCCAAGACAGTTTGTAATCTGATATAGGCCATATATCTATCTATCTATATATATACATACATATATATATATATATATATATATATATATATATATATATATATATATATATATATAATCACAGAAAACATATTTCCAAAATAGCAATGTAGAAAAGAAGAATTAGAACCAAATGGAAAAACCAGAAGGAAGGAAATTTAAAAAGGAAAAATAATATATTTTGATCTCTATTCAGACTCCATAGTTCTTTCCCTGGATGTGGACAGCAATTCCATCATGAGTCATTTAAAATTGTCTTAGATTATTGCATTGCAAAGAAGAGCTAAGTTTATCAAAGTTGCACAGTTTTGCTGTTACTGTGTACAATGTTCTCCTGGTTCTACTCACTTCACTCAACAGCATTTCATGTAAGTCTTTCCAAGTTTTTATTTTTTTCCTGAAATCCAACTGCTCCTCATTTCTTTTAGCCCAAGAGTATTCCATTACATTCATCACAATTTGTTCAGCTTTTCCCCAATTGATCTCCTCAATTTCTAATTCTTGGTCACAATAAAAAGAGCTGCTATAAATATTGTTTTACATGTGCGTCCTTCCCCATTTTATGATCTCTTTGGAATACAGTACTAGCAGTGGTATTGCTGGGTCAAAGAGTATACACATTTTTATAGCCATTTGGGAATGGTTGCAAACTGCTCCCCCAAAATGGTTGGATCAGTTCACAACTCCACCAACAGTGCGTTAGTGCTGCAATTTTCACCACATCTTCTCCAACTTTTATCATCTTCCTATCTTGTCATGTTAGCCAACCTGATAGGTATGATGTGGGACCTCAGAGTTGTTTTAATTTTTATTTCTGTAATCAATAGCTTGTATTTCTGTAATCAGTAGTGATTTGTATGATTTTTGTATGATTATAGAAAGATTTAAGTTCTTCATCTGAAAACTACTTGTTCACATCCTTTAAAAAAAATAACCTATCTATTTTTAGTTTTCAACATTTACTTTCATAAGTTTTACATTTTCTCCACCTCCCTCTGCTTCCCCCACCCCAAGAAAACATGTAATCCTATATAGATTCTACACGTAGATTCTTATTAAACAATTTTTTTTCAAATTAGTCATGTTGTATAGAAGAATTGGAGTGAATGAGAGGACCTAAGAGAAAGAAAAACGAAAACAAAAAAGAGAGCAAATGCTATGCTTCAATCTGCATTCAGACTCCAAAATTCTTTTGCTGGATATGGATGGATTTTTCTATCATGAGTCTTTTAGAGATGTTTTAGAGCATTGCATTGCTGAGAAGAACTAAATCTATCAAAGTCAGTCATTTCACAATATGGCTGTTATTGTGTCCAGTATTCTCCTCATTGTGCTCACTTCACTCAGCCTCAGTTCACGTAAATCTTTCCAGGTTTTTCTGAAATCCAACTGCTCATCATTTCTTATAACACTATAGTATTCCATTATATGCATATGGTACCACATGTTCAGTCATTACCCAATTGATGGGCATCCCCTTAATTTCCAATTCTTGGTCACCACAAAAAGATCTGCTATAAATATTTTTGTATATGTGGGTTCTTTTCTCACTTGTATGAACTTTTCGGGATACAGTCCCAGAACTGATATTCCTGAGTCAAAGGGTACACACATTTTTCTAGCCCTTTGGGCATAGCTACAAATAGTTCTCCAGAATATTCATATCATTTGACCATTTGTCAATTGTAGAACATCTTGTATTCTTATAAATTTGACTCAGTTCACTATGTATTCTATAAATGAGGCCTTTATCAGAGACACTAGCTGTAAAAATTATTTTCCAGTTTTCTGCTTCCCTTCTAATCTTGGTTGCATTGACTTTGTTTGTACAAAAACTTTTCAATTTAATGTAATCAAAATTATTCATTTTGCATTTCATAATGTTTTCTATCTCTTGTTTGGTCATAAATTCTTCTTTTCTCCATAAATATGACAGGCAAACTCTTCCTTGCTCTTCTAGTTGCTTATAGTATTGGCCTTTTTATCTAAATCATCTACCCATTTTAACATTTTTTACAAGAATAAAAGGCATTCTGCAATGGATAAATGGACAAAGGACATGAACAGCAGTTTTCAGAGGAAGAAATTAAAGCTGTCTATAGTCACATGAAAAAAATGCTCTAAATCACCATTAATTAGTGAGATGCAAATCAAAACAACTCTGAGGTACCATGTCACACCTATCAGATTGACTAACATGACAAAACGGGAAAATGATAGTTTTGGAGAGTACATGGGAATGTTGAAACACTAATTGTTGGTGGAGGTGTGACCTGATTCAAACATTCTAGAGAGCAATTTGGAACTATGCTTCAGCCTTTTACCATCACTGTGTGTGTATATCCCTCTGCTTCAAGTGTGTTTCTTATAATGGATTTATTATATTGTAGTATTATAACTTTTAGTCCAGTCTGCTATCCACTTTCATTTTATGAGTTCATATCATTCCCATTCACAGTTATGATTATTAACTGTGTCTTTCTCTCTGTCCTATCCCCCCCCTCTGTTTTTCTCTCCCCTTTTTTTCTTTCCCTCCTGACCACTGTTTTTATTCTTGCCACTACCTCCCTCAAACTGCCCTTTTTTCTGTCAGCACCCCTTCCCTTTTCTTTCCCCTTTCCCTTACTTCTTCTTCTCATCCTTCTTCCTTACCTTCTATCCACCACCTCCCATTGTCCCCCTTACCCCCTCCTAGTTCCTATAGTGAAAGATAGATTTCTATGCTCAAGTGAGTGTGTATATTATTCTGTCTTTGAGCCAAATATTATAAGAGTAAGGTTCACACAATGCTCACCTCCCTCCATTCTTTCCATCTACTATAATAGGTCTTTGTGGCTCTTCAGGTGATGTAACTTACTCTTTTCTGTCTCCTCTTTTCCTCTCCTCCCAATACAATCTTTTCTTTATCCTTTTAATTAATTAATTTTTTAGCGTCACATCAAAGTCTACTTATACTCACACCCTCTGTGTACATATATATATATATGTATATATATATATATATATATATATATATATATATCCCTTCTAAATATCATAATAAAGATAGTTTTCAAGAGTCACAAGTATCATCTTCCCATGTATTGATGTAGATAATTTACCCTTATTGGATAACATTTTCTTGTTTCCTTTTTAACTTTTTATGCCCCTCTTGA
>CM053584.1:299860118-299879914 GCA_028627135.1 Pseudochirops cupreus | reverse complement strand
TGGCTTAGGGAAGGAATGACATAAACTCTAAACTGGGCATCTTGCCACATAGAAGAGTAGGGGGAAGGGAGATGAGAGATAGGGTGATGGAGGGGAGGGCAGGGTAAGGGGCAGGGTTGATGGAAGTACACACTTCTGTAGAGGGACAGGGACAGGGACAGGTTAGAGAATGGTTCGGGGTGGGGGGGCAGGATAGGAAAAAGGGACATATAATCAGACTCTCACAATATGCCCACTGTGGAGAGCTTCTGCGTAATTACACATGTTCAGCCTGTATTTGATTGCTTGTCCTTCCAGTTGGGAGTGGGTGACAAGGGAGGAAGAGAAAGAATCTAGAATTTAAAGTTCTATAATCAAATGTTAAAAATATATATATATATATAAATATATACATATATATATAGATAGATAGATATACATATACACACACAATTATTATCATTATTATTAACTACATCCAACTGGAACTTGAGATACACAGGCACTGTGGTAGAGAGATCCATCCTGCCCTACCGGAAAGTCAGAGAGGTAAGGATGGGAAGACATAGGAGAGAATAGATTGGGGGAGGGAGGATAGAACGGGATGGTTGTTTTGGGCTCGTGGATACGGGAAAGATGGGGAGAAAATTTGTAACTCAAAATTTCATGAAAATGAATGATGGAAACTAAAATAATAAATAAACAAATAAATAAATAAATTTAAAAAAAGAAAAATTAAAAAACAATTCATTATGGAATATGGTGTAAAATATTGATCTAAGACTAATTTCTAGCTTCACCAGTTTTTATTTTTAATCAAATAAGTGGGATTTTCATCAGTAATTTTTCAGCTGATTAAATACTACTGGGTCATAGAGTTCCAATACTGGAGATTTTCAACTTTCTAGATTATTCCATTATTCTATTTTTCCATTTTTAAACTAATACCACAAAGTTTTGATCACTGTTACTTTACGATACAGTTTGAGGCTTGAAAATGCTATTCTCCCTTTGGCCCTATTTATTTCTCCTTTGTATTCAAGATTTTTGCTTTTGTGATTATTTTGAGTTCTATATCCCTTAGAAAATTTGTTTAGTATAGCATTAAAAATATCTATTAACTATTTATCACATTGTCATTTAAAATATATATACACAGGGGGAGGGGAGTCAAGATGGTGGCATAGAAGTAGCAAAACTCCATGGATCTCCCCAAAACCACATCAAATACTTGTAAAATACAACTCTAAACAAATTTTAAAGCTCCAGAACTCACAAAATGACAGAGTTACAAAGTTCCCACTGAAGGCAGCCTGGCAGTCAGATGGGAAGGTCTTTATCACAGCGCCCTAGGAGCCCAGACCAGCACCGTATGAAACCACAGCTGAAGGCCTAGGGCCGCCAGAAAAAGCTGCAGCTAGAATCACTGGCAGCTGTGGTGTTTTCCAGAATTACCAACCCATAAGAAATAAGGACTAAAGGAAAGGTCCGTGGAACTTGGATAAATTCTGGGGAGAGGGTCTGTCCAACAACCCCAGGGCTAGAAACAGCTGCTGCAGCCACAACCACCTGGCTGCTTCAGAAACTCCAGGCCTTCAGATTGCAGGGGGGCCAAGCAATCATTCAGAGGCTAAGTGGACTTCCTTTGAGCTGCCTGGATCAAGATTGCAGTCTTGGGTTATGATCCTGAGGTGCATTTTCAGGGAGCCAAAGCTGGTGGGGGCTGCAGAAACAGTGGCCTCCTAATAGCTTCAGCAGCTGTAAAAACCCCAGCTATTTGGGACAAAGCTCTGCACTCTGAAAGCAGAATTCTACTGAACCTGAAAGTCAAGTAATTGACTGGCAACATGGGTAGGCAAAGGAAGCAAAGCAAACCTAGCAATGCCATTATAGATTCCTTTTTTGGGGATAAAAAGGATCAAAGCATGAAACAGGAGGAAGACAGCACAGTCAGAACTTCCACACCAAAAGCTTCCAAGAAAAATGCAGACTGATTACAAGCCAAAGATGAGTTTAAGAAGGATTTTGAAAACCAAATAAGAGAAGTGAAGGAAAAATTCGGAAGAGAAATGAGAATGATGCAAGAAAATCATGAAAAGAGAGTCAACAACCAGACTGAAGAAAATAACACCTTAAAAAACAGATTAACTCAAATGGCAAAAGAGACCAAAAAGCCAATGAGGAGAAGAATGCCTTAAAAATTCAAATTTGACAGATGGAAAAAGAATTTCAAAAGCTTTCTAAAGAGAATAATTCCTTCAGAATTGGAGTGGAGCAAATGGAAGCAAATGACGTTACAAGAAATCAAGATACTATTAAACAGATCCAAACAAATGAAAAAATAGAATGCAATGTGATATATCCCCTTAAAAAAGCCACCAACCTGGAAAATAGTTCAGGAGAGGCAATTTAAAAAAATGGACTACCTGAAAGTCATGATCAAAAAAAGAACTTAGAAAGCATCCTTGAAGAAATTCTCAAGGAAAATTGCCCGGATATTTTAGAACCAGAGGGCAAAATAGAACTTGAAAGAATTCACCAATCACCTCTTGAAAAAGATCCCCAAAAGAAAACTCTTAGGAATGTTATACCCACGTTCCAGAGTCCCCAGATCAAGGAGAAAATACTACAAGCTGCCAAGAAGAAACAATTTGAATACTGTGCAAACACAATTAGGATAACCCAGGATCCAGCAGCTTCTATATTAAGGGATTGAAGGGTCTGGAATATAATATTCCGGAGATCAAGGGAAGTAGGATTAAAACCAATAATCACCTACCCAGCAAAATTGAGTATAACATTTCAGGGGAAAGTATTATCATTCAGTGAGGTGGAGGACTTTCAAACATTCTTGCTGAAAAAACTAGAACAGAAAAGAAAATTTGACACTCAAATACAAGAAGCATGAGAAGGTAAACATGAAAAAGAAATCATAAGGAACTTATCAAAGTTGAACTATTTACATGCCAACATGGAAAAATGATAATTGTAACTTATGACACTTTTCTCAGTATGAGGATAGGTGAAGGGGATAATTGTTCCAAAGTAGGGGAAAAACAGGAAGGCAAAAGGGAAAGGGTCAACCTTACTCTCATTGAATTTGGATTAGGAAAGGAATGACATAAACTCTAAATTGAGTATCTTGCCACACAGGAGAATACGGGGGATGGGGATGAGAGGTGGGATGATGAAGGGAAAGGGAGGGTGGGAGGCAGGGTTTCTGGAAGAACACACTTCTGTAATGGGACAGGGTAGAGAATAGAACAAGGTGGGGGAAGGATTGGAAGGAGGGACATATTATCTGTCTCTCACAATATGCCCACTGTGGAGTTTCTCTGGGTAATTACACATGTAGAGCCAGTATTTAATTGCTTGTCCTTCCAGTGGGGATAGGTCACAAGGGAGGAAGGGAAAGAATCTAGAATTTAAAATTCTATAATCAAATATTGAATATATACATTATTATTGTTGTTGTTGTTATTATTATTATTATTATTATTATTATTAACTGCATCCAACTAGGAATTAAGATATACAGGCACTGTGGTAGGAAGATCCACACTGCCCTACCAGAAAGTTAGAGGGATGAGGGGGCGGACATAGGAGAGAGCAGACTGGGGGAGGTGTTCTACAGTGGGATGGCTGTTTTGAGGTCTTGGGTAGGGGAGAGATGGGGAGAAAATTTGTAACTCAAAATCTCATGGAAATAAATGATGTAAACAAGAAAATAAATAAATTTATTTATTTAAAAATATGTTTACAATGTTGTCGTCATTGTTGTTTTTAATATAACAACATCCATTGAACTAGCCAGTTTCATCTATGCCCATGAGAAACTTAAATAGTCCTAGCTGGCAACTATGTCAGTATCCCCAATAAAAGACAGTAACTTGAGCTTATTATATGACAAGTTAAAAATTGCTCAATTCTATATGAAATTGTAGCGTGGCATGTCTATATATAAGGAAGAGAGAGAGAGAAAGAGAGAGAGAAATATTTGATGTTCTTATGTAATGGTACTCTCACACAGTTAAAGTTGCACAGTATAGGATATAAATCAGTATCATATAGAAAAAGTTTAATCTAGTTAATATATGAGTATGAATTAAAACACCAACTTTGCCATTTACTTGCTATGACCATATGAGATCCTTAGTTTAGTCATTCTTTTTTTAACCAGCTAAAAAATTTACAATAACAACAATAATATAAAGTACCTGTCTCACAGGGTTCTTGAGTTGAAAATGCTTTGTAAAATCTCAATGATACAAACATGAATGATCATTTTTGAAATCTTAGAAGGTGACCATAAAAGACTCAGGATCTTTGCTGATGAGGGTTTTTGTATGTTTGTTTGTTCATTTTTTTTTTTTTTTACCATTCTACGACAAAAGTTAAGCCATGAAAGCCAAGAGATCTAGCAGGTAGTCAACAACGTATAGATATAGGTATAGATCCATTGATTCCTCCCAAGCTGGGAGTGAAACTGGTGCCTAAGAAAGATCAGCACAGCACAGTGAAAACAATTTAAAGAACAAGCCTGATTGGGCCAACTCTATTTTTTTTTAAATTTTAATTTATTTATTTTTAGTTTTCAACAATGATTTCAACAAGATTTTGAGTTATAATTTTTTTCTCTCCCCATCTTTCCCCTACCTCCCACCCTAAAATAGCAAGCCTTCTGGATACCCCTTCCCCAATCTGTTCTCTCTTATATCCTACAACAAAACCCCCCAAAATTTCTCTTAGGACAAGTTAGGTTTCTATACCTCAGTACCTGTATATCTTATTTCTCAGTTGCATGTAAAAAAAACCAATTTTTAAACATTTGTTTTTAAACTTTTGAGTTAATTTTTTTCCCTTCTTACCTCCTCACACATCCCCACTGCAAAGATAAGCAATTCGATATAGATTATACACATGTAGTTACCCAAATCATTTCCATAGTAGTTATACTGTGGAAGACTAACTATATTTCCCTCCAGCCTATCCCAACCCCAACTTATTCTATTTTCTCCTTTAATTCTATCCCTTTTCAAAAATGTTTCCTTCTAACTACCCTCTTCCCCAATCTGCCCTCCCTTCTATCCGCCCCCCTTATCCCCTAGCCCTCAATTTTCCTGGAGGGTAAGATACCCAATTGAGTGTGTAAGTTATTCCCTCCATAATCCAAATTCAATGAGAAACAGGCTGTCCCATTCCCTTCTACCTTCCTGCTCTTCCCCTCCATTGTAACAGTTTTCTCTTGCCTCTTTTATATGAGATAATTTGCTGAAATCTGTCACTCCCTTTCTTTGTCTGCCAATAAATTCCTCTCTCACCTCTTAATTTTACTTTTTAGACATCATCCCTTCACATTAAACTCATCCTGTGCTCTCCATCTATGTATACATGAACATACAAATACCCACACTCAAATCTCTATTTATATACACATACATGGTCCTATACTTTCATATATACGTATGTATACATATATATGTGTGTGTATACACATATATATTCCTTTCAGCTATCTTCATACTGAGATAAGTCTTATGAGTTACAATTATGATTTTTCCATGTAGTAATGTAAATAGTTCAACTTTAATAAGTTCCCTATGATTTCTTTTTCCTGTTTACCAGTACATGCTTCTCTTGCTTCTTGTATTTGAAAGTCAAATTTTCTGTTCAGGTAAGGTTTTTTTTTTTTCATCAAGAACACTTGAAAGTCCTCTATTTCATTGAATGACCATGTTTTTCCCTGTAGCATTATCCTCAGTTTTGCTAGGTAGGTGATTCTTGGTTTTAGTCCTAGCTCCTTCGACCTCTCTAATATCATATCCCAAGCCATTCAATCCCTTAATGTAGAAGCTGCAAGGTCTTGTGTTATCCTGTTTGTGTTTCCACAATACTCAAATTGTTTCTTCATGACTGCTTGCAGTATCTTCTCCTTGACCTGGGAACTCTGGGATTTGGTTATAATATTCCTAGGAGTTTTCTTTTTGGGATCTTTTTCAAGAGGCGATTGGTGAATTCTTTGCATTTCTATTTTGCCCTCTAGATCTAGAATATCAAGGCAATTTTCCTTGATCATTTCTGGCAATATGCTGTCTAGACTCTTTTTTTGATCATGGCTTTTGGGCAGTCCAATAATTTTAAAATTATCTCTCCTTGATCTATTTTCCAGGTCAGGGGTTTTTCCAATGAGATATTTCACATTGCCTTTTATTGTTTTTTTGTTTTCATTTGTCTGCATCTGTTTTATAGTATCTTGATTTCTCATAAAGTCATTAGCTTCCAGTTGCTCCAATCTTATTTTGAAGGAGTTATTTTCTTCAGTGAGTTTTTGAAATTCCTTTTCCATCTGTCAAATTGTCTTTTTAAAGCATTCTTCTCCTCATTGGCTTTTGGGGCCTCTTTTGCCATTTGAGTCAGCTTATTTTTTAAGGTGTTGTTTTCTTTAGTGTATTTTTGGTTCTCCTTTAGCATCCTGTTGCCTCACTCTTCATGATTTTCTTGCATCATTCTCATTTCTCTTCCCAATTTTTCCTCTGCTTCTCTTACTTGATTTTCAAAATCCTTCTTGAACTCCTCCACGGCCTGTAACCAATTCATATTTTTCTTGGATGTTTTTGATACAGTTCTGACTTCAATGTCTTCCTCCTGCTCCATGCCTTGTTCTTTTTTGTCACCAAAAAAGGATTCTATCATCTGTTTGCTTCCTCTGCTTGCTCATATTGACAGACAATTACTTGACTTTTCAGCTCTTTGCCAAGGCAGATCTCTGCTTCCAAAATGGAGAGAGCTACGTCCCAAATTGCTGGCATTTTTGCAGCTGCCTGAGCTATTAGACAGGCACCCTCTCTACCAGCCCCACGTGCTCTGGCTCACTGGTAGCACACCCCAGGACCACCACCCAAGACTGTGATCTGGATGCAAGCAACTCAAAGCAAGAGCTATTACACTCTGAATGGTTGCTTGGTCCCCCCACAATCTGCTGGCCAGGAGTTCTGGAAGCAGCCATTGCACCTCTTCTGCCTCTTGATCTGGGGGTAGTGGCCAAACTGTACTCTCCTTATTCTAAGAAAGTTCCACACTGACCTTTTACTTTGTCTTTGGCATTTGTGGATTGAGAAGTCTGGAAACTGGTACAATTGCTGGTGATCTACTCTCTTGAAGTCTGCTCCAGCCACTGCTGGTTGGGGTTTCCCTGGGGCTTAAACCATGGGCTCAAGTGGGGCTGGGCTCAGCTCCCAGCATGCTGTGATGGACCCTTCCTGCCAGCCTGCCAGGCTTCTTTCAGCATGAGATTTGTTTCTCTCTGTCACTTTGTGGGTTCTGAAGCTCTAAAATTTGTTTAGAGTCATTTTTTAAATATTTTTTTGGAGGGGGTGGAAGCCAGATCCATGCAGAAGTCCTATCTCTACTTTGCCATCTTGGCTGATGGGATAGAGCCTATAGGCTTTCTAAATTCAGGGAGTCTATCACAGATATTTACACAAGATATTATAAATGAAGTGGTACTTTTGACTTAAGGTGATTTTCTTTTGGGTCAGCCTGTTTATCATGCTCACTTCACATATATGTTATGTTTTTGTCCATTAAACAAGCATTTTCACTATGCTCTCTCCTTTATCTATTATGTTGCTTCTATTGGTGCACAGCATACCAGCTCTATATCCATAGAATCTTCTCCCTGAACTCTACCATAGATTGATGGGATGATAGCTGGAGAAAAGTCTCTACCAAGTCTTTGGTACATACAATGCATACTGAATACCATGACTCCTCCTCAGGTCCATAACCATGTAAATCTTTTAAATAGTAGTAATGATTGTTCATCACATGACTTGTATTTCTTAGACTACTTATTTCTTTTGATATAAATAGTTAATTGGAAAACAAATGCCATTTGGGGTAAAGACAACCCTACTGTAACAAATACTAATGAAAAAAGAGAGTAGAAAGGAAATCCCTGACTGATAGGCCACAGAGTTTATCACCCCATATAGAAAAGATGTCTAAAGCCTTATTGATTAGTTTCTGGGGTGACATCTAATTAATGAAGATAAAAAAGATAGGTGGACTTTATTCTTTTTTCCTAAAGGCTTCCCAGGAGTATATAAGTTCTAAGTCTCTTATTTATTTGCTGCTATGACTTTTTATAGAATGTACTATGGATATTGACCATGGGAATTGCACAGGATAACAAGGCAAAACACTGGGCATAGACACCATGGTTTCTGCAAAACAAAGCTAAAAAGATTGTTTTGGGTGGGTAGAAGAAATGATTTATTATACTAGCATTTTATTGTGTAAGATAAAACACATTCCTTGAAAGTAGGGACATTTTTTTCTTTGTACTGTGACCCAGGTAGAGAACAGTGCTTTGCACATAGGCAGTGCTTAATGTTCATTGAATTGGGTTGGCAGCAGGCAACATAATGATCTTGATTATAGAGGATACAGAATTAATTCTAGGATGTAGTTCAAATAATAGCAAAAATTTCTGGCAAAAAATGAAATGCTTTGAGGTAATTCACCCAAAGATGGAAAAGGATGAGAATGTGCAGCCAGAAAATTTTGCATTGGAATACATATATGGCCCTAATAATGGCAGGATATGGAGCACAATTAAGTGAGCTATCTTGTTAAGGGTACCTAGGACCTTCAAAATATTACCATAAACCTGTGATAGGGGCAAGTTTGTGTTGAATTCCAATATTATCACCATTTGGGCATAATGTGGAAGTAATTGCAACAGGGCTATCAAGGACATCAACTGAGTTTTTTACCTTAGCACAAGTTCTGCCAGTTTATATCTGTCTACCTCTCCATCAATATCAGTAGTGTTTACAACAATCAAATACTCTCTGTGACTAAATGTAAGGTTTTGAAACAACTACTATGGAGTGATATATGGCTATTGAGAGTCTCAGAAATAAGCAAACAGGACTGAGTGGACATTCTAACATCTAAAAATGCAAGCCTCTCTTGCAAATAAACATTGTATCACTTTTAAGCTAGAGATCTGGACCGGAATATTATCATTCTATTCTAATATTTGTTATTAGATGATAAGATGAGGTAGATAAAATTAAAGTTGAGTGCTTGTAAAGGTTTGGCTTCCAATAGTGACTTTCTGGCTTCATATGGTATTTGAAGTCCTTCACAATTAAGTGCAAATATCTCTTTCCAGTATTCTTTTACATTGCTTCTCATACATAGTATATTCCCAGGTGAATTGCCTTACTTACATTTATCCTAATATGACACCCCATCACCCACTTCCATGCTTTTCAATAGCCTATCATCTCCCAGAACTATAATGTTGTCCTTCCTAACCTCCGCCTAGCTCCTTTTAATTGCCAGTTCTTTCAAAAGACTTTTCTGTTTTCTGTAGGTGTTGGTATTTTTCCTAATCTAAAATTATTTCATATTTATTTTGTTATGTATTCTATCACAATTTTTATACTTATTGTTCCCCCTCTGCCTCCCAAAGAATTTGAACACCTTAAGTACAAGGACTATTTTCATCTCTACTCTTGTTTCCCCAGACCCTAGCAGAGGGACTGGTTTATAGGAGGCACTTATTTGAATTGAATTGAACTTATTTTAGTGGATGATATTTTAGACATCCAACTAAATTCTCGTTTTCATAATCACCCATAAGTCTTACTGGCTTATCCTAGAATATAGATGGTGTTAAAGTTCAATCTATTAGTCATACCCAGTAGATTTATCATTCATTTGTCAAACCATCTGAGGATGGTCTACAGCCTGGAATATAGATTCTTGTTGTTGGTGTGCATGAAAAGGGAAAACCATACTCCTCCAAAATGAGGCCCCCCAAAACAAAAATGTTTTGCTCATTTCTGCAAAGACCAATATATAAAAGAAAGTACTGGGTCAAAGAGTGGGAGAGAATGGTTCGACTTATGAGAAAATGAAACTCAAAGTAGAAATGGAAGCCAAAGTCTCCATAACAGTCTATACAGGTACACAGTGATCAAAATAGAATGGTTCTTCAACTGGGTAGATATAGCTTCTGCCTCCTTTAGAGGACCCACCAGAAAGTCTTCAGATATTTCAACAGGTCTATGCAAGAAACCATAAAGATAGAAAATCTGGGTTTATTGTATACTGCAAAAGAAAAAAATTATTATAATTCTTTCACTTAGGCAGTCATTCCCTGACACCTTATTTTGCGTCCCAGAAATCTCATCGCTTCTTTATTAGAGTGACACTTGTCTAATATGGCAAATTTCTGTTGCTAACATATACACTGGAGCTTGGGTCTGAGGAATACAGAGTGGTGGTTGGGTTCCCAAAAGTAAATGAGGACATTCATTCATTCATACAAATCCTCCAGCCAAGTTGATCTTGAAATGTAGTGTTCACAAACCATAGGAGAAACTACAACAAACAAAATAAAAGAGAGCTAGTATATAGCCCAAGGGTTATAACTTTGTTCTCAGTAGAGATCAAGAAAATGTTGACTCTTTCATTTATTTGATTCATATATTCAGATTAGAGAGTCTGCCTCTTAGAGCTTCAATTTGATAGATATGACTTCCTTAACAATTGGTCCAGCAGGTCACATATTAGGGACAGTTCACTAGTTCAGGATAGCAATGATGTTAAAACTTCTTGAATCATAACAGAAGTAATTGTCTTCTTTTTTTAACAAAAATATATTTATTTATTTTTACTTTTCAAAATTTATTTCCACAAGATTTTAAGTTCCAAATTTTCTCCCCATCTTTCCCCTATACCCTACTCCAAAATGGCAAGCATAATGATTTCTCTGTCCCTCAATCTTCCCTCTCTTCTATTGTCCCCTTCTATCCCCTTCCCCCCTACTTTTCTGTAGGGTAAGGTATTCAATTGAATGTGTATGTTATTCCTTGTTTAAAACAAATCCAGTGAGACGTAAAGTTGACTCATTCCTTTCCATTTCCCTGCTCTTGCCTTCCTTTATAACAACTTTCTCTTGTCTCCCAATATTTTCCTCTCTCACTTCTTTATTTTTTAGTTATCATCTCTTCATATTCAACTCATCCAGTGCCCTCTGTCTATGTATACCTATACACACATATACATATGTAAATATACATGTACACGTGTGTATATGCATATTTATGTATATATACATATATTCCTTTCAACTATCCTAATCCTGAGAAAAATCTAATGGATTACAAATATTGTTTTTCCATGTAGGAATGTAAAAAGTTCAACTTTAATAAGTACCTTATGATTACTCTTTCCCGTTTGTCTTTTCATGCTTCTCTTGATTCTGTATTTGAAAGTCATATTTTCTGTTCAGCTCTGCCTTTTTTCATCAAAAAATGCTTGAAAGTCCTCTGTTTCACTGAACGTTCATTTTCCTCCTAAAGTATTATATTCAGTTTTGCTGGGTAGGTGATTCTTGATTATAATCTTAGATCCTTTGATCTCCTGAATATCATATTCCAAACTCTTCAATCCCTTAATGTAGAAGCTGCTAGATCTTGTGTTATCCTAATTGTGTTCCCACAATACTCCACTTGTTTCTTCCTAACTGCTTGCAATATTTTCTTCTTGACCTCGGAACTCTGGAATTTGGGTATAATATTCCTAGGATTTTTCTATTTGGGATCTTTATCAAGAGGTGATTGGTGAATTCTTTCAATTTATATTTTACTCTCTGTTTCTAGGACCTCAGGATGGTTTTCTTTGATAATTTCTTGCATGATGTTTTCCAGGCTGTTTTCTTCATGGCTTTCCAGTAGACCAATAATTCTTAGATTATCTCTCCAGGATCTGTTCTCCAGGTCAGTTGTTTTTCCAATGAAATATTTTACATTTTTTTTCTAATTTTTCAATATTTAGATTTTGTTGGACTGCTTCTTGATGCATGATAGAGTCATTAGCTTTGATTTGACTGATTCTAATTTTTAGCAAATTATTTTCCTGAGCTTTTGAAGCTCCTTTTCCCTATTTCATTTCCAGATTTCATTTTTAGGGAATTATTTTCTCCAGTTAGATTTTGAGCCTCCCTTCCCAGTTCACAAATTTTACTTCTTAAGGATTTGTTTTCCTCAGTGACATATTTTTTTTTCCCATTTTGGCAATTTCAATTTTAAAATAATTGGTCAATTTTTCTTCTACCTCTCTAATTTGGCTTTTAAAATCCTTCTTGAGCTCTTCCAAGAATGCTTTTTGGGCTTGAGAGCAATTTATATTTCTTTCTGTGGTCTCAGGTGTGGGTATAGAGTTGGTGGTGTCTCCTTATGAAAGTGGTTCTTCTTTTTTGCAATAATAGTATTCAATAGTCTTTGGTTTTGCTTCTCCAAGTTGCTTCTGGCCCATTGTAATTGTCTATTTCCTGACTTTTAAAGTGGATTTCTGCTTCTGGGGTAGAGAGAGTTCTGACCCATGCTTCTCAGGCTGAGAGCTAGGGACCTGGTTGTTGACTTTGTGTGCTGTAGCCTCCGTGTGTCTAGACTAAGGCCAAGGCCAGGACTCTCCAGTGTTTCCCCTGAGTTACCCTGAGGCTCACAGAGTAAGATGTGGGGGAGGGTGGTCTGGCCACTTCAGGTTTCTGCCTCTGTGCCCCTGGAGTTTTGGAAGGCTCAGCAGCTGATGGCCTGCCATGCTGGTGTCCACATATTCCCCAGATTGTGATAAGACACACCTGGGCTTCTGGTGTTAGGACTTGCTGCCTCCACCCCCCAGGGCTGTAGATCTCCTGCTGGTCAGCTAAGATGGGGCTTGTTGGGAAGCTTTCCATACTTTACTTCATGCATGGCACAGCCATAATTATACCCTTCCTCTAGGATACCCAAGCCTGCTGCTACTTCCACTATTTCAGGATTTTACACTTGTGGCAATAATCTCTGGGTTTTCAGGGTCAGGGAGGGGGATTAGAGCAACTAGGGTTTTCTCTGCTCCCAGAAGCTCAGGTCAGTGATTTTTAAAAATTAATTAATTTATTTTTAGTTTGCAACATTCATTTCCACAAGATTTTGAGATATAATTTTTTCTCCCCATCTTTGCCCTACTCCAACCCAAAATAGCAAGCCCACTGAATACCCCTTCCCCCAATCCATTCTTTCCTATATCCTTCCCCATAACCCCCCCTAAATTTCTAGCAGGGCAACATGGAATTCTATACCCCAGTGCCTGTACATCTTATTTTCAACTGCATGTAGAAAACATTTTTTTTTAAACATTTGTTTTTAAAACTTTGAATTCCAGATGTTTTCCCTTCCTCCCTTTTCACGTGCCCCCACTGGGATGACAAATAATTCAATACAGGTTGTACATGTGCAGTTACCCAAATCATTTCCATAGTTGTCATATTGTGAGAGACTAATTGTATTTCCCTCCATCCTATGCCACCCCCCACTTATTCCATTTTCTTCTTTGACCCTATCCCTTTTAAAAAACGTTTGCTTCTAACTACCCTCTCCCCCAATTTGACCTCCCTTCTATCATCCCCCCTCTTATCCCCAATCCCCCTATTTTCCTGTAGGTTAAGATACCCAATTGAGTGTGTATGTTATTCCCTCCTAAAGCCAAATTCAATGAGAATAAGGTTGTTCCATTCCCTTTCACCTTCCTGTTATTCCCCTCCATTGTAACAGTTTTCTCTTGCCTCTTTTATATGAGATAGTTTACCCTAATCTATCCCCTCCTTTCTCTGTCTCCAGATAAATTCCTCTCTCACCTGTTAATTTTATATTTTAGCTATCATCCTTTCATATTCAACTCATCCTGTGCCCTCTGTGTATGTATACATGAACATACAAATGCCCATATCACATATATATGTATATACACATACACCCTCCTTCCTATATTCCCTTCAACTATCCTCATACTGAGAACAGTCTTCTGAATTACAATTATTGTTTTTCCATGTAGGAATGTAAATAGATCAATTTTAATAAGTTCCCCATGATTTCTTTTTCCTGTTTACTGCCTCACGCTTCTCTTGCTTCTTGTATTTGACAGTGAAATTTTCTGTTCAGCTCAGGTTTTTTCATCAAGAATGCTTGAAAGTCCTCTATTTCATTGAATGACCACATTTTCTCCTGTAGCATCACACTCAGTTTTGCTGGGTAGGTGATTCTTGGTTTAAGTCCTGGCTCCTTTGACCTCTGGAATATCATATTCCAAGCCCTTTGATCACTTAGTGTAGAAGCTGCTAGGTCTTGTGTTATCCTGATTGTGTTTCCACAATACTCGAATTGTTTCTTCCTGACTGCTTGCAGTATTTTCTCCTTGACCTAGAAACTCTGGAATTTGGCTATATTATTTCTAGGAGTTTTCTTTTTGGGAACTTTTTCAAGAGGTAAGAGGTGAATTCTTTCAATTTCTATTTTGTCCTCTGGTTCTAGTATATTGGGGCAATTTTGTTTGATAATCTCTTGAAAGATGGTGTCCAGGCTCTTTTTTTGATCCTGGCTTTCAGGTAGTCTGATAATTGTTAAATTATCTCACCTGGATCTATTTTCCAGTTCAGTGGTTTTTCCAATGAGATATTTCACATTGCCTTCTATTTTTTCATTTGTTTGAATCTTTTGTAAGGTATCTTAATTTCTCATAAAGTCATTAGCTTCCAATCACTCCAATCTTATTTTGAAGGAGCTATTCTCTTCAGGGAGTTTTTGAAATTCCTTTTCTATCTGGCAAATTATCTTTTTAAGGCATTCTTTTCCTCACTGGCTTTTTGAGACTCTTTCGCCATTTGAGTTAGTCTATTTTTAAGGTGTTATTTTCTTCAGTGTATTTTTGGGTCTCCTTTAGCATGCTGTTGACTCACTTTTCATGATTTTTTTGCATCATTCTCATTTCTCTGCCCAATTTTTCCTCCACTTCTCCTACTTGATTTTCAAAATCCTCTTTGAGTTCCTCCATGGCCTGTAACAAGTTCATGTTTTTCTTGGATGCTTTTGATGCAGGAGTTCTAACTTTGCTGTCTTCCTTGTGCTCCATGTCTTGATCCTTTTTGTCCCCAAAAAAAGGAATCTATGGTTTGATTACATTTCCTGGACTTGCTCGTCTTGCAATCAATTACTTGATTTGTGAGTGCTTTGCCACAGTAGATTTCTGCTTCCAAAACAGAGAGAGCTTTGTCCCAAATCACTGGGGTTTTTGGAGCTGCTGGAGCTATTAGTTGGGTGCCCTCTCTACAGGCACTACATGCTCTGGCTCACTGGTCACATACACCAGGACCACCACCCAAGACTGCAATCTGGATCCAAGAAGGTTAAAGCAAGAGCAATCACCCTTTGAATGATTGCTTGGTTCTCCTGCAATCTGCAAGCCAGGAGCTCCTGAGACAGCAAGGCAATGGCAGCCACACAGTCGCTGCACCTCCACTGCTTCTTGCCCCAGGGGTGGGGGCCAGACCACACTCTGGGTCCCCCTGTTCCCACAAAGTTCCACACTAACCTTTTACTTTGTTTTTGGCATTTATGGGTTGAAAATTCTGGAAACTACCATAGCTGCTAGTGATTCTCTCTCCTGCTGTCTGCTCTGGGCCTGCCACTGGTCAGGGCCACCCTGGGGCCAGGAACTGCATGGCTCACATGGGGCCATGCTCAGCTCCTAGCTTAGTGAGAGATATCCTTCCTGTCAGCCTGACAGGCTTCTTTCAGAGTGAGCTTTTTTTTTTCCTCTTTGTCTGTCTGTGGGTCCTGCAGCTCTAAAGTTTGTTTACAGTCATTTTTTACATTGGAAGTGATTGGAAGGGGGCCCGCATCAAGTTTGTGCTTCTACTCTGCCATTTTGGCTCCACCCCCCAGGTCAGTGATTTTTGAATATCTAGGCTGTGGGTTGATAGCCCCAGGAGAAGCTGCTATTCCTGATGTGGGCCCTGTGTTTGTCTCTTACCCAGCTCCAACAGATTCTCCTTCCCAGTGCCAAGGTCTGAGAATTGCCCTTGGGATGTGTGAATCCACTGGCCAGGGCTCTCTCTGACCCCACTGTGTTCTGGTCTCAAGTGCTGGTGCAGCCCCCACATGTTCCATGATCCCCCTGTCTAGTCCTACATGCACACTTTCCTGGACTGAAAATCTGCCACACTCCATCTCCCAATGGAGATTTACTTTTTAGAGGTTACTGGAGGAATTCATGGAGGAGCTCAGATGAGTTCCTGCTTCCGCTCTGCCTCTTGGCTCCACCCCCAGGCTTTTTGGACCTCTTTTGCCATTTGAGTTAGACTATTTTTTAAGCTGTTATTTTCTTCAGTGTTTTTTGGAATCTTATTTAGTGAGCTGTTGGCTCATTCTTCATGATTTCCTTTTTCTTTTTTTGTTTTGCTTTTTTTTTGGAGGGCAATTGGGGTTAAATGACTTGCCCAAGGTCACAGTCTGGTGTGTGTGTGTGTGTGTGTGTTGAGTGTCTGAGGCTGGATTTGAACTCAGATCCTCGTGACTCCAGAGCTGGTGCTCTACTCACCGTGCCAGCTAGCCACTCCTCTTCATGATTTTCTTACATCACTCTCATTTCTCTTCCCAATATTTCCTCTACTTCTCTTACTTGATTTTCAAAATCCTTTTTGAGCTCCTCCATGGCCTGTGACCAATTCACATTTTCCTTGGAGGCTTTTGATGCAAGAGTTTTGACTTTGTTGTCTTTTTCTTGTTCTGTTTTGATCTTTGCCACCAAAAAAAAATTCTATGCTTTGATTTCTTTTCCTCTGTTTGCTCATTTTCCCAACCAATTACTTGACTCCTGAGCTCTTTGCCATGGTAGAACTCTGCTTCCAGAGTGGAGAGTGCTATGTCCCAAATTTCTGGGATTTTGTGCAGCTGTTTTAAGAGTTACTCCTAGGAACCTGCCTCAGAACTGTGAGGAGGATTCCCTCTCCACAGCTGCCATAAGCATTCCAGTGCTCCTCCTTGTCCCAGGACTTACACCCAAGACTGTGACCCAGACTCAAGCAGGGCAAAGCAAGAGAATCCAGCCTCAGCAGCAGCAAACAGATTGCTGCAATTGCCCTCTGATCAGCCACTTGGTCTGCCCACCATATGTGGGCCTGGAGCTCTGGAAACAAGCACTGCTGCTGCTGCTGCTCTTGCTGCCACCACAGACACTGACCTCCACTGCCCTAGGGGTAAGGGCCAGACAAAGTTCTTCTCTCACCCAAGTCTAACAGGGTTTCCCCTCTGACCTTTTACGTTCTCTTTGGCATTTGTGGATTGAGAAGTCTGGAAACTACCATACCTGCCAGTGATTTAGCCCCTTGAGGTCTGTTCCTGTCAGGTCTGTGCCACCAAACTGTGCTGGCATGGCCCATGCAGGACTGTGCTCTGCTCTCAGCCTGGTGTGATAGAGCCTTCCTTTCAGCTTGCCAGGCTGTCTTCTGCTGGAGATGTATTTCACTCTGTCATTTTGTGGGTTCTCTAGCTCTAAAATTTGTTTACAATAATGTTTTACAGATATTGGAGGTGATTAGGGGACAAGCTCAAGCAAGTTCCTGCTTTTACTCCACCATCTTTGCTCCTCCCCCTCCCCCAATAATTGTCTTCTTAAAGATACATGTGTTCCACTGTGAGAGGTGAAGGGTGAGATAAACCCCTTCTGTTGAGTCCGTCACCTAGTGCAGGGTGTGGCACATAAAAGTCAGCTCACAAACATTTATTCAGCAGCACTATGTGCCAGGTTCTATATTAATATCCCTCACTAGGTGTTAGAGATACAAATGCAAGTAGGAACAGGTAAAAATATAGCCCATACCCTAAAAATGCTTTTGATTTAATGGTGGAAGATAATACATTAAAGAAAGCTGAAAAGTGGCAAGGGGGAGGAATAAGAAGAAGGGGCAATTACTCAGCATGAGGGCATAAGGGTGGAGAAATCTAAAGAAGTCTGAAAGCACGGTAGTGTAATGACAAGCACAGAAGTAGTTCATACTTTGTTTCAGCTATTGAATGAACACTTTGTTTCAATTAAAGATTATTTTGAGCCTTGTATCAAGTCTGTTAAGAAACAGAATGTGTGAACCCCAAAACTTGTAACCTAGAACTCATGAACTCATGCAACAGGAAGGGGTGGAGCTAATGATCATATATCAGGAGAAGCCCAGGTTAGAGACAGCACAGCTGAGAAGAGGACTCTTGTGGTGACAGAGTCAAGAAGGAGAAAACTTGTAGTATCCTGGCACTCTCTCTGCTCTGTCTGTGTTGATGTTTGTTTGTGATACTTTGTACAGAAGCCCTGGGACCTTACTGGAAGCCCTGAAAGGATTTTCTGCTTGTATGTTTACAGAAGTCCTGGAGGAGGGTTTTGGAGGTCCTGGGACTTTACGAATGATTTGTGCTGACCTCTTGGACTTTGTTTGTGGGTCTGTGTTTATTTCTGTGTTGATGATTTGTGTTGATCTCTTGGACCTTGTTTGTGGGTCTGTGTTCAACCAGAGGGGCAGAGGGTGTTACCGTATTAATGTAAAGTTTGGTTCTTGGGGTTAGAAAAAGCCTTATGTAGCAAAAAAAGGATAAATGAAATATTTTAATGGGGATAATGATACCTATAGTACCTCCATAACTGGGTTTTTTCTGAGGACCACATAAGGTGACAAATTACAATGCTTTGCAGACTTTAAAGTACTGTCTAAACATCAGCTATAGCTGCTATGGTATTAAAATAAAATGCACCATAAAAAGAATTGACAAGATGATCATTAGTCAAAATTTTCTTCTGGTTTTCTCTCACTAGGGTTAAATAAATTGGAATAACTCTGGGATACCACCTCATACCTATGAGATTGGCTAATGTGACAAAAATGGACAATGATGAATGTTGTGGGAGAATATGGGAAAATCGGGACACAGTTGGTGGAGTTGTGAATTAATCCAACTATTCTGGATAGCTTTTTGTGACTATGCCTAGAAAGCAATCAAGCTGTGCATGCCCTATGATCTAGCAGTGCCACCACTGGGTCTTTATCCCAAGGAGATCATAAAAATGGGGAAAGGACCTACATTTGTAAAATTATTAAAAGCAGCCCTATTCAATGTGGCAAAATATTGGAAATTGAGGGGATGCCTACTACTTGGGGAATGGCTGAACAAGCTATTGTATAAAAATGTAATGGAATATTGCAGCGCAATAAGAAATAATAAACAGGCAGATTTCAGAAACACTTGGAAAGACGGGAAAGACGTATATGAACTGATGCAAAGTGTAAAGAGCAGACCCAGATAAACATTGTACATAGTATTTTCAAAATCGTGTGATTTATTAACTATGAATGACTCAGCTCTCCTCAGTAATACAATGATCCAAGACAAGTACAAAGGATTCATGAAAGAAAATGCTATCTGTGACCTTGGGCAGGTCACTTAACCCCAATTGTCCTGCCTTCCCCCCTCCAAAAAGCAAAACAAACAAAAAAGAAAGAAAGAAAGAAAATGCTATCTACATCCAGATAAAGTACTAATGGACTCTGAATCAAGATCTAAGCTTTTTTTTTTCACTTACTTTATTCTTTTTTCTGTTTTTTTTCTTTTTTCCCTTTGATCTGTTTCATTCACAAGTATAACAAATATAGAAATAAAGTTTACATGATAGTACATGTATAATCTACATCAAATTGCCTACATTTTTCAGAGGATAGGAGGGGAGAAGGGAGGGAAAGAAGGCCAAAAATTTGGAGCTCAAAGTCTTGTAAAAAGGAATGCTAAAAATTGTCTTAAAATGTAATTACTGGGGCGGAGCCAAGATGGCGGCGTAGAAGCAGCAACACATCGCAGCTCTCACATAGCCACCCCAAAATACCCATAAAATAGGACTCTAAACCAATCCTGGAACTCCAAAACGCACACAAAGATACTTCCCAC
>CM053584.1:299840083-299859618 GCA_028627135.1 Pseudochirops cupreus | reverse complement strand
GGGCGGGGGAAAGACGGGGAGAAAAGATGTAACTCAAAAAAACTTAATAAAGAATTTAATTAAAAAAAACAAAAAAAAAAACAAAAAAAATGTAATTACTGAAAAATGAAATTCTATTTAAAAAATTATTTTTGTCTAAAGCACTAACAAATCCTTTGCTTGCCCAGCACAAATATGTGCTTCACTGTGGGACTAGCATTGTGCCAAGTACTGTAATCATTGATTCATAAATTAAAAGAGATAAGAAAAGTTTGTTTGGGTTGGGTTAGTTAATAATGGTGGGTTGCTATACTTCATCATCACTCATAGCATTACAATCACATTGAGATGGTGAGCTTGTCACTGGCACATCTTTGTTTCATCACACAGTAACTGTCTCGGTTCTTCCCAAACTCTATGTAGGAAAATTAACATCAAAAGAAACTACTGTGTGCATGTAGAATCAGGAAGACTATGTAAGACTTGGTAATCTCAAGTAAAACTCTCCTTTCAATGACCTGGCTAATTTACTTCTGTTGAATCTGCCCTTGTGTGTCATTCTTTTGACCCCTTAAATCAATGCCTCATGTATTGGTCCAAGAAAAGTATATCTTGACTCTTCTCTGGAAAATAAGAACCTTTGACAAGGTCCCACCTTCGATGTCTTGGTCTTTATTTGGCACAAGTGATTTGGGGAACTATTCTGAATGAGTTGTGTCACTTTTGGTGATAGGCAGATTGTGGTTTGTAGCGCTGATATCATTTTCTAAGCTTGTTGTCAGAAGTTTAGATTTCATGTTTGCATGAGATAAGCCATATATAGGTTTATCATAAGATTGATTTTAGAGTGACATATTTGTGGGCCACAAGAGGTTTCCAAGATTACACAGTGAATTACAGAGAGGTTGTAATCAGAATCTGAAAAAGTGTGACACACACTGATAAAACTGCAAATCTTTGGAGGATTAACTTTAAGCAGTTTGAAAATCATTATTTCATTATTTCATTTCATCATCATGGCACCCTTGTGAGGCATGTAAGAAAACTACAGTTGCTATCACCATTTCATAGCTGAGAAATATGTAGATCACAGAGTTCAGGGGGCTTATTTATAGACACAAAGCAAGTTGAAGGTAAAGTCACAGAATTTAGATCTGTAAGGTACCTTAGTGATATTAAGTAGTTAGGCGGTACAATAGATCAGGATTTCTTAAACTTTTGCTACTCACAGCCCCTTTTCACCCAAGAAATTTTTGTGTGAGCCCAGGTATATAAAATAAGCATAAAATAAAATATTTACTGATAATAAATAATAAAGAAATTTATTTTAAAACAATTCTTTGGTATACATATAATTTTCCCATCTATTAAAGACAAAAGCAAATTTGCATACTATTGAGATGGATGTGCTTCTTTATTTATACATAAAGAATTAAATCTTGGTGGAATATTTGATACTGCAGGACCTAGAGCATGTTCAATGTTTTCTAGAGTTGATCAATATTTTGATTCCATAATTGTCAATGCTGATAATGCCCCTTCACACAAATATAAAGTAAAAATGATGGAGGTATGTATAGGGTTATTTCAGAAATTGTTGGGAAATCTGTCCTAGTCCAAAGTCAAAAAATTCATTTAATGATTTTCTATATACAGTAAAAACACAGCAATTCATAACATCCAATAGACTCATATCCGAGCTGAGGTGCTTCTGGCAACATTTGTTGATACTGTGTGGCATGATGGCATGGGCAGGGCAAAGAACACAAGTTGTGTGTTAAGAGTCAAGGCTATAGTGAAGTTGTGTGATGCAACACAGGCAAAGTGCTGCCAGAAACACATCATATGCATTAGAGGTTTAATTTTGAGTAAATTCTCAGTTGTTGCACATTCAGAAACCTTTTACTGTTGCCAATTTTTTTCCCAATCTTCACATTTGGTTATATGACCCCATATGAGGTTGTGACTCACAGTTTAAGAAGCACTGAACAGTAATGAATTTGGATTCAGAAAGATGGGATTTGGGATCCCACATCAGACACTTAAAAGCTATGCGACCTTGGCTAGGCAAGTCATTTAAATTTTTCCATCCTCAGTTTTCTCATCTATAAAATGTGGATAATAACAAAACTTAACTCAGTTATTGTGAGTATTGAATGACATATTTGAAAAACTCTTTTCAAACCTTAAAATTCTGTATAAATACTAGTTACTGAAGGTCATTCAGTCAAACTCTTCATTCCTGAAATGAGGAAATGAATGCTCAGCAAAGATGTATGACTGGACCAAGTTCTCATAGAATGTTAGTAGCAGAGCTGAGACAAGAACTCCAAATTTCTCATTCCTAGTCCATTTTTTTTCCTATTACTACATAAGTTGCTTCAAAATGTGAGTCCTGGACCCCAAGTTTCCTGACTCATAGTTCCAAGATGTATCTATTACACCTCTGCTTTTTAAACGTTATTTAAAATTACTAAAGGTAAATAAATACCATATTACTACTCCTTTTTTATTTCTGTGGCAGTGAATATTTCACACCCACTGGCAAGACTAACCAAAACTTGGTTAGCTGAACAAATTTAATTTGTACTTTGAACCTTACATCAGGGTTAAGTAGTACTTAATTTTATTGAAAGGAGTAAAAATTGACATCTCCCACAGCAGTCATGTTACCTTGACACAGCACAATTCATAAAATGTAAATACAGATCCTCAATGAAACCTCAATGTTTTCATTTGTCATGTAAGTCTTTTGCAAAAGGGATTTAGTAATGAATTTCCAGAGTTCCAAGAGTACATTTATTATTCTGTATTTTCTCTTTGAAAAGTGATCACATAAGAACTAGAAAGAGAACTAAATATATCTGTCTAGCTTCTATGATGAGCAAAATGACTGCTGTGGAGTGTCAGAGTTAGCAACACTTCCATTACAGCTAAAACAGCACTGCCAAGTAGTGAAATGAGAATGTTTAATATCTGACTTCATAGGTCACCTACCCTTTGCAATGTGCTTTTTTTTTGGTTGATCCATCAGCTAAGTGCTTTCTGGCTACAGAAGTTCAAGTACACAGTACAAGAAAAACCAACAAAGAACAAGCCATAATGAACCCTACAGCAATAACAGTTGTTCCCTCAGTAACTTGCACCGTTAACACCAGCATGTTTCAACATTGTTACTTGGCACCAAGTCATGGTACCTTGATGATCTGTTTCTTTAGATTTCACAGTTATACAAGGGAGTAAACCAGAGGCTGGCCCGGGCCATCAGAAATGTCAATTACAATGGGAAAGACAGGAGGCAGGAAACAGATTATTAAGCAATAATCTAAAGCGAGGGAAGTTTACACAAAGTCTGGCCAAAGAAATTGTATCAGAGGCCCTATGAAATCATGGAAAGAATGTTGGAGTTGGATATAGAAAATCCCTAAATTAGAAAGAAATTAATTTCTAACACCTTGTAGTTATGTTACCATCCCTTAGTTATTTTGCCACTCTGACACTCATTATATAAATCAGTAAAGTTGGGATAAGAATGCCTGTAATAACTACTTCATGAGATTATTTTGAGAATCTCCCAATAAAATGCAATGGCAGGGACCGTTTTCATTTTTTGTCTTTGTAATCATAATATCTAAAACAGCGCCTGACTTATGGTAGATGATTAATAAATTATTATGCATAGTATCTTAAGAACAAAGATTTAAAACTGGAAAGGACCTCAGATGCCACTTGCTCTATCCTCTCATTTTACATGTGAGGAAACTGAGGCCCAAAATAATTAAATGACTTGCTCAAGCTCATACAAATAACATCAGAGGTGATACTCGAACCTGAGTCTTTTGAGCTAAGGTTTGAAGCAAATGAAATATTGTTCTAAATCAATGTCAGCTAACTTTATGACCCATCACATTACCATGAGGAAAATATATTTGCTCACCAATGAACTATACATACTTATCTACCTATTTCTGACAAATAAATTGATAGGGTGATTAAAGTAGCATGGTTTGAATCCACACCTGGGGTACCAAGTACAGCAGTGTTTCACATTAACTAGGAATCATAGCCATGAATAGCAATTAATTTATTAATATAAATAAATTCTCATTTGTCTTTTGACATTGAAATCCTCAAGTTCATTTTCCTCTCACAGTTAGTGCATATTATACTGCTTTATCTTCCTTATAACAGTAATTAACCCATTTCATGTATACACAGCACCAGTCGCATTTATCATTACAGAACCAATCCCAAAAAAATCTTAGAAGCCTGTGGGAAGCTAAACCAAAATCATATGTCTAAGAATGGAGTAGGATATGAAGGAGTCCAGAGAAGGACAAAGTACAAATCACAGCTTGCTACTAAATCTTAAAAATAATTAATTCATCTAGGAAAATGATCATTTGATCTTTCAGTCAAAGTTCATCTGTAAAATGAGGGAGGTTGACATGATGATATCTAAAAATCCTTCGAGCCCTAAATCTTCTACCCCAATAACTTATGCTGAATTTAAAAGAATACGAATAGAATTAATAAAATCAATCTTCTTTCTGAACCAGGCATAGACAGAGAAGAGACCCAATATAAATTAAAATAAATTAAAATTCTGTTCTTTCTTTCAAATTTTGTTGGGTTTTTGTGGACTCAATGTTATAGAGAACTTCTGAGAATTAAACCATGGATATTTTTCTTGTTTGAACATTCTGAAGGAGAAGGCAGAGAGGACTAGAAGGGGAAAAAAGTGGCATTGCACAAATTGGGAAAATCTAGTGCATTGTTTGGGAGATGAAATAGAATGCTTGATTCCCAGTAATTCTTCAAAACTATTCACAAGGTTGATTTAACCATAACAAGTTGGCTTCCCTCCAAATTTGGGATAACCTTCATTTATCATACTTTATATCTACCTCAGGCAAAATTTATGATAGGGACACACACACACACACACACACACACACACACACACACACACACACACACACACCCTTTTTTTTTTTTACTCCTTAGACTTACAGAAATCATCACTTGCTTTCTACTGTGTGACGATTAGAAACTTTTCACAAAGGAAATACCATTGCTCTCAGGCATGATAGAGTTTTCTGTTTTAAGTAGTCTTTCTATGGAAATGGACATCTTTTCTCCATAGTGAAATCATGAATATTAACAGAAGGTTGAAGAAATCAGTGATGAAGATGATAGGGGAAAATATCATTTTACATCTTCTATATGAGAAAGGATGCAAAATGTTTGTAACCTTCATAAAAGTGAAAAACCTACACTGATTTTCTACATTTGGAGTTCCTTGAACAATTACTGTTTCAATGTCTTCCACCACTGCATTTCTCTGTATCATTCCATTTGCTTCCTAAAACTAATATGGAAAAAAGATAAGGTAGGAGAGTATGTGTGTCAATACATACACATAAAAATTGGGTATTGATATACAAGTCTAGAAATACACATATATTATATTAAATATAGAATTTCATATCTATATAGAGCTATCTTTATAGTTCATCAGTATCAAAGGGTATCATCAAAGAAAAAATTATAGTTGAAGAAGATTGACTGCTTACATATAATGATGAAAAGAGATCAGAGACTCCTATACTCTATTCTCATCCTTACAACTTTATTAAAACAGTAGGGAAGCCTTGAACCCACCAGATGAACTCCCTGTGGTCAATGTAGGGAAGGATATGATAAATTAGAATCATGCAGATAGGCAAATATGTTTTCTTGTCTTCATCTTTGAAGGAAATACACACACATATACATGTATGTGTGTATTCATGTTTGTATATATATAATGTGTGTTATGTGCGAATGTATGTCTATGTGTATGTATATGTATGCATATATGCACTGCTTGTGTATATGAGTATATAGAAATGTACATAAACATTTTCTGCAGACCTTTAATTTGATAAATATAAGGAACTTCAACTTTTATTCTTAAAGAATTATCTGGAGTGCTAAGATTTTACATGATTTTCCTAGAGTCATATAGTCTTTATATGTCACTAGGACTTCAAGCCAGGTCTTCTTGACTTGGAGGTCACATATTCTTGATTCTAATAGCTATATCTATGTCTATACATTAAATATGTACATATGCTTGAAAAATATAAAGTTATTAAATATTCATTTATATGAAATAATCAAGTATTAAATACACAGGTGTGTTTACATATATGTATGCATATCATGTTATGTATCTTACACATCATGCTAGGTAGATAAAATAGCCTATATGCATAACATGCTTTATACCACATGTATAATTATTTAAATAATTATGATATATCATATCTTGATAGATAAATATTTCTGGATTGAGAGTTGAGTCAAGAGCAGAGCCATACAGGAATTATAATACTTTGATCAAATTGAATTGAATAATGATGGTAGAAGGGCGGTCTAAAATCTGAGTCTTCTTCCATATATGTGAAGTACAGGTCATTGAATTAAGCATTCAATTAAGAAATTTAAAACCCTGAGAAACTCTATTGTAAGGGAAAAGAGTTTGGGTAGAGAGGAAGACAGTGAGTTATGTTTTAAACTCATTATGCAGGAGGAAACATGGAATTCTGTCATCTGAAAGTGATACCTTCATGTATATTGTAACATAATAATTTAAAACACAGAAAAAAGATGAATTTTCTTCAACACTACCCAAAACATACATATAGATATATAGATATATATATATGTATACTATTTAGGGGAACTATTACTATTAGGGAAAAATAAAAAATTGATGCTTTGTATTTCCCCACCACTATCCCCTGCTGTCACCTTGTCCTTATTTAGCAGGCCTTACAGCTGAGAAAAAAAAATTCAAAAGGTATCACTTCAGTACTGTAACAATCTGTTTTGAGAATGTTAAATGATCTCTCACTGTGGCTAATGACAAAGGAAATTTATTATTCATCTCTTCAGGCAGAACCAATAAAATAAGAAGCAGCACTTACCTGTAATTCCAAGGGCTTGATCATCTTGTTTGGCTTGGGATTTTTCCTTCTTGTGGATCAAAAATCCATGTTTAGCACTTAAAAGCCTAAAAGGTCTAATAAAATAATTTAATAGTTTAAACCCTTATGAAAGCAGGTTTTTGACAAATTCATACAATTTGACAACATTTCACATTTTGTGAGCTTCATTCTATAATTACTTCGAGGTTTACCAAGAACTCCACTTAAGAAATTTTCCAACTACTTAACAACATTTGGTTAGTATTGTTAATATAGACAAACTGTTCATACAAACTGGTCCAAAGAGGTTGAAAAGTTATTCCTATTTTCCTTTGGCCTTGGTGCCAGTAGTGACACAGTCATATTGTTTATTTGTAAACTTTTAATGTGTTTTTAGGTGATTTGAGTCAGCTTTTCAGCAGGACTTAATGGTCTAGTCTGGAAAGATTCTGCATTTAATACATTCTGGTTTGTGAGGAAAGTGCTTCTGAAGGAGAATAGAAATATCAGTTAATATTTTTCATCATTATTATCGTTGATGATGATGATGATGGTGTTATGTCAGATCTTTACGTCTGAATTAAAATGATATACATACATATGAGAATTTTTGTAACTTTTCATTGGCACTTCATAGTGAATACTTGTGCTGAATCGTATTATTTCAGCTGTGGCCTTGGCTCGTAAAGAGTTTTTTGTTGTTTCATAGTTTCCTTTTTACAAACACTGCTATTTTGTTTTTCATGACAATGAAAGGGAAATTCAATTGTAAATGATGAAAAGATACTTTTAAAAAAATCTTGAATTTGTGTGTGATGGCCCATTGAATTGCCTTTTCTTTTAAAAATGATATTTTTTCCCAATTACATGTAAAGACAATTTTAACTCATTTTTTAAAAAAATTAGTTTCAAATGCTATCTCTCTCTCCTTCACCTCCCCCATCCTAAGAGCATAAGAAATTTGATATGAGTTACATATGTGCCATCATGTAAAACACATTTCTATTTTAATCATGTCATAAAAGAAGAAACAGACTAAAAGAAAAAAATTAAAAATAAAGGAAGTGAAAAATAGTATGCTTTGATTTGCATTCAAACTCAATTATTTCTCTGGATGTGGATAGGATCTTTCATCATGGGTCCTTTGAATCGTTGTATTGCCGAGAATATTTGAAAAGTCATTCATAGTCAATAATCATACAATCTTGTCTTAGTTCTGCTCATTTCATTTTTACCATTCCTTGTAAGTTTATGGAATTTCCTTTTCAAAGAAATAAATACTCTGAAATAAAGAGTAAAGAATGTCTAAAATTCAAGGGAACCATCGCCAAACAGATTTGAATGAAATGAATCCAGAGATGTCCTATTTATATATTGTTAAGCCTGAAGTTTTCTGTTGTTCAGTACATTTGTTTGTAATGGAAATTTCAAGATCTTCCCTGTCCTTAATAGGCCAAATGTAATCACATGGAGCTCATGGTGGGAGGACCTTGATGAAAGGGTGGAACAGGAAGGGCAGAAAAAGAAGGAGCAGGGGACAGCAGGAGCGGAGCTGGTAGCAGACAGCCAAGAGGCAGAGCATTTAGTGTGAGTGAGAGAGGGGCATTATTGCTTAAAGGAACCTGTTTTGTTTTGAATACCTGATGGAGGGAAGGCTTGGGGATGTTGTTGCTTGTAATGTTGGTTATGTGCACCACCTTCTAGGTTGTCATGATGGATCTGGCTTTCTGGTGTTGGTATTTGGCTTTCTGGTATCTGAATAAATGTTTTGGTTCTGCCTCCAATGTGGAGAGTCTGTTACATTTTGTGATTCAGAACTATATCAGCATATTCATAGCCACTGTGGGTGCTGTGAATATCATATTAGCATTACAGTTTTCTAGGAGTTGATATTTTTGGCGTGTATGTATGAATAATTCAGGTCAGTTTTTTTTAAATTACAGTATCATTTTTTTTAACTTCTTTTTCCACTCTCAAGAATTCCTACCCAATTTCTCTCACATGCATTAGAATCTTCCCCACCACCATACATTTCTTATAAAAATAATATACATGGAAGCAAACAAATCTCCACATTGGTCACTGTTACACTGGAAATCTGCTTCACAGTCAGTCCTCTGAAGTAAGAAGTGATGACTGCATTGATCAGAGTTTCAACTAGTTATTTTCTTAAACGTACCCAAGTAGAAGTTTTTGTTTTTGTTTTTGTTTTTTGAGAAGGGGACAGTGTTAATCTATGAACCTGAAACTGACACTTTTTCTTTGTTTAATTTTTAACCTGAATTTTTGTATTACAATATATAAAAAGTGTTTTGGAACTTGAAGGGACATTTAACCTCCTTGCCTTATAGATTTAGAGCTGGAAGAAACTTTAAAATTCATGGAATTCTACATACCTTATTTTAACAGATAAGGAATCTGAGATCTTGAAATGTTAAGAGACTTGCTGAGAGTAAAACAAAGAATAAATATTTGAGACAAGATTCAAGTACAGGTCTAACTATAATGCTAACTGTACATACAATGCCACACTCTGCCTCTGGTCATCTAATCTAATTAATTCCCCATTTATCTCACTCTGCCTTGTCTGCATTTTTACCTAATACTTGACAGTCTGCTTCAAGTTTTGGGTGTGGCTTGAGCCTTATTTTTTTAAATTTCCTATCCCATATTCTTTATTTCCAGATTGCACTATTCATAACTTTATTAGCACATTAATGTAAGCTAATTGTTAGAAAGTCTTCATTTTTGTTTCTAAGCTTCATTTTGAATTATTTATATTTACTTTGTTCAACACTCTCCTTTAATCTAGATCTTATTGCACTAACGATTTTTCCACAAACAGCATTGAATATGAGACTTCCACATCCCTCCCACAAGTGTAAGTGCTAATAATACATCTATATGACAAAATGTCAATACACTAAACTGAGATGAAGTACAGTACTAACTATGATATTAAAAAATCTGATCCTAATTAATGAGTTATATATCTTTGACAAATGAATAATGATTTGAATATCCAAAAGAAGTGGATCATTAATAAAATATCCACAGACTGTGATTTACCAAAAAAAATAAAAATCAAGCAGCCAATCATTGGCCTCATCTGGGAGGAGGGGAAAGGAGAACCAACATTTTGGTACCCCATAGCTGCTGTAAAGAGACTAATAATAGATGATTTGGTCACTTTATAGATATTTCCAGGGGAAAAAATCCCTTAGAGGTACAAGGGGGATGTTCTTCCATAATCTAAAAATTTCATTTTAATGTCCCTGAAATTCTTTTGCCAGGAATCACTGATGTAGTAGGGTCACAAGTAATGTAAACATGCTTTTTCCCCCTATTATTGTCTTTCAATTTCAGGAAAATTTACAACCAATTTAGTCTAGAATCTTTCATATACCACATAATTATACACACATAAGGTGACTGTTAAATAAGAAGACTATTTTCATATGTGGCTTATGGATATCATTCTTGGCCATCAAAAACTTAGCTATATATCTGCATTCATTTATCTGTATGCGTGTGTACACAATACATATATATGCAATTATCCACATGTACATAGGTTATGTGTACACATGGGCAATAAGCACTTATATACATCTCAACACATGCATGTTTATATGAGATCATATGGATATACATATATGTATATAGCACATATACATGTATATTTATACATGTGATGTGTGAGTATATATATTTTATATATGCATGTATAGAATGTCAACCTTAAGTCACACATGAAAAGTCTTATTTTATAGTCATACAATTCATATATATCATGTGTTATCTGAAAAATTCTGGACTAATTAAGTCCAGAATAGAGTAAAATTATCTGCCATCATTAAAATATTAGGACCAATGAATAAATAAAAATGTTTTTGAATTTACTCAAATACATTTGGATTTCATGAATTATACACCTCTCCTTAGAGGACAAATTCATTCAAATTCAACTAATAAATATTTAATGCTCATATGTGCAAGAAACTTTGATGGTCCTAGGGGAATAAAAATACCTCAACAAAATATCCTATCCCTGAAGGATGATGTAATGTCAACTAATAAGTAAAAGCCAAAAAAAAAAAAGAATGAAGAAGGAAGAGAACTGACAGAGGCTATGGGAAATGTATTATGAGGGGAGATCTAAGAAATCTGCACATGATCTAACCATGTAAGAAAACAAAGATTTTCAGAGTCAGAGATGAAGAGGGAGTTTATTACTGCTGTAGGGAAGGGAATGTGCAAATGAGCAGGAAGTGGAGATGCAGTATCAGGATGGAAAAACAACTGATAGGACAGCTAAGCTAGAAAATAGTTTATTATGAGGAATAATATGGAATAAAAATAGTTAGAAGGATAAGATCCAGAATGTAGAACATCTTAAGTCCTAGTCTGAGGAATTTGTATTTTATCCTAGAAACAATTGGAAGCCATTTTAATTTGGGAGGATGAGATGACATGGTGGGACATGGTGAGACCTATATCTTGAAAAGATACTATCTATGTGTGAAAGAGAAACTGAAAGCAGGGAAACCAATTAGTATAATTAAACTGCGGTTTAGGATGAAAGCAGAAAAGGAGATGGATGCAAGAGACATCATGGAGGAAGGCTTGCCAAGATTTAATTGATTTAATATGAAGAGAAAGGGAATAAAAAAAGTATGACTACAAATCTATGAATCTGGTTGCCAGGGAGGATGAGCAATATAAACAGAAATAGAGAAGAATGGAGGAGTGATGGATTTAAAAGAATAGGGGATGTTTTATGTTATACATGGCAAGTTTGTAATGCCTTTGGGACATCAAAGAAGAAATTTAGGGTAGGTAGTTGATACAAGTGTGGGATTTAGAAAAGAAATCAGGGGTATATTTGGGGAGTCATTTGCACAGGGTGATATTTGAACATATGGCAAAACATGGGATTAAAAAAGGAGAGAATATGGAGAGGCCTAAAATAGAGCCCTAAGTTATAAACCTGTAAAGGGGTCAAGAAATGGGCAATGATTCAGACAAGGACACTAAGAAGTAATAGTTGGCAGGAGATACTAGCATCATGGAAGACAAAGGAGGAGAAAGTATCAAAGAGAAAGGATGTGATCAACTGTGATAAAATCAGTCAAGGAAGATGTGTCTTTGGAAGTTGAATTTAATAGATCATTGTTGACTTTGTTAAGAATAATTCAGGAGAGAAGTGAGTAATCAGCTATCATGGAGTTAAGAATTGAGTGGGTGGTGAGGAAAAGGATGTATAGGGGGTATTTTTTTTTTTTTTAGATTTTGTGTTAGACTCAAATGCCAGAGCACAAATACAGAATAGAGAAAAGAAACAAAACATATCATAAACTCAAATATTGGAGCTTAAATGAAAAGTTAGAAAGAAAAAAAAGCATATGTGCATAGCAGAAGATGAGAGGGTTCTAAATATGTAACAATAAATTTTTATTTCAAGAAAGCCAGTAGCCAGTATGATAAATAATACTCATTGTGTTGGGAATTGTCTATCTTTTCTTTTTTCCCTCCTTCCACTCCCCCCCCCCCCCGCAGAAGGCTACAATATACTTTAGATATATTTCTCTATAGCTATAAATGTATACATACACATATGCTTATTTACATACATATATAGACATAATTTCACAAACATATTCTACTCCTGATCTTTGTTTTCATGTTTATGCATATCTCTTGTTTCTTATCCCTCATGCCACCTCTTCCCATTACCTTGCCCTTGTATGGCTTGCCTGCCCCCCTCCAAGGACCCCTCCCATTCTTGTAAATCTAAATACCTTTCCCTACCCCTTTTTTACCTATTCCCTAATCATCCCATCTATAGATCTCTCCCTTGTCCTATCCGCCCTCTCTATACCCTTACTGTTTTATTTCTTCTAAATTTAGAAAACTTTTATATTCTTCTGAGTATATACATATAATATACATGTACATATATACATATGTGTGTATATTTCCCTCTTAAACCCATTCCTGATGAAAGCAGTTTACCAGAACTACCAGTCCTTCGCCCCCATCTAATTCCTTTCTATCAATTTTTCCTCTTGCACCTCATTTGTATAAAATAATCACTTTTTCTAGCTGTTCCTAAATGGTTTTGCTTTAAATTTATATCATACTCAAGACAGATAGATAAGACAGATGGATATATATGTAATATACATATATATATATATATAAATATATAAATGATAGATAGATAGATAGATAGATAGATAGTAAACAGTCTTGCCTTATGAATCCCTTATAATCAGTCTTTGGTATACACCATATATTTCTCTTGGTTTTTGTATGTGAAATCTTCAATTGAATTCAGGAATTTTTTTCACTGAATTCTTTAAAATTAAATAGTTTATTAATTTTTTTAAATTTAAAGATAATACTTAACTTTGCAGGGCATGATATTTTCAGACAGAGCTCCAGTTCTTTCGCTCTACACCTTATCAGCAGAGATTCCCTTAATCTTCCCAGGTTCAAATGCCCAACTTCCCTCACTCTCTGGGGGCAAAAGTTCTGGTGGTTGGGGCTGAGACAACTTCACAAACTAACTAATCCCAGGACTTGCTGCTCATTGGTAAAATGGAACCTAACCTGGAGGTGTTTACTCTTCACAGGAACAAACCTCATCCTGGGATTTTTATTGTGATCTTCTCAAATTGTCCCAGGAAGACTCCAGTAATGTCCCTATACTTATTTATCTCCACCCACACTTTGTTTGCTCTAAGGCGCTATTTTAATTCCTGTGGGGGAAAATCTTGAAAGTTTGGAATTTTGTGACCTACTCCACCATCTTCCCAGAATCCTCTTTATAGGGGATAATTTTGAGGAGTTTTTCAGTGAAGGAAGTAGAGTAGTACATAAATCTGGTGGATAGCAAGGTCAAATGAAAGTTATTGAAAAACAGAATAGAATTTTGTGTGCTTTTCAGAAGCTGGGAAACAGAAGTGGATTAGGAAAAATTGAAGATGATGGATGAATTGATTGATGCTTTAAGCTAATGTAGAACATGGGAGAGGGTTGATAAAGTACATAACTGTAGAGGGCAATGTCAAGGGTTAGCTCTGAGGGGTCTGTCATGGGCATGAATCCAGGCCAATGGGCCCCCTTGAGCCTTGTTACCACCTGCCTGGGCCAAAATATCTCAGAAGGTTTACTCACCACTGCCCACTAATCTTCCTTCCCTGCAGGGGAGGCTTGGAACATTCTGGCCATTCCTGGAACCCTAGCCCCTTCAGTGATATAGATAAAGTAGTGATGTGTGAGATAAGAAAGCAAGGAAGCATCGTACTGGAATAGTCTCCTGCAAAGTCGCAAGTTAGGTACCTCTTGTAGCAAACTACATAAAGTTTTCCATGACAAAGTATGATGTAAGTGCTTCAGCTACAGTATATAAACCCTAACCCTCAGATGCTTAATTGAGATTTGCTTAGAATGCAATAAATGTATGAATGCAATCTCTGCTTGGTCCATAATTATTCATTGCTCACTCTCCTGTTTAGGTTGGTGCTGCGAAGGTGCAGGCATCACATAATATATAATATGAGCTCATCAAATGAAGGGTCCTATCTCTCTCAAAGAAAAGACCAAAAAAAGACAGAAAATGGTTGGAGATTTAGAGAAGTTTGAGATGTGATGGAAAGGAGAGGAGGGAAGTCACTGATGGGTGGTCTCAACTTACTCGGTAAAAGATGAGTTTGTTTGCTGAGAAAGAAGGATAGGACAAAATTCTAGAGACTTGAAGAAAGAAAAGAAAGTTTATATTGGTTGTCAAAAAGAATCAATTATAAGGGAGTACTACTGTTCTGTCATGTAGCATTAAGAATTGCATTGACAAAATATCTATTTTGTATTATGAATGCAAACATATAATTGTTTAACAACACAATGATATGGCTGTCATTAGCAGGAACTCAGGAGTACATTGCAAGATGAACAATGATTAAAGTAAGCAAAGGTTGAGGATTATAAGTGAATTCAAGGTGGAAGAAAATATATAACTGAATTGGCTAACTCTAGGGTCAGTAAAGTTAGGGGAATAAAATGAGGCCAAGGTTAGGGCATTGGGAGATAAAGGGACTGGTAGAGAAAGTGAGGGATAAGTAACTTTAGGATGAGGGACCAAGAGAGTGGTTAGAGATGAGATTGTATCATGAGGAGAGTTTGAGAATTCAAAACCAGAGAGAGGGTATGGTTATGGGAAATAGTGAAGTGTAAGCTTCATTTCTGAAGATAACTGAGAGAGACAAAGATTTATGTCATATGAGTTAAGAAGCTTGATGAACTGGGAAAGCAAAGTTTATGAGAGGTCCTAAGTAACTAAACTAGTATCCAAGTGTGATGGCAAGAAGTAAGTTGAAAGGAAATACCAAGCCACTTACTAAATGTCCAGTGAATGGAGAGATAAGAGATTTAGTCAAGCAAAACACTAATGATTTGAACTGTTGATACATACCTATGAGGTGAACTTCAGTGAAGAAATTACTGAGTGATAGTGGAAGAGAAAGAATCTGAAAATGGCAGCATAGAAACAAGAGTGTACCATGCAAATTGTCTTCCTGACACAATGGATCTGGGATGTGAGAAAAGGAAAGAAAATCAATGGAGGGTAGGCTAAGACATTTAGCTTGGGGTAAAGTTTACAGTAGGTAGAAAGGAAAGTGGAAAGAGAAGGCGAAGGGGGCTAGGGAAGAAAATACATATTTTATATACTACCTACTTTGATGCCAAGGACATTTGATCATCTTCATAAGTTTGTAAGGTAGTTGCTATTATTATACCCATTTTATAGTTGAAGAAACTGAGGCAATTGGAACATAAGTAATTTTCACAAGATCACAGAGCAAATAAGTGTTTGAGTCTAGATTTGAAGTCGTCTTCCCAATTCCAAGCCCAGCACTCTAGTCACTCACTGTGCCACCAGCTATCACTGGAGGTAACTGTTGAGTTGGAAGGAGATGAGAGTTCTATGAGAAGTAGCAAAAGAAGATATCCATCTGAGGAGACCAAAAATTTTGTAACTGGAGGAAAAAATGAATAAACTTTTACAAAGTGAGTTATGATCAAAAATATAATATGTTAATTTAATCATCCAATTGTCTTCTGTTACCAATATGAAGTCAAAATTCTGGATTTTGTAGATAAATCAAGCAAGATGAATATTAATAGGGATAAATGTAAAGTTCAACAATTAGGCAAAAAAAAAAAATCCCAAAGTCCTAGCATCACAGAGCTCAGTTTGGAAGAGACCTTGGAATCTCTCTCATCCAACAGCTTCATTTTACATATAAGGAAACTGAGATCCAATAAGGCTAAGTGATTTGCACAAGGCCAAACAGGTAATGAATATGAGAGTCACAATTTACTGGGTGAGAATTGTAAACAAGTTAATTCAAGAAAATAAAAGACATATTGATCTTGAACATTTACTATATTCTAAACTCAATAAAAAGCTACCACTGTGACATAACAGCAAAAAACACTAGCGCAATCATGCTCATGTTTCACTAATAGAAATATAACGGCCATCACTCCCTTTCTACTATGCCCTGGTTAGATCATATGTAAAACACTATATTCAACAATGGACAATATAATTTAGGAAGGACGTTTGGCGATTGAAATTGGTACTCTTTTGGAAGAACTCCAGAGAAAAGTTTTTAAAATGGTGAGAGGGTTTTAAATCATGCATCACAAGGATCAGTTAAACAACTCCAGATATTTGGTGTGGCATATAAAAGAATAGGGGACAACTGGGAAAAAAAAACTATTTACTCTTTCAAAGGTTATCATATGGAGAAGGTATTAGACTTTTTCATTTAGCCTCAGAGACAGCTAGGTGATATATGCATAGTGGCTCAAGTGTTGGGCCTGGAGTTAGAATTCAGTTCAAGTTCAGTCTCAGACACTTTTTAAAATTTGTTTTATTTTTTGATTTTTGCAGGGCAATTGGGGTTAAGTGACTTGCCCAAGGTCACATGGCTAGGTTTTTGTGTTAAGTGTCTGAGGCTGGATTTGAACTCAGGTCCTCCTGACTCCAGGGCCAGTGCTTTATTCACTGTACCACCTAGCTTTCCCTCAGACACTTTTTAGAAAGTGTTTGACCCTTAGCAAGTTGTGTAACTCTGACCTTGATTCCTCAATGACAATATACATATATATATATATATATATATATATATATATATATAATATATATATATATCAAATAACAGCAACAACCTGTAAGAATTATAATGAGGATCAAATGAAACAATATTTGTATTTAGAAACATTTACTGCAATCCCTAGCAAATACTAGACACTTAAATATTGTTTCCTCTTTCCCCTGACAGAGCCAAAGTTTAGATACTGCTGCAGAGAAGATTTCAATTTTCTAAACAAAAACAAACTTACAGTTAAGGTTCTCCCAAAGTAAAATGAAACTGTCTTAAGAAGGAACAAATTCTCTACCACAAAATGTCTTCTGGCAGAAGATAGATGATGCATTTTTGGAGCTGCTATAGACAGAATTTTTGATGAAATACAGATTAAACTAGTTAACTTTTTAGGCCACTTTCAGTTCTGGGATTCTACTTGTTCATTCATCCAACAAATACGCACTGGACAACAACTTAAGGGACAACAAAGAGAAACAAAATGCAGTTCATGCCATCAAGTTCAATATCTCACATGCACTTGAAACATTTCAAAGTACTTCATTTGTCCCACCCCACCCCCCATAAAGAGAAAAGAGCACAAGTATATCACCACTACTTTATCATTCTAAAACCTGAGATGTAAGGAATTTAAGTGATTTGCATTTAACTATACATGGTCACATAACTAGTAAGAATAGGAGATAAGGTATGAACATCTATCTAACCTGCCTCTAAATTTAGTGAACTCTTCACTACATAATTTAATAGGGGATAATATTCAGTAATTTGGGAAGGAGTCCTCAGAGCATGTCTATAGCTCCTTCTTTACAGGGATCCGAGGGATTAGGGGTTTCTTTATTACTGTTACTTATGAACCCCCTTTTACTGGGCCCTCTCTCATTAATCACCAGTTAATATGTCTCAATACCACATAATCAATTTATTTTCCTTCAGTACCATTTAAAATGGAGAGAGAGATAGAAAGGGTCAGAGACAGAAATCGGCTGACCATCAGACAGACAAAAATAAACAGAGAAGGATTATCACTACCCATTGTCAATTCACCTATCATGTCAGAATAATAGGGCTATCCATTGTCAATTTAATATTGCTCGTCAGAATAATGAGTCCATCAAGTGATTGTCACAGAGTAGAAAAATAAGCAGTGATATTAATAATAGAAGGAAAAAAGTGGTTTTGTAACACCAGGGTGTTTGCCTTTGTCATTCAATAGTTAGGTTAATTATAGAACACAAAATGTAGAGGCAAATGTCCATCATAAAATGGAACTTTCTTTTAAAAAGAAGAAATATGCAAGTATGTTTCCATTTTCTATCAGGGTTGGAAATCATTTTGCCAGAATAAAGTTAGGAAGTAAGACCTCCAGGGTACTTATTCAATTACTCTCCTTGGTGTGTTTAGGGTATTCTGCATTATTCTTATTCTTACCCTAATCAGAAAACTATGAGTTGGAGCGGAGCCAAGATGGCAGCTTAGCAGCACCAACATATCGCAGCTCTCACATAGCCACCCAAAAATACCTATAAAATAGGACTCTAAACCAATCCTAGAACTCCAAAATGCACACAAAGATACTTCCCACTAAAGTCAGCTCGGCTATGAGGAACCATATCAACACTGCGAACCAAAACCAGCCTGGCCTGAAGCCCCGGCTGTGCCCTGGGGGCAGCTGGACGGGAGAAGCAGAGGAGCAGATTAGCGGCAACTGTGAGCAGTGTTCAGAACTAGGTCAGTGGGAACTGTGGGGAGAAAAGCGTCCAGCCGAAAGGCCTCCAGAGCAGAAAAGCAAAAGGCAGAGGTTTTGCACCCGCCTCCGTGTTGCAGCTTCCCGCTCCTGGCCTGCAGACAGCAGGGGGACTAAACGATTGTTCTGAGGCCAAGAGCTCTCGTATTGAGTGGCCTGGATCTGGATTGTGGTCTTGGGCCTCGGTTCTGGAGTCTTCATTATCCAGTCAGCTGGAAGTAAATAGGAAGAGTCCCAGCATCTTCCTGAGAGCTACAGCAGCCGGGAGGACCCCAGGGATTTGGGACAGAGCTTTCCCTTCTGGAAGCAGAGCCCCACAGAGATTAAAAAAAAAAAAACCATGGACTGACCAACCATGAGTAAGAATAAGCATAAGAAACAAAGTAAGAACAGCTCCCAAACACTAGATTCCTTCCTTGGGGAAAAGAAAGATCATGGGAGAGAGAGGGGGGAGGAGAGTGCAGCCTGAGCACACCCCCCAGGGGCCTCCAATAAACATGAAGAATGCCTTAAAGCTAGAGATGAGCTGAAGAAGGATTTTCAAAAGCAAATAAGGGAAGTGGAAGAAAAATTGGAAAGAGAAATAAGAATGTTGCAAGAAAATCATGAAAAGAAAGTCAGCAGTATGACTGAAGAAATCAACACCCTAAAAAATAG
>CM053584.1:299810622-299839583 GCA_028627135.1 Pseudochirops cupreus | reverse complement strand
GGTGGGTGGGGGAAAGAGGGGGAGAAAATATGTAACTGAAAATCTTGTGGAAATGAATGATGCAAACTAAAATAAAATTAACAAAAAAAAGAAAAAAAAAAGAAAACTATGAGTCTATAATCAGGCCTAGAATGAGTAAGCAGGCTTTGTTATTGTTGGCTTTGGTTTAGATTTGGTTTTGCTTTTTGCAGGATCAGGGTAGGCAAGAAACAGAAAGATCTTCAACCTGTAGTTAGAAGAAAGGGAAATATGTAGAGAGGCTTTCTTTGCACATCACTTCAAAATGCATCTAAACATCACCTTAGGTATACAAATCTCCAAATAGGACTTGGCAATGTGAGGGGGAGCAGCAAGGAGAGTGAACAGTGAACAATAAGCCTATGCCAATAGAATGCAGATTCAAGTCAGTGGCCAATACTAGTTCTAGGTGATAGATGCTGAAGCAAACATCCCTCCTCTCAGTGAAGGCAAGGGCTAGGTACTATGACTGCAGCATTCTAAGGGCTATGGCCTATTATACTGGTTGGTTTCACTTAACTGTTCTTTGTTATAAGAGAGAGTTCTGCTGGAGTATAATCAGAAAAATAAAACTGTTGTGTTAAAAATAGCTCTGAGAAATCTTGTTTTTAAAAGAAAAATGAAAATGAAAGGTTAAAAGAAGAAATTCTGGAGATGGAAATAAGGGTCAATTAAAGAGAAAGGAAAATCAGATGGTGAAAGATAATGGTTTAGGGGAAAAGGCTATGAGTTTAGATCTGGATATGTTGAGCTCAAAGTAGAGATATACAGGAAGCAATTAGAAATGCAGGTCTGGAATTTAGAAAAGAATAGCAAAAACATTTTGGGGAGCACGGAAACTGTAACTTTTCACATGGGAATATGAAATTGTATAAATAATTTCCACTGTGGCTTCTAGTGTCATTTCATTTGCTAGCTTTTGAATTTTAACTCACCATAATGTATTATTCCTCTGGGCCTTTATAGAGATAAAATATATGTTTATAATAATATTCCTCTAATGCAGGGTATTTATATATACATATATATATATATATATATATATATATATATATATATATGAGTCCTTCCAACATGATATTTACATCATAATAAATACCTAATTAACAGCTTTTATAGCTATCTCAGTCAATGATCAAGGACGGTCATGAATTGGTATGAAGACAGAACAATCCTTTCCATCTTACAGGTGGTCCCACTGGTCAGGATGGGAGCCATCTGTAGCCCTTTACTCAATATAAGCTGGACTCATAACAGTCATTTCCCTTGGCAGATGATAATTTGGTACACTATTAATGTTGGCTAGATTTCAACCAAATGACTACTGTAGATGTAAAAGACTTAATATCCTATTAGCAATCCCATGATTCATCTAGTCCCCCAGGCTTGCTTCTAATCACAGCTCCTAATACTGCATGTAATATCAGGAAGTGAATATAAAGTGGGAAAGAATCTCAGCTCAATTGGGTGAAATGTGTGCTAGAGGAAAGCATTCTGTCAGCTCACACATCTGTTTCATTGTGCCCTTATACCTATGGAATCATTTTATTATTTTGCCATATAAAATGTACATACAAATTTCGTAGCTAGTAAATCTACCAGTGAACAATTATGTTTGCAAATAGTGGATGTTATCTTAGAATAAACACAAAGTGCCTTGTAAAGAGTACAATTTAATAGCTAAGTGTGGTTGGAAGGCTTATTATATGTTTACATTAACATTAAGTGCTAGCATATACCTCTGAGGAGATTAGCCAAGCATGATAACTGAGCAGATGTGAAGGTAAAAATAAGTCACGTATGGGGATGGGGGAGTGAGGGAAATGGGTCATCCTGTCAAAGGTGTTGTCCCTTTCTGTGTAGAGTATAAAGGCTTGTGTATAACATTAGCATATAATATGTCCATGTTTGTTCAGAGAAACACTAAGGATGACTGTACTTGAAATGAAACTAATACTGTGTGCTTAATAACTTTAATGCACTCCTACCAATAAAATTTAGGTATTTTATATAAAAGATTGAAACCACAATTGAGAGGGAAACTTTGGGTTAGTCACAGTTAGAGTGGTTGAGTAGGCAAAATGGTAGGGGCTGTATTCATGGTGATTAGCGAAACTTATCTTTATCTTCTATGGTTAAAATAGAATAATCTTTGACAGGGACAGTAGCAGGGTATGACAACGTCTCTTTTTAAAACCCGCCATTCAAATTATTCTTTTACTTTGACACATAGAAATAAAAATGATTTATAATAAATCAGTTCAATCAATCTCTACAGTCCTACAGAAGGGCCACCTAAACTTATAAGACAACAATTTTATTATAAGAGAAGCACACTAATAATGATGCATAAAAAATTATGCTATAAATCGTCACAGCCAGTAAAATTTATTAGTCTTGCCCATTACAGTATCTACATGTTCCTTCTAAGTCACAAAGTGTATTAAACTATTTATGTCTGTGGTTCTTATTACAAAACCACAACGTTTTGTACATAAAGTACATATACTTTACAGTGGGGCAATCACAAGTACAACAAGCTGAGAAAACTTTGAAAAACAAGATGAAATATATGACCCTGGAGTCAATTGTTCACTTCTAGGAATAAAAATTCAGAGGGGCTAAGGGAAATAGGTAGGTGGTGCTGTAGTCTGTGGTACAGGGAACTCTCTGTGAATAGTCTTTTTTCGGCAAAGGGAGTAAGTGGAATTAAAAAAAAAAAGATCTAAATGATGTGAGAAGACAAGTTGTGTACTACACATGGTAATGAAGACAATAAAATGTGGAATTCAAAAGTAAAACAAGTATCAAGAAAGTTGGAATGACTGATATAGTAACAACAATAATAATAAAAGCTCTCATTCATACAGAATTTGATATCTCAGTAATGATATAGAATGCCTTAGTGCAGTAGCTTAAAACTGCAAAAAAATTGGGGGGATGATGTGTATAATTTGAATATAAACTTCTTAAGGGAAGGGCTTGATACATTTTTGCTGTTATACCCCAGTCCTTAGCATACTGACTGATATATAATAAATACCTAAGAAATGCTGCTGGTTGATTATATAGTAATCATATTATATATTTATATCATTCATCAAAATATATTTATTTAAACCATATAATTTAGAGTAGAATAAAATTGAATAATAATTACATAATAATGCAACACCCCTTTCCCATGCACACAGATCCCCCCCCCCCAAAAAAAAAGCCCTCTGTGTAATCCCTATAATATGGTGTTGCTGAGTTGTTTCAATTGTATCCAACTTTCAGTGAACCCATTTGGCATTTTCTTGGCAAAGATACTGGAGTGGTTTGTCTTTTCCTTCTACAGCTCATTTTATAGATTTGAAAACTGAGATAAAAAAGTTAAGTGATTTCCCCAGGGTCACACAGCTACTAAGTGTCTGGGCTGAATTTGAACTCAGGAAGAGGAGTCTTCCATACTCCAGGCCCAGCACTCTATCCACTCTATCACCTAGCTGCCCTATTATCATGAGATAGACAGCAGCAAAGTTGAAGTGTCAACCAGGATGACATACTTGAAATCTTTACAGTATCATGATGGCCCTGTAGAAACTCTGACACATTGACCAACTGGGTAACTGTAATGCCATGGACTTGTTTAGCTCTCTAGCTGGAATGATCTAATTGTCCTTAGGAGTATAATGGACAGGGTACTACAGCAATGTAAGCTAGCCTGACTCGAAATTATCATTAAGATCCTTTTTACACAAAAGATAAGAGATTGAATAGTGTCCTAACAAGATATAGTATTACAACAAGGAGGTCTAGGAGAAAATGAAAAATATCATTAATCACACTTTCTGGAAAAAAGATGGGGCAGATAACATTGACCGTTAAAAGAGATTAAGCCACAAGTGCCTATAAAATGGACTGAGGATAGTAATGAAACAGTAATGCATAAATAAATATGAAAAGAGATCTTAACAATATTAGCAATGTCTTCATACTGTCTTTTGTCAAAGACATCCTCAGTTCCCCATCAAATAACAATACATTGCAAATCATTACAAAGCAGTCATGAAAAATAACTTCAATCTAAAACCCAGATTAGATGAAATAATCAGAAGAATGAAACAGCTTCATTTAATGCAGTCTCTGAAAGTGTTGTCTAATAATGAAATGGATGGGAAAATAATCTTGATCTCAAATGAATTTGAGGAGACAGCATATTTAGAATGGAATTTCAAGGAGCCCATTTAAAGATTCTAAGCACAAATCCAACCACTTGGCCAAATATGGCAAAACAGTGATTCAGGAAAGTTATGTGGCATAATCATGTGTGTGCTATTACAATGTTCTCCTAAGAGCATACAAATGTGTCAGGACCATCAGAGTGTAGCCAAATGCCATGACAAGAACCACAAAAGACATGTGAGAATGCCAAGGCACAGGCTCCAAAAATTGCTATGGCAGAATTATTTTGAGAGAAATAATAAATTCTTAGAGCAAGACAAAGGAAAATCACATTAGTACTGGTGTACTAGAAAAAGTAGATTGATCAAATGTCTGATCATATCAGAAATTCATAGTATCTTTTAGCTGAAAATTAAAACTTGATCTTGGGAGTTAGTGAAGCCAGTTTCATTGCAACAAGCAGTGCCATATGTGTAACAAGTAACATTATCCTAATTTAATAGGTAAGATGATAAATCTCAAAACTTCAAGGTCAAGTCATCTACTAATTAGGCAGGCTAGATATTTTCCCCTATCCATTTGATCTCTTAAACATATCCACAATAGGAATTGTTCTCCAGAGATCAAAAAATTTCATCCATCTCCATAGTCTAAGACACCAAGAGCCCAGACAACGAAAAAACAAAATTGCTCAACTCTAGAAAAGCCTATTGCCTATCGCGTAACAATAATAGGAACTTTTCTGAAAACAAGATCCAAAATATATACCTTAAAAATTTCAATTTCATTAGGAATAAAGAAAATATAGGACTAAATAAGCATGAGAGTAATGTATAAAATCTTAAAATAAGCAGAAAGATAAATAATGAAGGGAACATGGGGAAAAAGCCTTTCTAGAAACAGGAACAAAATGAAAATTTAAAATAAAAAAGAATAATTTAAAGTTAAGGAAGAAGGGGGTATTCTCAACTACTTAACTGAAAGAGAAAAAAAGGGAAGAAAAAAATAACTAGTTAAAAGCAAGTAAGAAAAAGGTAATAATATGTGAAACTCCCAAACCAAGGAAAAGGATAACAAAAAGACAAGGAAGGTATTGAGGGTGAGGGGAAAGAAGTTAGTGGTAATTGGGCTACCTTAAAGCTAAATTAAGCTAAAATAACTAAAGGAATATAGTACTCTGTTGTAAGCCATGGAAGGAAAAAACATAATTTGGGGAAAGTAATATGTGAGACAAAGGGAGGAAAATATAAGCCCAACTCTTATCTTTAAACAAAGAATGGAACAATCAAAAAATTAAAAGTTATGGATTAGATAAGGCAATAAAACTTAATATCTGTTGCTTATAAGAAACACACCTAAATTTTTTTTTAATATAATTAAAATGAGAGGACAAGAAAAAAATTACTGCTGATTAAGTCAAACCTGAAAAGCAGAAGTTGCAATAAGGCTATCAAGAAATGTGTTAGTATTTAAATTTATAAAGAAAAAAAATAATTGAGCTACAAGAAGAAATTTCAATGACCTTTTGTCAGTTTTGGGTAAGTCTAACAGAAATATTTTTTTAATGGACATTAGAAAATTGAACAAATTTCTGTAAAAATTAGAACCAAGACTTATAGTCACCTAAATGGGACTGCAAAAGAATATTCATATTTCTCAGCATCAAATGGGACTTTTACACAAATCAACCATGCATTAGAGAACAGAGATATTACAAACAAAGAGGAAGAAATAATAAACTCATCATTTTTCGATCAAAACACAATAAAATATTAATCAGTTCAGGAATGATGAAGAAAAGATACAGATTCAAATGGAGACTTAACAGTCAAATTCTAAACAATGAATGTGTCAAAGAGCAAATCATAGAATCAGTTAATAATTATGGGAAAGTTATGATGAGACCACATAATAAAATTACTGGAATGCAGCTAAGGTGGTCCTCAGGGCAAAAAATCAGATCCTGACAAATATACATTAATAAATTTGAAAAATAGAAGATTAAACAACTGAATGTTCATGTAAAAAGATAAAGTCAAGAAATAAACAAAATAAGCACAAAAGAGGAGCTATCAAAAATTTGCAGGTAAATAATTAAACAAATATAATAAATATAGATAGAGAAAGAAATGGCAAAGCATTCCAGTATCTTTGAAAAGAAAACCCAAATGGGGTCACACAGTGTTGGACACAACTGAAAAATAACTAAACAAAAACAATACCTACAGAATAGAGAAACAAAGCTTAAAAGTAATCTAATAAAAGTAATAATAAATAATAATCTAAAACATTATATAATAATAAATAATATGATATAATGATTAATAATTAATAATACAAGTAATCTAATAAAATAGAAAAGACTTGAGTCAATTGAATGACAAAGAAGAGGGTAGAAAACACAAATTAAGGAAATATCAAATTAGTAAGGTGAAGTGAAAAGAAAACAAGAAGACAGAAGAATAGGCAGAAACTATTAAACCCAAGTATATACTAAGCAAACTGAGGACATAAAACAAATGGAAGAATATATTTGAAAACATAAAGTAACCAAACTAACAGAAGGTCAGATAGAGAATTTAAATAATACAATCTCAAGAAGTGAAACAAAACTAATTACAAATGAACTTCTAAGGGGTGTAATTTAAAAAAACACTTTTTTTCTGATGAATATACAGGAGAATTCTATGCAATTTATATGAAAAAACTAATACCACACAAATTATTCTAAAAAAATTAAAAATAAAGCACTTTGTCCAAATCCTTTTGTGAGACAGATATAGTCCTAATACCAGTGAAGGATAAAATGTAGGAGAACTATAGGGTAATATTAATACAGAATATGCTATGCATTACTTTACATATATAATTGATACATTTCTTAACTTTGTAGAGGGTAATGCAGGGTCAGGATGGAGAGAACGAATTTGGAACTCAAAATTTTAAAAATTATGTATAAAGGAAATATAAAAGAAACAAAGAAAGATATCAAGAAAAAAGAGGGGAAGCATGGCTCTTCAAAGAGGAGATGAAAAAGTACTCATACTTCTCTCCCTTTTGCTTGCATATGAAGCTGAAAAGTATTGCATGTTGCATATATTTTCAGACACTTAATTTGCTAATCATGTCATTTGTCTCTTTTCTTTTCCATTTTTTCTTTTAATTTATAATATGGGATTGTTATCTGAAAGAGGGGAGAAATACTGGGGGAAACTACAATGATGGGACTTTTTGAATTCTCCATTGTGGACTTCTTCAAGTTGTTAAAAAAATGAGCCTAATTTGTCGCCATCCTCTTTCTTCCACCATGATGAACAGCACAAGAATATGTACTGTATTCCAAATAAATGTGAAGTCACTATGTCCAGTTCAATCCAACAGGCTTCTATTGGGCACCCATAACAAATGAGGCACTCCACAAATTCACACTGGAATTTCATATACTGCTCAGATGTTAAACACAAAGTTGATGTACAGACGAAATCATTGCTATCTGCCCGCGCCTTTTTGTACCATAATAATAATAAAAACATCAGTGTTAGTAAGGACTATATAAACAAAAGAAAATGAAACAACAATTATGAAAATAATGATGACAATGAAATGAAATGAAACCAGGGATTCATTTTTAATTAGATCATGAAAGACATTTATAATATTTAATGGTTCATTTTATATTTGTAAAAAATTATATCACCAAAGCATTTTGTAATGTGTTGACATAGTCCTGAATGTTTCACTTTGATTTCTATGTTTTTCCAGGAAATTAAAACTTGAACTTCTATTTTTACTACCAGCAGAGTTACCCATTTTCTTGTAAAATTTAAAGAACTTTAAAGTTTTCCAGGAACACTAAAATTATATTGGAATGTAATTATCACTACTGAACTAAGTCCTATTTTGGCAGTCTCATTATTGTTAAGGCTACTTGCATATATTTCATAATTCATACCTTCAGTACAGTCAACTAACAACGACAAAAGAAAGATAGGATGTATTCAGCTTTGTTATATTTCTTAAACATTCTCACACGACCTGACTTGGACTGTCTACTTGTGAAAGCTTTTGTGCTTTACAAAGTGTTCATGGCATAATGAAAAAGCAGATCTCAGCTGATGGGAACTGTGCTCTTGACAGTACTCAAGTCTGGAGCAATGACTTAGTAACTGAAAATGTAGCAAGGCTTAGTGTGCACAGAATTGTTTATTTTAAATAGCAACTATAAACTGTAGGTCAAAAACACAGCAAATTCAACATGGGTCTCTTTCCTAACTATGAAAGCACCTATTACAACCTTTGTTCTTGATGAGGAAGGTGAGAGACAGAGAGAAAGAGACAGAGAGAATAAAGAAATTGCTTTTAATAAATCTGTCTTGATTGTATTTGTAAAACCCAGGACATTTTTCTTGCCAGTACTTTAAATCTATATGTTGTCACAAATATAGTTTCAGACACCAGTCTCTAATTTTGACTGAAAAGATATGAGATATTTTCAATCTGGAAATATTCATCAAATACAATACATTTAAAGTAACAGGCAGATGATTAGAGAATCAAGAGATTTTTATGATGATAATATTTTAAGAATTAGACCATTAACTCCTTCTGGTTATTAAAAAAAAATTTGGCCTCTGGAAATTATCTGGATTAGTTCATGGACTTCTTAAAATGCCTACCAGGGATTGACTTAGGCGAGATATAGGGCTTGATTCATTAAACAATAGGTTAAACATAGGCCAGGAAATACAGAGGATTGCCTCAGAATATCAACCTCTGAGTGTTTTCTAGTATCCATAGCATACTTTCCTGAATTCCATGTATAACCAGATTTGTCATTTCTCTAATCTAGTAACACTGACAAAAACTCAGTGTGTGCACCCCAAAACTGTGTGCAACAGGGATCCTTACCCAAATAATAGTCAGAGGCTTCCCAAGGTAGGAAGCAGAAAAGAATGGTTTATTACGATCTTGAGAAAGGGCCACCCTCCTGGCAAATGGTCATGGAGGAAAAGCAATTCACAAAAGGAAAAGGCGAAGTTATAAAGCCCTAACATGGAATTCTCCCCCACACCCTTTCTGACACTTTTCTTCCATTGTCTAGAAGTCAGGCACACAATCTAAGTACAGCAATCTACCTCTAGTACTGGAACAAGGAAACAGTAGACCACCCAATGTACATTTGAGAAAGCACTTCTGTCCTTATTTGGCAAATCTTATGCTGAGGTGTCACTGAGGAGAGGCGTGACTCCCTACAGCTCTGAATTTTGAGTCCTTATAAATCATGTGATTTCCAGTGAAGGGGAACTTAGGCCTGTTTCCCATGGAAAGCCTTACAAGATTTTAGAGTATAGTCTGAGAAGTTTTCACTTCTTTCATCCACTCAATATTTAGTAAACCTTACAAAAATGAACTTCTGATGTCCCAGTGAAGAATGTCCTATAAAAGTGGACACTAGCACTTCTACAATTTTCAATCTAGAGATTTGCCTAGCATAAAAAATGATAAACTGATATGCCAAGGGTCACACAGTCAATATATACCAGAGGCAAGAACTGAACCTATCTTCCTAATTCCAAGGTGATATCTCTATCAACTCTTCCAATTGTCTCCAAGCTTTTTGGATCATACATCCCTATTAGTGAAAAAATAAAGTGAAAACTGAGCACTTCCACCTGTTATGTGTAAATTCACTTATTTGAAAATTATGTGCATATGCTACTAAAGTGTAGAACTTTCCATTGGATTATGAGCTCCCAAATACAAAGACTTTCTTTGTATGCCCAGGGTTTACCAAGAGTGCCAAGTACATAATAGGCACTTGATGGATGCTTGTTGACTTACTGAATGACCAGAGGGAGAAGATGGACTTCTATTATCATCTTTCATGACTTACAACTCCTATGTTCTCCATATGAAGTACATGATATATTCACATACATTTTTATAAATACAAAAAAATCCATATGCAATAACCATATTTGCCAACACATACATTTTCATTGTGACATTTTTCCAAATTCTGCAACATTCTTCTGAAATCAAGCCAGTGTCATGCATGGAAAAATGATGAAGTTGGAATCATAAGTCCTGGGTTTGAATTCTAAGTCTACTACTTATTTCCTTTGCCCCTCTTCCAGACAAAGCCTTAAAACTATTTGGGTCTCAGTTTCTGCAATATTAAAAGTAGGCTTTTGGACTAGTCCATTGAGGTAGATTCTAATTCTCAAGCCATGATTTATCTGTCTATATAACTAAATCTACAGTTGAACATTAATCTTTTCTCTTGTCAAACCTAGGCTGTATAAAGGATGATTTTTAACTGCTGTTGTTCTCCTGAAAATTGCCAAGGAGAGGGGGTAAAAATAGCCAGACCTCTCCTTAACAAAACAATGATGTTCATTGCCAGTTATAATCCTCCAGGGGACAGACAACATCTTATTTCAGTTTCACTTCCGTATAATGCTTAGTGCTGTACACTTATAGTGCTGCATAAATTTTCTTATCAATGGTCTTGCAACCAGCTGGAACATTTTGCAAATTTTATAATTGTGGTCAAATGCTCTAACTTATTTATCATGGAAACTTCTATGCATATTATTTCCTTTAGCAGAAACATTCCCAACAAGCCATAAAAGTTGCTGACATGTTCTTTAAAAAGCATCAGTCAAACAAGTTTTTTCAGCTCCTATTCAAAGTTGAACCCCTTCCTTTACATTAGCCTCTATCTGAAGGTCTCAGAAGGTTATTCCCAAGGCTTTCTCCCACCCCATTACAATGTGAAAACCCTTGCATCCCTTCCATCTTACCTGAAAGGAAAACTAGCATTTTTAAATCAGTAACAAATAATTGCCTGGAAAAACTCATTCTTTTGCTACCAGACACAAGCCAATCAGTGTAATGTTTTTGAGGAAGAGAAATATTCACATTTCATTCATGTAAAGAATGAGATAATAGAGGACTTTTCATGGTGATTGAGCACCCTGCAGGTACTGTAGTTGGCTCTAGCATACTGAAGGACTTGCTAGGTTCATTGCATATAGGGGAAAATCTGTCTTAATTTGTACTGTGAAACCCCTCAGGCTTTAAATGCAGTTTTTCAAGTGGACTGCAACAATAACTGAAGGGATTTGCACCCCAATAAAATCACCCTTTTGAATGGCAGCTTTGCTGCTTGAGGAAAATTTACCATAAATCTACTGTTTCCTTAATGAAATAAAACGAATATAAACCACAGCTACCTGCGCCCTGCCATTGAACTTGGATAATTATTTCCCAATCAAAAAGAACATCCCGTTTTTCTTTGGCATTCTCTTGTGTCTGTTAGCTTTGCTTTTTTTAGATTTAATTGAAATTTCATAATCACAGAGTTCAAATACGGAACAGATTTGAATCAGTACTCTGGAACAATATCATTCCCTTAGAGCTCTCCTTGTTTAAAAAAAGACAAAAAATGTTCCCATGCTTTTATTAGACTTCCTCTCTTGTCATGGTATTCTATATAAGGCTGCCTGCTATTAGGCTACATGCTATTATAGTCATGCCAAGGGCTAGCATCAATGGAAGAAACTGCTGGAGGAGACAGGTGAACTCATGTAGATTGTGGGGTTGGCAAATTTATGATTTTTTTTCCTCCCTGAAACACTTGGGATTCAGAAAAAAGTCAAAATGAATTTAGACCAAATCTGTTGTGAAGCCATGTGTATTTTTAAAGGAAATATAATCCAAGTTTCTGACTCATTTACAATGACCTTATCAAAATGTCATACAATGAAAGCTAGTTGAGGTCCAATAATTCCACTGAGCTTCTAAATAACATTTTGAAACTTTTTTCTTCTACTTTTATAGTAAGTGTTCTTAAATTCCATGTTTCTTGAGGTCACAAATATACTCAAGAGTCACAATGTTAAAACAAATTTGAAACACTGAAAAAACATTTTCTTCTACCTCAAGTAGCTTAAAGGACTGTGGGATGGTTAAATAAATTGGAATATGAAATGGAATATAACCAGCATTATACAATCAAAAGATTCTCACTGAAACCATGTCTTCTGAATAGATATATAAAATCTCTTATTCTGTATCCAATGACAAATTAAATTCAGCAAACATCTACTATGTGTAAGACACTATGTATGCTACAAGGCTATAAAGTAAAAAATGAAAGTTTCTGCCCTCAAGGACTTTGTGTTCCTTTTGGAAGTCATAACATGTACAGTCATCCCCTGGCTGGAAAGTTGCTAAATGCAGAATCTAGGTTCCATGGAAAAGTAATATTCTCTAAGAAGATGGTGAAAGAAGGGTGGTCTCAAAGGCACTCATTCCACTACAAGCACATAGACATGGCTGTTCTGTGTTGCTGGGTTGTATATCCCTCAAGGGAATGCATAAAAAGTCACAGCATCATGCTAGAAGGGATCTTATGGGAATCTAGGTGGTGCAGTGGATAGAGTTCAAGATTTGGAATCAAGAAGGTCTGGTCACCCTGGGAAAATCGCTCAGACTCTATCAGCCTCTGTTATCTCATCTGTAAAATGGAGATAATAATAGCACCTATCTCACAGAGTTGTTCTAAGAATCAAATCAGATCTTATACCCATATTTTATAGGTAAAGAGCTATATAAATGCTAGTGATCATTACATTATTAAGATATTTTGAAAACATTAAAGAACTATGCAAAAATTAGCTATTTTTATTCCAATCTTATTGAACACCATTTTCTTTCAAATAGGAAAGTCAGTCTTAGATGTGTGTACCTTGTTTAATATCACAAAGAAAGTTTGTAGCCAACCCAGGATAAGAACTCAATATTATTTGATTAGCATTCCAATGGGAAGCATTTCAACCTCAGGTGTCACTGAAGATCCTCCATTTCAGTCTGATAGTCATTTGTAGGACACTTTCAATTGTATCTTGGCTTATGCTTATCTCTACTAATACTACCACCACCACCACCACCACTACTACTACTACTGCTACTACTACTACTAAAAACAATAATAATAATAATAACCAGCATTTCTATAAAACTAGTTATTTCAAAGCACTCTTCATATGTCATATCATTTTATCCTAATGCTAATTAGTAGCTTTATGTTATTTTGAAGTTTGAAAATCATTTTCCATATATTGGCTCTGATCTTCACAACAACCCTACCAAAAAAAAAACAAACCACAGCAATAATCATCCATTTTTTTCTGGAGAAGAAACTGTGGCTCAAAGAAAATAGGTGAAAGTTGCTCACAGTCATATAACAACTGAATGTAAGAAGTGGTCAACAATATAACTGACAATTGCTTCATGTTATAGTTTAATTGAAACTCATCAGTATTAACTTGGCACATTAAATTCTATAGTAATATCCAGGGAAATGTAAGATTGGAAAAAAGAAGTAAAAAATATATGTAGGCAAAATAAGATATATAAGATGAATAAATCACATTTTACGTTCTGTCCACAAAATCGTTCAAGTTAGCCTCAATGGGATAGCCTCATGGGATGGACCTTCTTTATATCTGCTAAGGTACAGAAGCATGTTTGCATGCCTCTAAATACTGATAGGACTCTTGGAGATCTTGAGGTGAGACTTCCATTATAATTCTTATTCAGTTTGTTCACAGATGGTAAGTATATGTACTTTTAAAAAATTATGCAGGATGATTTCCTTTCTGCAGTTCTGTAAAGTACGCATTGCTATCTCCATTTTGTATATGCAGAAACTGAGGCACAGAAAAATTAAATGGCTGCCCCTTGATTAGCATTTTAATTTAGTCAGTCTGTCTTGCACTAAATTTGGTGATCTTCCCATACCACTGTAACTGGAGAAATGAAATGCAATGGAATAACCTTCAAAAATATTGTCTCTCTTTTAGCAAGACTTCCATCACACTGCTGGATAGTTATCATCTTCCTATTCAGACTTGATGGGATAATAATAGCCAGTATTTTGATAGTACTCCAAGGTTTGGAAAGCACTTAACAAATATTATTTTATCCTCTAAATAACCCTGAAAGAATGTACTATTATTATTTTCATTTTACAGATGTAGAAACTAAGTCACTTGGAGGCAAAACAACTTGTGCAGGTTCCCACAGCTCGTAAGTATGGGAAACCAGATTTAAATTTAGGTTTTACTGACTCCGGATCTAGTGTTCCATCCAATGCACTAGTTTTGTACCTCTTTAATGAACTTTTCAAGTAATAGTGCATATGATGGATAAGCTGACTACACTGATCCATCTTCTTTCTACGTTGAAAGTTCTTTCTCAGAAAGAAACAAGTTCTATCTAAACTTTCATAGTCCACTGCTTTCCGCAGAGTAGAGACTTTAAAATGTTTGATATATTTCTGAGTGATGAAACGGATAAAATTCTAGACTTGGAATCAATATGGTCTCAGTTTGAATCCTACCTTGCATTCTTACTATCTATGTAACTCTGGACAAATCATATTTAACAAATCTATTCTTCAATGTCTTCATCTGTAAAATGGAGCTAATGATTGTACCAAATTCACAAGATTATTATATAGACAATATATGTGTATGTATATTTGCATACACACATATAATTTCTTTGCAAACTTTACAGTAGTGTACAAATGTTAGCTAAGCAGCCTATAAAAACTCTGAGGGGTCAGTAATTCAACTGCTTCTCCTACTGGAAAGTTACTTCTTCAATTTAAGAGAGAATGGAAAGAATGGCCCTGAAGGAAACTGGGATTCTTTCTGATGTCATTGTCTTCAGCCCACATTCTTCTGTGTTTTCTCCAAGATCATTCTTTAGTGATTACTGCCAGCAATATAATTTGAACCATTGAGATCTCTTCAATTGTCCTGATACTGTACTAACATCAATCAGCTTTTACAAAAGGATATATAAAGTTATGGTAAGAACAGAAGTATAAGAAGCATCCTTTTCACTCTCCTCTCTACCATTTTATTCCCAAAAACAGTGGGTTTAAACTTAATTCAGGTGACAAAAAATGAGGTGTAGCCAATGGACAAAGTAATTTTTTGTTTGCAAGATCCAATGCCTCAAATGCTGGGTCAATCCATTGTATGACTGGATCAAGCAGATCTCTCCTTAAGTCTGCAGAAGCTGCTATGAATACTGGCAAACTTTTTAAACCTTCTAACTTTAAGAAGCTCAGAAGGTTGTTTCAATTCTTAGCCTCCAAGACATAAGAAACAAAGAACATACGTGCCAAATGTTCCAAGACACCTGGCAACCTCATGAGGAAGACCTGAGTCCCCTCCCTGACCAGGAGACCTACAGCAGTTCTTTCCTTGCTCACCACCAGGGAAGAGAGAATAAATTGACTCATTAACACTTTTTGTATGCGTATTTCCAGCTCAAGAGTCAATCAAAAGGTTTTTCTTTACCCTTTTGTAACTGAATACAAAAAGATCACGTGATACCTGTGGGTGCTCTGAATACATTAGGGTCCCTCTAATCCACATTATCTCACACTTGGAGAAAAAGACTCACTCCCTTGAACATGCTCTCAGAATTGAGCTTTCATTGATCATTCTTCTGTTTCTTCATTGATTAAAAAATAGAGGTAATTTTAGCACTAACCTTACATGGTTATGAGGATCAAATAAAGTTATATGTGTAAAATTCTAGAAAATGCTAATTATCATAGAAATATTAGCTATATCATATAATCAATATTTTAAGTAATTCTAAAATATAATATAATAAAAGGAATTAAGGAAGATATTGAGATATCAGATTTCAAAATGATCTTTATGCAAACTTGGAGAAAATTGTTCTATTATTTGAGCAGGTTTATTAAGTCTCATTTATATATTTATACTCCTTAAGTTTTCATAGATAGGCAGATTAGGAGTTATGGATGGAAGTCAACAGAATATTTACAATCTGGAGAAGGTAAATAATTTTTAAAAATACAAATTAGCATATTTCTGAAACTAAGTATAAAGTTCTACTTTAAATTTATGTTTTTCAGTCTTTGTTCTTAGAAAAGATACAAGAATGATTTTTTTAAGAGTACCATAACACAGTTAGAAAGTGTCTGAGGACAGCTTTGAATTCAGGTATTCTTTATTCCAAGTCTAGCACTCCATCTAGTTACCCCTTTAGATGTGATGTTTTGCCAGATATTTTAGATAAGGGTAGAGATAATCTGAGTTAGTGGATCAGGTGCTGATGTCCACATCAGAAAGACATGAGCTCAAATATTACCTCTGACACATAGAAGATGAGTCATCTCCAGGAAGTCACTGAACCTCTCAGTACCACCAGCTACTCTAACAAATAAATTGTAGAATAATTCTCTTTTGCATGCTTAGAGAAAGCTCTTTACTCCAATGAAATTAAAAAGTCCAGAAGAAATAAAACAATATTCAGCAGAGGCACATACAGCAGCTATGTATATTCATTATAAACATGTACTATGAAAATTTATTTGGACACCCAATATCATATGTACATAATCAGAATCACAGAATTTCAGAGTTGGATGGGACCTTGGTAGATTTCTAGACTAACAACATATGTAAAAAAAAACCTCAAGAATGCTTTAAGCCATCTTTGCTTCAATATCTCCAAAGAGGAGGAACCTACTTCCTCCCAAGCCAAGTCATTGTACTTTTGGAGAATTTAATAATTAGAATTACTAAAATTAATTTTATCACATTAAATTTATACTTGAATCTTTGCAATTTTTACCCATTACTCTTAGTACTAATTGAACCCAAAGTGCTCTATCTTTACATATAATGTAAGTACCATGTTTCTCCCGAGTCTTTTCTCCAGGTTAACATTAGTTACTTCAAGAAAACTCATATGAATCAACTCAAGGACCTTTACCATACTGGTTGCCCTGCTCTGCATATCATACTCAAACTTTACAATTTTATTCCTAAAGTGTGGCACTTGTAACAAAAAACATCCCGTATGTAGTTTGGTAGTATAGTGTACCCTATGCATACCTACCAACATATCTCCATTACTACCTACACTGTTGATTCCCAGGAAACTGCAGTGTTTTCTGATGTGTAGCCATATATTATCATATATATTTAAACACAATGCATATGTTTAAAAATATGGTATTTTGTTTCAGGTAGCTTGGAATTATTGAAATTTTATAATTTCTAAAATGCAGTATTTTTCTCTATGATATTCCTTCATTATAGCCAATTCCTAAATATAAAATCTCTAAGTCCTAATGCAGTGTTGTTAGGTTAAATTATATCATTTGTTACATTATTTTTATATAAATAACTCCCTCCAGTAATATTAATTTATTTAAACTTATTTTCTCAGAAAAAGCCTATGGCATTAAGGAGGGACATTAGTTTATCTAAGTATCCCATAAAGAAAAAGAGAGAAGGCATAGATTTCTGTATGAGTATATACCTGTCACGTTAGTCTTTTCATCCTGGAATATGTATATGGCTCTTTTCTCCTAATAGTCATTTCTTCCCAAGGTCACCATTTTGGGGAGATCCCCAAGTCTTCCATCTTTCATTCCCAATACTCCCCCCCCCCCCCCCGCTCTGCTTCTGACTTTTTGAACTTTCCCTCTAGAACTCAGCTGCTTTTTACCTTGGAACATTCTTCAATAACTGGTGCCTCCTAAAGTTGGAATATCCTTCATTACCTGTTTTCTTCTTACTGTGGAAGATTATTCTTCTTTGCCAGTCTTTTTCTCATGTTTATGTGTTTCTCCCAGTGTTTCCATTTTTGGGAAGGGCACAGGCAAGCTGATGTTCATTGTTCTCTTAGCTCTGCTTCTAACTTTCTAAACACTTACATTATGCTCTCATGTGGGTACCTACCTCCATCTATCTTTCTTTTATATGTTATCTTGTCCTATTAAAATGTAAGATTCTTGAAGGTAGGAATTTGTTTTTGCTTGCATACTCAGAAATTAGCAAAATAATAAATTTTGTTGCCTTGTTTTGTTGCATTGATGAATAGAATTAAAGGTGTTGCATCTGTTGAACTATGAAGATGTTGAAAAATACCTGCCCAAATTGTTGTAATAATCCTCCCATATCTAATTTAAACACTGTATTGAGTTACTTGATAACTATAGTTTTCTTTCTGTCAGTTAGTTTAGGTGAGTGATGGGAACAAGATTAATTGGGTGCACAGGTGGCCTGGTAATAATGGAGAGTTTCAATGATTAAAGTGCCAGCAGACATGAATTCTTCATCCTGAAATTAACAAAAACACTCACAATTGTTATCTTTCCCCATATTGTAAATAAGGATGATGCAAAGTCATGATTTCATTCTGGGCATTAATAAGACTGCTAAGATTGTGCATTCCTATAAAATTTTTATTTCTATGGAGAAATGCTAAATGTGGCCTAGATTCACTGAGGAACCTCAGTAATCAAATCCCTCTTTAATAAATTAGAGTACAACATACAGAGAATAGCCTTTGATATTTCTTTCTTATAGCATTTAAAACCTAATAATTAAAAATTAGATGTGCCTTATCTTGAGGCCACCACATAAAATTCCCTTCTACTTTTAACATGATATTAGATCATTCAAAATGGGAGAGAATTTTAATAGGCACTAAATGCTAGGGCTTCCAAGGAAATTTAATAGACATATGGAATCTCCTAAATTCAACTTAAAGAAAAGTCAACTCTAGATCATATTGATGGAATCTGAGAAGACTCAGGAGAAAGAACCTTGTATTAGGAGTTAGGAGACTTGCCTTCTGCTTTATCGCCCCTAGGTCACAAAGAAAATTCAATGCCAAATGTCATTCAGTCTTTCAATGTTCATTGTCCATTTTCATGATTACAAGAAAAAAAGAAAGGAAGAGAAAAAAAGAATGATGGAAGAAAAAATGAAAGAAAAAAGGGAGGATGAAGGAAAGAAGTAAGGAAGGAAGGGAGGAAAGAAGGAAGGAAGGAAGGAAGGAAGGAAGGAAGGAAGGAAGGGAAGGAGGGAAGGACCATTTACTATTCCAAGCATAGAGGCTAAAAAAAATACACCATTAATGGAATACAGGGCTTTTATGTGTAGAAAGTATTCTCTGTGTTCACTAGCCAAGAATCAGGTTAGCTATATCTTCCCCTCAGGGTTCTAGGGATAGACATGCATGAAAGATTACGAAAATGTTTTTGACTCGAGGCCTAAGTCTAGGTGTATTTCCTGCATTATTACCCACCAGTGACAAGCATCCCAGTTTCATTTAACAAATCAACATCAAATAGATTTTGCAAAGTGATATTTACATGTGTGTATATAGGCATGTGTACATATGTGTGTATATCCTTTTTTTTTCTCTAAACAGCTTCATGCCACATCTCCCTATGTACTACATCGGTATCTAAGGAGAGTGGCCTTTTACTTAGCAGAGTTCACATAACATTGATTCCACAGTCATATCCAAATGCATCATTACCAGCAGATGAGTACACTTTTAAACCAAACTACAGCCAGGCTGGATCCAGAAATTCTCTGTTGGATTCTTGAGGTATTGTTGATTGCTTGGTTAATTATAAAACCTGACATGGATTTGAATCCCAGATGCTTAGGTATCTTAATCTCCTGACCTTTATGTTGTAACCCATAGAGTCATTTACTTCACCTAAAATGAAATAACATGCTAAGGAAAAGAAACTAGGTCACTAATCACAGAGTCTTCCAGGGAAAGAACCCAAGTTCTTTCTCCTTTCAGTGTTGTCTCACGCTGGATGCCATGGGACAGAAAGAAATCGTGACCAAATTGAAATCAAATACAGAGAAAATGCCAAGGCCTATTAAGGTCTTTTGAATTCCATTGTCCATCTTGATTGCCACCTATACTCAGTTTCAGTTTTACAACAATAGCCAAGCAAGAACCTCCTATTTGATACATGGTTAGCAAACCATAAACAGATTTATAATGTGCGCATGCTCCAAAGTCTCCAAGGCAAACCCATTATATTTTGCCATAACTCTCCTGGAGGTAGCTCCATAGTCTCTTCTAAAAGAGCAATTGTATTGGGGACCTTTGTGCATGATCATCAGTACTACCCTTATAGGTAAACTGACAGTTACATAAGTGTTTTTGATGAAACTACAAGAGCTGAATAGGAACTTTTTTTTTTCATCAGTATCAAGTCATTTTATTGGTTTGTAAATGGTGGTAGTTTTTTGGTACAGATTATGAAAACGTCAGATAACCAAAATATGCATGTGTGGAAAGACAGTAGAAGTGGCACCCACAGTTCCCGGGTGTGGGGGAAGCCAGGTGTGGCTTAGCTCTCATTGTCACTGTCTCCAAGGGTGTGTGTGTCAAAAAGATATTCCGCCATGCCAGAATCGGGCGCTCCCATCTTGTGCAGGTTGGTTACGTGATCACCCAGATGTTTGATGGACTTGACCTGTTGGTCCAGTTAATGGGTTTTGATCAAATCACATAAGTGGGGATCATTCTTGTCAGTTGGCAGCTTGTGCAATTCGAGTAACAACTGACTGACATTTTTTTTCCAATTGCAGAGCACACTCCATTGCGTTCAGTCCACTCTCCCAGTCATCACGGTTCGGTTTCTTGATGTCCTGCAGGAAGATGAGGCCGCCATGCTGGTTCTGCATCTTCATCAGCTTCCCTGCATGCTCACCCTCCTCGTGCGACTAGAGCAGGAAGTACTTGGCGAAGTTCTTGAGCACCACGTTGTCTCATTCGAAGTAGTAGGACATGGACAGGTAAACGTAGGAGGCATAGAGCTCCAGGCTGATCTGCCCATTGATGGCAGCCTCCGAGTCCTGGTGGTAGTTCTGCTGCACCTGAGATGGGGACAAGGTAGTCATGGCGGCGGCGGTGGAGACAGTCGAGGGTGGCTGAGCGGGCGCCTGCTGCTCGACGGTAGGACTGAAGAAGTGTTGGTTAGTAGAGGTGAAGGTGGAAATGTGGCTAAGGGAGGCTCTGGCGGGGAGTCGAGCAGTGGGTTGTGTTCAAGCACTGTTTGCTGAAGCAGGAAACCTCAGCGACTCCCCTTCCCTGCGCTTCTGGCCGCTGAATAGGAACTTTGAAATTCAAAGAAAGAATGTTAGAAAGGTAAATTAATTCTTGCAATTAGGTAGAAATGTATGGTGAAATAATATTAAAATTCTAATAGGAAAAGAAACAAATGTCCCTTCAAGACTCTTTCTTAAAAGCTCTTGAGAGATAAAATAAAAATAAAAATAAGTGTGTAAGGTATGCAAAATACTATTGGTATGTAAAAGGATATAAAGCACATAAATAGATGAATTGATAGATAGATGAATGGACAGACATATGCACATATTTATAAATATAGATGAATATCTATAAATACATAAATGAGTGTGTATTTCAGGGGAGACTAGGGATGGATATTTGTGTATGTATACACACACACACACACATATACATATATACACACATAGATAGATCATGAAATCATCTGCATGGAGATGAGATTTGAACCTATAGGAACTGATGAGATCAGCAAGTGAGATAATAGGAAAAGTAAAATGTGAATGATCTAAGATGGAGCCTTGGGAGACTTCCATGGTTAATAGGTATGACAGGGATAAAAAAAAAAAAACACTAAAGAGACTGAGTACTCAGTTTAACCACAATTACTTGTTCAGTCATTTCAGTCTTGTCCAATTGTTTGTGAACCCATTTAGGTTTTCTTGGCAAAGATACTGGAATGATTTTCCATTTTCTTCTCCAACATCTTTTACAAATGAGGAAACTCAGGAAAACATGGCTAAGTATATTGACCTTAATACATGTTTTATATGTGTCTGAGGCCAGTTTTGAACTCAGAAAAATGAGTCTTCCTGACTTAAAGATCTGACACTCCATCTACTCTTCTACCTACTCTTTCTTATTTCTCCATTTCTATAAATGTCATAGACATCTTTTCAGTCATTCAGGTTTACAACTTCATAATTATCTCAACTCCTCTCACTTCTTCACCACCACCACCCATTTCCAATCAGTTTCCACATCTAATCAATTCTGCCCATTCAACATCTCTTGCATCTTTCCCTACTTTATACTCACATTACCACCACACTACTTCAAATCCTTATTAACATCAGGTCCTTCATCCTTCACTTGAACAACTGGTATGCCCTACTAATTAGTCTTTTTCTCTTTCATCTTTCCCTCTAAAATCCATTTTCCCCAAAGTCGCCAAAACAAAATTAATAAAACACAAGACTGATCATCTGCTGAATAAGTTCCCAGAATCCTCATTTGTCTTTAGGATAAAGCACAAATTCTTGTTTGATACTTATCAGACTCTGGGCAAACAGATGCCAGACTACCTTTTCAATACATATTATTCCCCATAACACATTCTATATCCCCACCAAATGAGTCAACATGCTACTTTTCCACAGAATATTCAACCTCTAGTCACCTTGCCTTCAGATTGGCTGATTTATTCTGCCCAATATGCACTTCTGTCTCTGTGTTGCAGGATCATCATTTTTCTTCAACTCAAGTACAAGCTCATATAAGAAGCTGTTTCTAATTCCCTCAACTTCCTCAAAAGTACCTTGTATTTACAAGACACATGTGTATGCCTATATATAAATGTACAAACATATACACATCATACATATATCCATGCATGAAATATATACATATGTGTACATGTTACATATGTGTGTCATATACAATTTGTATTTATTCTTTTTTAAACTCATGTTGTTTCTTCTAATAGAATATAAACTGTTTCATTTTCTCATTTTGTTATTCTTTCCCCAGGACCTAGCATGGGACTTGGTATAGAACAGGTATTTAGTAAAAGTTTATTAATTGATTAATAATTAACAAGGTCATAAAGAAATAATAATCTTGGTCTGCTACTCTTAGATGTTACCAAACTTTAGGAAAAAATCACCTTCATAATTATACTGGTTCTTTCATCTAAAGTGTTTTTCTTTTTGTGGAGCAAAGGACTAGTTGGATCTATCATTTACTCTGTGTGTAGTGCTCCTGGTTTAAAAAAAAGTCCATCCATCAGTGCAGATGAGTAACTCTTTGGTGAGGCAGCTAGGTTACACAGTAGAAAGAACTCTTGTGCCTGGCGATATAGCGTATGTATTTGACCTTGGGCAAGTTACTTAACCTAGGTTGGCCTCAGATTCCTCAAAGCAATAAAAAAAGGATAATACCTCACAAGGCTGTTGGGAGGATCAAATGAGAAATTTGTAAACAATACATAATAAGTAATACATGCATAAATACACATATAATCTCTATAAAATTACTACATATATATTTACATGTAGTTCACATGTAAGTATAAATATTTACATTTACAATATGTGTTTCTGTATGTATATAATTTTTCTATTCTGGTAAAGCTAACAACATAGTACTATTTTTATTCCAAGACTATGATGCACAGGTTATAGCCAAAAGGAAATTGATTTTCATAAGACACAAGAATCAATCTCCTTATTCAAGGATCATAAGTAGTATACTGCTATTGTATGATACATGCATGTTAGAGAAGCTGATATTACATGAACGATTCTTACTTCTCATCATTCTGTGTATAATCAGTATTATTAGGGCTCACATTTATGCCTCCCTCCCCATTTCATTCATTTTGCATTGGTTAGGATATTTACATGAAAATGACATCTTTGTTTCAAAATAAAATACTGCTTTTTTCTCTGCCTAGAATTACAATAATCCTATATTTGTGACATCTTAATCATCTCCCCAGCAACCAATTGCAAAGTCATAAACAGAGGATTATGGTTTCAAGTGGGAAATAAATAAAGGGAATTGACCAGTTCTTAAAAATCCAGATCATTTTTCTTTTTTTTTAGCATAAAGTTTCTTACTTACAAGAAATTGGGGGAGGGTGAAAAGCATATAGAAAAAATATCAGAATTGTAGTCGAATTGTTTATCAAACTTTACTTGATATGTCAGCAGGGCTTTTGGAACTGCCAGCAGTGATTAAAATGTTTTGATAATAATAGAAGTGTTAACAGTGATACAAGCAAATAATATTATACACTGTCAACTGCAACATTTCATTTTCACTAGTCTAATGGTGTGACAGAAAAGAGGCAGGAGACAGCAAAGAAGAGAACTGAAACTATTGGGTCATTGGAGACTGGCCTAGAAGGAAGCTAAGAGCAAAGTAACATTGTGTGATAAAGTCAAAAAGGAAGCACTCTGTATTTCTTAAGTGCCAAATAGCTATGGTGCCTGAAAAAGAAACTAGTGGTAAAAACGAATGTCAAAAGAGGAAAGAGATTCATAAAAATGATTCTGCTCATTCCACTTGATTACTGTGAATATGCCGTAGTCAGCTGCCTCGTTACTTGAATGTTAGACTCTTTCATATACATTACAAATGTACACACATATATAGGCAAAATATTCATGCATGTACACAAACACACATACACACATGTTATATGTGTATGCATATTTATGTACACGTATATAGATTTAGATATATACAAAATAAAACACTGGCTGTCCTCCATGTCTGGTATACTGTCTTTTCTCATCTCTTATAGCTTCCCTGACTGCCTTCAGGTCTCAACTAAAATCATACCTTCTACAACACATTTTCCTACTCCATCTTAATCTTAGTAATTTCTCTGGGACTAACACTATTTATCTGGTATATGTAGTTTTTATACATAGTTGTTTGAATATTGTCTCTCTCATTAGACTGAGTTCTTTGATTGTTAGGGCCTTCTTATGCTTTTCATTGTATCTCTACCACTTAGCCCAGTGACTGACATAGTTGTCTCTTCGTAAATGACCAAGAGATTAGACACCTAGGAAGTACCTGAATTTTGGCTGATTCAATAAATAGGAAAACATCCTCCTCTTTGAGAGTAAGGGCTGTTTCATTTTTGTCCTTGTATGACCACTAGTGCTTAGTACTGGTTGAGTCACTTTAGTCCTGTCTGACTCTTCTTAACCCCATTTGGAGTTGTCTTGGGGAAGACACTAGAGTAGTTTGCCATTCTTTCTTCAAGCACTTAGCACAGTGCCTGACATATCCTAGAACACATATTTGTTGACTTAGTGGTCATATATTGTTATATTATCTTTTAATTTTTTTTCATATTTCTGTGTCTCTGAGACTATAAATATCCTAAGGACAGGAACTATGTTATTATATAATCACTGTAGGAACCCAGATTTTAGCCTAGAATTTTATACATTATAATTGCTCACAGATGGAAATAATTCTTTGTATTTCCATGGAATTTTAAGATTTACAAATAATTACAGTCCTATGACGTACATAGTGAAAGATTATATTTTACAGATGAAGCAACTGAGCCACAGTGGATTTTAATGACTTGTCTATGGTCACACAGTGTCAGTACCAATATGAATTCATGAATGAATAAATGAATATTTCAGAACTGAATAGCATGATACACATTATTCATAATTTTTCTAATATATTCTCTATTGTGTTGATATATTTAAATCATAGCATGTAACTGGCAAAGAAGATAGGCAATTTATAAGCAAATTCTTTCTGATTATCAACTAAACTACTCTGCCAATTTAATCTAAAAAAAGTCCTACTGTTATGGATTTTGCATGTAAATTATCAAGTGTTTTAAAATATTAGATGATCTCTGAGGACTCTTCTAACTCTAAAATTTTATGAGTCTGTGACTCATTGCAGACCCAATAGACTGCAGTTCAAAAGAATATCAGCACTAACCATGGCCTAACTACTTTATTTCTTACACAAAGGACAATAATTTTGAACTATATATGGTATATTTGGAGTCTTACTTTTCTTTGTGGTTATATATGCACACATATTTATTTGTATATGCATGTATGATAGGTAAATATATGCATACTTAATACTAAATAGCTACTACTGGCTCGTCTCCAGCAAATATTCCACAAATTAGATGAATTCTCTGGTTATGACAACCAAAGAACTGAAGAAAAAAAGGAAGAGAAAGAAAGAGAAATAAAGGAAAGAGAGAAGGGCAGAAAGAGAGAGAGAGACAGAGAGAGATAGACAGAGAGAGACAGACAGAGACAGAGAGAGAGACAGAGACAGAAATACAGAGACACAGAGAAAGACAGTGAGGGACAGAGACAGAGAGACATAGAAATGAGAGGCAGAGAGAGGAGACAGACAGAGACAGAATTGGGGTTGGGGGGGAGGAGGCCATACTTCCCTGGACATGTGATCCAGTTCTTTCAGAGGAATCTCTTTCTCTCTTTATCTGAATTTCTTTCTGTCCCTTTTTCTCTTTAGGAACATAGATATAAAGAGATAGTTTATCAATTATCTATCTATCTATCTACCTATCCACCTTTATCCTAAAGACAAATGGGAAATAATTGAAGTTATGTGTTTTATTATGTATATATCTAAATTATTGAATCAGCCAAAATTCGGGTACTTCCTAGGTGTCTAATCTCTTGGTCATTTACGAAGAGACAACTATGTCAGTCACTGGGCTAAGTGGTAGAGATACAATGAAAAGCATAAGGAGGCCCTAACAATCAAAGAACTCAGTCTGATGAGGGAGACAACATTCAAACAACTATGTATAAAAACTACATATACCAGATAAATAGTGTTAGTCTCAGAGAAGTTACTAAGATTAAGATGGAGTAGGAAAATGTATTGTAGAAGGTATGATTTTAGTTGAGACCTGAAGGCAGTCAGGGAAGCTATAAGAGATGAGAAAAGACAGTATACCAGACATGGAGGACAGCCAGTGAAAACACTTAGTTGGGAGATGCAGTGTGTTATGAGAGAAACAGCAAGGAGATCAATGTGCCTGGAGAGTTGCTGAGTACATAGAGGGGAGTAAGGTACAGGAAAGAGAGGAAGGGGTCGGGTTTCAATGTAATTTAAAATCCAGTAGTGGATTTTATATTTGATGCTGGAGGTAATAGTGAGTCATTGGAGTTTATTGAATAGGCCTAGCAACATGGTCAAACTTGTACTTTTGGAAGATTAGCTGGAGAGCTGAGTGGAAGATAAATGAAAGTGGGGAGATACTTGAGGCAGGAAGGCCATCCAAAATACTGTTTGTCCAAGGCTTGGTGCAAAGAGGGCTTGTACCTCAGTTCTGGTGTGTCAGTGGAGAAAAGAGGGTATATATAAGACATGTTACAAAGGTAGAACTGATAGCTACTGTGTGGAATGAGGTAGTGAATCAATTAGAGAGGTGTAAAAATGTTGCCTTATTACAGTAAGAGTTTAGTGATATTATGCAACATCAACTTGTAGGGACCTCAAGAAAATTTTGTGATTTTTCTCCAGCTGTTTTCAGCAGTATAGAGTGAAGACAGAGGATGGTAGTAGCAGTCCTATGTTGGGGTTTGACAACTGTCAAATCCTTCCATAGGATAAGGAGGCAAAAGAGTTGGAGAGAAGAGGACAGTGTAAAATAGAACTGGTTTATCAAGGGGTCAAGACAGGGGAGGAATGAGAGAGTTGCCACTGAAGGAGTGATGATCTAGGAAAAAATGGAGGTATAGAACAATTGAAAGTCTGAGTAAAGAAGGAGAACAGGTTTTGGAGTAACAGGATAGAGTAAGAGGTGGAATGACAACAGATTATTATTAGATAAAGGAATTTCAGCAATAATGAACATGAATGTAGAACCTTCATGGGTGATGGTAAAAGGAAGGAAATTACTATCTCTGTGTGTAGTTGTGGTGGTCATGTGATTAAATTGAGGAGCTAGGAGGTCAGAATAAGTAAGGGAGAATCATTTTATGTTGAAATCCTATAGTATGAAGATAAGAATTGGACAGGAGAGAAGGATTGTGAGTCAGGCACTGAGGTCATTGAGGAAAGGAAGGAGAGTGCCCTGGATGTATATAGATCCTTTACGAGAATCTTGACTGGGTGACAAATATGGATTGAATGAGCCTCAAAGGAATAGAAACTACTGAGTAACAGTGCTAGAGGGAGAGCATGGAAGTAACATTAGAGAGCAAGGAGTAATTCAACTCCCCCACCATCACCACTGAGTGAAGTGTTTAAGTGATACTGTAAACAGAGATGGAAAGGGCAGACAGGGAAATTGTGTTATCAGGAGGGAGTCAAACTTCAGTGAATGATAAAAGAGACAATAATAAAGGAAAAGTTGATTTTTCCTCTTTTTACAAAGAGATATTAAGATGAAATATGGTTTAATATTTATAGAAAAAAAGCATTCCAGAGAACAGTGTGGGAGAGTTGATTAGTTTTATATTGTGAAGTTAGGAAAGTTTGGGGGGGTAGGAATAAGTGAAGGGTCAGCAGAGGATGATGAACAGGATTTAAACAGCAGCCACTAGAGATTCAAAATCATTGGGATGAGGTGGGAATATTTAATCACTAATTATTCATTTGGTATTAATACCTGAGGTATGAATTTGGGTAGTTTAGCATTGTCCACAGGGGTTCATTTTAAGGAAAAAAGATGCTCCAGGTCATTAGAAAACTGTATATGGTTGGAAAATTGAATAGGGGAGGACAGTGAAGGATGCCTACCTGGAGCAAGGCAAACCCTGTGAAGCTGCAGGGGCAGGAGAGGGAGTCTCTGGTGAGATGGAAGGTCACAGGCAAGGCAGGCCTTTTTCCCCTCTGTACTCATTATGGTTTTCCGAGAGTATTGTGTACTTCATTCACGGTTGTAATTTTTTTGTGTCTCCTCTACAATCCCATCAATCCAATTCTCTAACCAAGGCTCAGTGGTGTTGTATTTAAGTCTATTAGATGAAACTTAATATTTCAAAACTGAGATAGGTCTTGGTTGAAATTTTGAATAAAAAAACTTTTTA
>CM053584.1:299780281-299810122 GCA_028627135.1 Pseudochirops cupreus | reverse complement strand
TTTTTTTTTTTTGCCATTTGAGCTTATCTATATTCTAAGGTATTATTTTCTTCAATCAGGTTGTTGACTATCTTTTCATGATCTTCTTGCATCATTCTCATTTGTCTTGCCAATTTTTCCTCCACTTCTCTAACTTGATTTTCAAAATCCTTCTTAAGCTCCTCCATGGCCTGTAATCAATTCATATTTTTCTTGGAAGCTTTAGGTGCAGGAGTTCTGACTTCATTGCTCAGGGGGCAGAGGCCATTCTTCACCCCCCCCCCAGTTCCAACAGAGTTCTACACTCACCTTTTACTTTGTCTTTAGCATTTGTTGGTTGATATTTCTGGAAACCACCACAGCTGCTGGTGATCCACTCTCCAAAAGTCTCTTCCAGCTGCTGCTGGTTGGGGCTGCCCTGGGGCTAAAACTATGGCTCAAGCAGGGCTGGGCTCTGCTCCTAGCTTGCTGTGCTGGACTCTTCCTGCCAGCCTGCTGGGCTTCCTTCAGCAGGAAATTTGATTTGCTTTGTCACTTTACAGGTTCTGTAAATCTAAAATTTGTTTAGAGTCATATTTTATAGGCATTTGAGGTGGTTACTGGAGGAGCTCATGGAGTTTTTCTGCTTCTATGCTGCCATCTTGGCTCTACCCCCTCTAAGTCAATCTTGATTAGAGCAACACAAATAAAAACAGCTTTGAGGTACCACCTCACAACTATCAGATTGGCTAATACGACACAACAGGAAAATAATAAATGTAGGAGACAATGTGGGAAAATTGGAACACTATTACATTGTTGGTAGAATTGTAGAACTATGTACAACTATAAAATTGTGCATACCCTTTCATCCAGCAGTATCTCTACTGTTTCCCAAAGAAATAATAAAAAATGGAAAAGGACCCACATGTACAAAAAATTTTAAAGCAGTTCTTTTTGTAGTGACCAAGCATTAGAAATTGATGGAATGCCAATCAATTGGGGAATGGCTGAACAAGTTGTGGCATATGAAAATAATAGTTTGAAAGAAGTTTTGAAAGAATTTGAAAGGAACTATGAAAGAAATTATGACTTTAGAAAAAAATTGAGAGACCCACATGAACTGATGCTGAGTAAAGTGACAGAATCAGGAGAACATTGTACACAGTAACAGCCAGATTGTGAAATGACCAAATTTGATAGACTTTACTCTTCTCAACAATATAAGGATCTAACACAATTCCAAAAGACTCATGATGGAAAATGCATCCACATTCAGAGAATGGACTATGGAGTCTGAATGCAGATTTCTTTTTCTTTTTTTCTTTCTATTTCCTCTTTTTTTTTCATTCTCATGGTTTTTCCTTTTTATTTTTATTCTTTTTTCATAACATGACTAAAAGGGAAATATATTTAATATGATTGCACATGTCTTCTATATAAGATTGCATGCTGTCTTAGGGAGGGCGGAGGACAGAGAGGGGGAATAACTAGAAATCAAAATATTTTAAAAAGTGAATGTTGCAAACTAAAAATAAATAGATAAATTTACAAAGTAAATCACAACCACTTATAAAACTCTTACTACATTGTAGGTACTGAATTAGCTGCTGGGGATACAATAACAGAAATCAAAAGGTCTCTACTTTCACATTCCATCAAGAGAGATAATAAGTAACTATAAAAATATCAGGTATGTTCAAAGGGAAGGCAGGTGAAGAGAAATGCCCTCATAACTACAGTGGGGAAAGGATGAGGAAACATCATGTAGAGGGTAAATTAACTTCTTTATGAAATGAAGATAAATGGAACTTCTGGTTAAGATGGTAACTTGAATGTCTTAGAAGACCCCAGCCCTTACAAAAATATATCAGTAAAATTTAAAAATATATATGAAGTGACAACGATAGAGAAAACTAAACAGAGTTGGATGTAATTACTATATAAAATACAGAATTTCCAATAAAAACTTCAAGAAGTCTACAATGTACTCAATACAGAAATGGAATTTGAAGGAGAAGCCACAGAGAGCATATAGGCAGCCTTATTAAGCACCAGGGCAAATATATGGTCATTAGATTATCCAGGAAGTAAATCCCCAAACTCAGACACAGGGCCAATATAACACCTATGCAACTTGATCCAGTCCCAAAATAGGACGTGGGAAATGGAGTATTTGGTCATCACAAAGAGGGATGGGAAGATCTTGTTGGAGGCTTCTTATCAGTACAGTCAGTAATACCAAGTGGTGTGCTCTCAGCTCCACAGCAAGAGTCAACAACAACTCCTAACTTTCAATAATTCATGGAGAAGAAAACAGAGAAAAAGACCTAAGATAACATGTATTTCAGGCTACCAGAAGACTGAGACACTGGTCAGTACCTAAAATCATAAAGAGAAAGGAAACAATACAAGAGTTGGATGAGACTGCTTTAATTATAAATTTCATATATTGATCATATTTCTTGTATTGCATATTTACTTGTAAAGAGATGGATGAGGAACAAAGAGGGTAAGAATTACAAGAGGATATGATGGAGGGTATAATCATAACTACAATGCATAAACATAAATGTCAATTCACCCTTAAAATAAAAGATATACATCAGAAAGTCAATTTACTCTCCTGAAACTTCTGGAGGCAGAGCTAAAATAGTAGCATAGACAAAGCACTAAGAACAAACTTACCCAACATTCCCCTCCAAATAACTTTAAAATAACACCTATAACACCTCAAATTAAGTTCTGGAGTCACAGAATCAACAAAAGGTCAGGTTAGGACATTCTTCCAGCATAAGACAACTGGGAAGGTCAGAAGAAGAGATCAAAAACATGGGATTGAGAGTTGGTCCAGAACCTAGCTAGACATAACACCAATGTTGGAATTTGATGGTGGTAATAGTATCAGCAGCAGTTTCAGGAGCTTTCAGCTAGAGATAGAAGAGGGATTGGGAAACTGATGAGAAATAGATTATAGGGGACCAATGTGCTAGCACTGGGTACAGGACCAGATGCACTGTGGATTGCACTGAAACAAAGGGAAACAGAGAGGTAGAATGGGGTAAATTATATTAGCCAAAAGAGGCACAAAGGAGTTTTACCGTGGAGTGGAAGTTGGGGAAAATAGAGAGGAATTCTTGAACTCTACTATCATGAGAACTGGCTCAAAGAGGGAATAACATACACACTCAGCTGGATATAAAAATCTATGTTACCTACAGAAACATAGGAGGGGAAGAGAATAAATTAAGCAGATGGCTGATAAAAGGGAGAGCATAAGGGGGAAACAGTAATAAACAAAACACTTTTGAGGATAGATAGGATGAAAGAAGAGAGTAGGATAAATGGGGGAAAGTAGAACGGAGGGAAATGGACTGTAATCATAAGAGCGAAAAATTTTGCAGCATTTCTTTGGTAAAGGCATCATTTTTCAAATCTACAGAGAACTGCACAAAACTTAGGAGAACACACATATTCCCCAATTGATAAATGGTCAAAGGATGTGAACAGGCAGTTTTCAGATGAAATAATCAAAGCTATCTATACTCATGGGAAAAGTTCTCTAAATCACTATTGATTAGAGGAATGCAAATAAGACAACTCTGAAGTACCACACCTAAACCTATCAAAATGGATAATATGATAGATATGGGAGGGGATGTGGGAAATCTGAACACTATTGGTTGAACTGTGAACTTACTGGAGAACACTGTACACAGTAACAGCAATACTGTACAATGATCATCCATGAATGATTTAGCGATCCTCAGAAATACAATTAACCAAGACAATTCTGAAGGACTTATGATGAAAAATAGTATTCACTTCCAGAGGAAGAACTGAGGGAGTCTGAATGCAGGTCAAAACATACTTTGTTTTAAACTTTATTTTTCTTGTGTTTTTTGTTTGTGTTTTCTTTTTACAACATGACTAATTTGAGCAAATGTTTTGCATGACTGTATCTGTATAACCTATATCAAATTGCTTGCCTTTTGTTATGGGAATCTGAATATCTTCCCTGCCCCTAGGCCCTTTGATAGGCTTAAGTGACTCCAAGAACCTTCCCTGACTTGAAAATATACTCTGCCCCCTAAAAGGCTGACTGTGGTCACATGGACCCTGTGGCGGAAAGCTTGTTTTTCAGGAATGCCCACACCTAGTCACTTTGTGATTGGGCAATGGGTCAAGAGGGTTGTGACATTCTCTGATCCAGGAGAAGGCTATATATACCCTGATGTGAGTTTTTCCTTTGGGGCTCACTTTGGAAAGAGTTGTGTGATTTGGCCAGATGAGACTCTGGGCAGCTGTTTAGCCCCCCAGCTTTGAAAACCCAGATGTTGGTGCTTCCCTCCCTGGTAACTAACTAGGTATGGATGTAATGGTTAGATGGCTAGAAGCCTGTCTGCTGATCTGTTTCTTTGTCTGCTTGTAACTTCTGTTTGTATTCTCTGAAGTTCAGGGTATTAACTTTTTCCCCTGAACTAGGTGAATGATACATGTTTGATTGATTTGACTGTTAACCCATTTTGAGTTGCTTTCCTTTAGAAAAGCAGATCTAAGAACCTGTGCTAGCAGCCATTCTGGGTATGCTAGGGTGCTCGCTGATACACCTTTACAATAAGGGGGAATGGATGTAGGAAGGGAGAGAATTTGGAAGTCAAAATTTTTAAAAAGAATGTTTTGTATATAATTAAAAATATCTTTTAAAAACTATATTGCCTATTTTAGGCCAACAAAACCAATAACATAAGTAAAATGAAATAATATTTACTAAAATGTAGAATATTCAAATTTAACAGAATAAGAAACAGAATTTAAATTACCCATGCTAAGAAAAATCAATCTAATAAGACAAAATAAATTAATAAAAAAAAACATTTCTTAAGCACTTTCTTTGTGCAACACTCTAAGCCAAGAATTGGTAATACAAATAGAAAAGGAATGTTTTCCCTTTTCTCAAGAAGTTCACATTCTAATGGGGGAGACAACACATATAGGTGGTTCAAAATGGAAGGCAGATGGAAAGGCCTTATGGTACTGAGTTTGCAGTGGCAAAATAAATAGCAACATATCTTCTTTAATGTCATTTTCATTAATAATTACATATTGACTCATAGTATTGAAACATTTGAAAATGGTACACAACTGGTGGTAGAAACTTCAGTTCTGAAACTTTAGCAGGAGTTGCTATATTTTCAGAGGAAGCCTAGTTATATCACTATATGTTGCTTTCTTAAATTATACCTGCTGGGCTAAAATAAATGAAGAGCTGCTCTTATGTGGGATGTTGCCATTTACAGATTTCTTGAGTTCACAAACCCATTGATGGCAGTTGGTCAAGTGATGGTGGTGATAGGGATGGCAGGCCCCTTCTCTACAAGGGTTCTTGCCCTCAGTTATGGATGCAAGAGCTGGAAACAAGACCATCTGAACTTGGTGTCAGGATCTCGGGTTGTGTCTATCAGGCTCTAAGGCAGTAATTCTCAACCTTTCTAATGCCCCGACCCTTTAATACTCATATATGGGCATATGTGCATGTGGATAGACCTGCCTGGGGACAGAGGAGCAGTGTCTCAGTTCCTAAGACCATTAGAAATATGTGTTTTCCGATGGTCTTAGGTGACCCCTGTGACCACTGTGAAAGGGTCGTTCGACCCCCAAAGGGAGCGCGACCCACAGGTTGAGAACCGCTGCTCTAAGGGAAAATGTTATCTGAGGTAATTTGACCTGGATAACAGATGTGTTCTCCTTTATCTCCCACAGTCTAGCTGAAGGAATTTCATCAGCTACACTTATTTCCTTACCCTGGTGGTAGTACTTGGTCAGCAATTGATGGAAGTAATGCTGGTCACTTCTCCACAATGATTGCTTTTTTATGGCTGCCAAGACCAGGCTAGAAATCTCAAAGGAAATAAATAAGATCAATATTAGGGTATCTTGGTGTCCCAGTAGATAGAATTCTGGGTCTGGAGCCAGGAGCACTTGAGTTCAAATGCAGCCTCAGATATTTCTAGTTATGTGACCCTGGGCAAATCACTTAACTTCTGGCTGCTTCAGTTTTCTCATCAGTAAAATAGAAGTAATAACATGATATACCTCTCAGAATTACTGTGAGGATCAAAGGAGATAATAATAAAAGTGTTTAGTGCAGATTCTAGCACATAGTAAGCATTATTTAAAAAGTTAATTATTATTGTTATAAATGGATTCCATCAAACACCCAGAGACTAATTGGCTCCTATATTATAGATAGATAGATAGATGGATATAAAATTTGCTTTTAAAAAGCAATATGATATTTTATTAAGTTCTTTTTATGTAATTTTAATATCTAAACTCATGGGTCAATAAGTCAGTCATAAAACATTTACTAATTGACTTCTATGTCCCAGGGATTCTGCTGAGATCAAGAGATCTGAAATGACAATTCAGAGAAAAAAAACTATACATAGATATCCTAATGAATATTAATGCAAAAAAGAACAGAATATTAACAAAGTTTCTCCATCAACATATTATAAGATCATGCACTATGTCCATGTTAGATAATAAATAGATTCGATGTCAGGAAAACTATAAATTTTATACCATATTGATAGTAAAAATGACATAATTATATGAAAAAGTTCTTGAAAAATATAATAATTTTATGACAATGGCACTAGAAATTGTTAAAAAATAAATCAACCCATCCTTTATATGGTAAAAATTATTTATCTAAAACTGAGTACAATTCTTACTTTTAATGGAGAAAAATTTAGAGATCTTTTCAGTAAGATCAAGGGTAAAGCAAGAATGTCCATTGTCACTATTACTATTTTCTACATCTGTATATTTTAGCTATTTAAGTGACAAGAAAAAATAAATGGAAGGAACAGGCATAAGTAAAGATGAAACGTGTCATGGTAGAGAATGTATAATGCTTTTATTTTGAATGTCCTAGAAATGTATCTAAAAATAGAAATTATTAGCAGCTTTGGCAAGGTAGTAGGATATAAAATAAACCCACAAAATCATCAATCTTTATATATATGTGTGTGTGTGTGTGTGTGTGTGTGTGTGTGTGTGTGTTTGTGTTTGTGTTTGTGTGTGCAATAGAACTCTGCAGAAAGGTATAGGCAAAAAGAAAGTCATTCCATGGAAAACTAAAGAAAGTATAGTTTCTGTGAGTCCATCTACCAAGAGGATAAAAGAAATTATATGACTACAAGTACAAAATAGTTGTCTGTTTTCAGTAAAGTGCAGGATAGGGGTGCAATAGTTCAATACAGTAAATAGAAGTCTACATAGAGGAAATGGCTGGACAATAGCCTGTGTAGAGAGGCAAGCTGGAAGAATTCAGTGTTTATAGATAGTCTGATGCCAAGTTGTGAAGGACTTTAAATGTCACCTTTCAGTTGATCCTAAGGAGAGGAGAGTTTATTTTTACACAGAAGGTCAACTTTCAGTTCCAACTTGTTTCATCTTCATAGTGACTAGTATTTTCTCTGAACTTTGGTGTAGAGAACGTTAAGCCACTTTCTGTCTTAGGTGCAATGTAGGATTTTGAGCTGGAAATCTATTTTTGGTAGGCACTTGCATCTTATATCCCAAATTTTACATTCAGTAACTCAGTTTCTCCATTAATCTAATCATACTTTGGAGGCTACATCTTGAATCCATTTAAACAGCATTCTTCAAAAAAAAAATAAATAAGGAACTTTGTTTTTTGTTTCTTTTCCAGTCTGCTTGTCTGTCTGTCACTTGACCAACTCCGAACCTCTCTGATCTTCCCCTACTAGTGTTAATTTGCCTCTATCCTACCCTTATTCTAAACCTCAAAGTCAATCCAAGTTCAGTATAACACTAACACTGTGCAAATCACAGTTCCATATAACCTTGTAAGGTTCCTTTTGTCTCCAGCAGAAAGGACCTATATTGACAAGTTTGTGTCCTCTAATAGACTTTCACAATATCTTTGCAACAATTTCTTCTCAAGTCTACCATCATTTTAGTTCAGGTCCTCATTAATGTCTTTATATAATGCTGTGATAACATGGGTCTGTCTACCTGTAGTCCTGTACAGATATTCTTGAAACCCACATCTGATCTTGCTACACCTCACTTAAAATCCATCCATGGCTCCTCCTTGCCTGTTGAATTAAGTCCAAACTCTTCAGCCTGACATTTCAGGTCCATTATTACCATTATTGTTACCTAAAGTCTAAATAAAAATGGAAAAATATCATTTCCTGAATTTTTCTCCTCTGTGCCCTTTCTTATTCTGTTTCCTTCACCTAGAAATCTTTCTTTTTTTTCCTCACTACCATTGTTGTTGGGCTATTTATTTTGTTTTTGTCTGGGAAATCCTGTTCATCCATCATTATCTATCTCAAATGTTATTACCTTTCTTGGTTCTTCCATCATAGGATAAATGATACTCTCTTGGATCATGAGCTTCACAGTAGCAAAAAACATAATAATAATAAATAAATAAAGAGATTGTCCAGCCCAAAGTCTTCATTTTCTTTATGAGGAAAAAAGGCTCAGGGCAGTAACATGACTGGACAAAAGTCACAAAAAGAATAATCCACAGAGCCTAGCTAAAATATTTAGGGCTTTGGACTCCCAGTGCAGTAGTATTTCCACTATACCACTCAGATTCCTGACTCTTTCTTGTAATATGGTAATTTGTGTATCTGTCTTATACTATTAGATTGCATACTGCTTGACAGCAGGATAACATCATGCCCGTTTTTATACATATGACTGTTTAATACAGTATGTAATACATAGTTAGTATATGACAATAAGTTGAATCCAATTGAATATATAAAATTCTCTTTCTCTTTCTCTCTCTCTCTCTCTCTCTCTCTCTCTCTCTCTCTCTCTCCCTCTCCCTCTCTCTCTCTGTCTCTGTCTCTCCACACTCATACATATATAAGTATTTATCCTTTTCTGCATATTTCCATTTTTTTTGCTTTTTTGTAGGTTCTCAAAGGCCATCCCATCATCATTCCCTGTGTTAAAAAATTTGGGTAGGTATGTATTCATGAACTACATGTCTGTCAATAACAGACTAGAATATGGTCATAGAGACTTATCACTAGGTAAACTGAAAGCTGATGTGGACACAACTCTCAAAGACCATCTAATAAATTGCAGTGAAGTTGGGAACTATCTTGGCATGTCTGCATCAAAGTAGATGCCATGCTCTATGAGCAAAACATAATGGCAGTAGCTCAAAAGAAATGCCAGGTGCTCAAATATAGAGACATTTCTATCCCAAATATTTAAATGGACTATTTGTGCCCAACCAGTAGAAGGCACTTCAAACTCGTATCGGTCTAATCAACCAGTCAGATACACTATACCTTGACCCAAAATCATGGTGTCATTTTAATCCTCTTCAAGGACAAAGAATAAATAACAACAACAGTGAGGTTGTGAAATATGTTTGTGGAAGGACTACCATACCAAAGAACGTATCAGAGTAAATTGCAGTATATACATGTAAACCAGGCTTATCTCACACACACACACAACATTGTTGCCATGGAAACTGGGAGATACAGGTACCTGTCTTGAGAGTCAGCCAGACTATCCAGAATTCCCTAGGCCGCAAGAGTGCTGTTTTTAAACTTGAAGAACTCAGTCAGAGAGAAGCAAGAGTGTTGTGGGAGAGAACACATGATGTTGGACTGATGGGAGGTCAAGATAGAACATCTCTTCTAATCTATTGCAGAATGCTTAAACACCAAGCAGAGAGATGTGAAAACAGAGAATAAAAGGGAGGGTGACAGAAACTGGGGATAGTGAGAGCTCCAGTAGTGGAGCTGGTAAGAAGCATCTGATCAGTTAAGAAAACCTTTCTTTCCCCACCCTCTTTACTCTAGGGAGAAGTCATTTTCCCCACATTTGTCAATTAATCCCTTGGCTTCTTACTTTTCCCTTTGTTGCTCTTCAGCTGCTAGGTAAATCTGATGGTTTGGGAAGTTTTAATTTCCCTCTCTGTTTATTTTAATGTCTATGCTATTTAAACTGTAATTATAAAAACTTGATGGCCATCAATACTCAACCTATTTGTTTATTCAGTAAGTGGAGCAAGAGGAAAAGAAAATCAAAGTCTCTTTTGACAGAAGACATTTACCCTCTTAATGGAAAATGAGGCATGGATATCAAAGTCAAAAATAAAAAAAAGAGCAACAGAGTGCACATATATTATTTAACATAAATGCAATTTAGATTATCTTAACCCTAGATTTATTCATTTTCTTTATCTATGTGAGAAAAATAAGGACAAGAAGGAGAAATCTTCATATGGATAAGGTCATCTAAGGGAATATTAGGCTGCTTTCCTAATGACTGACTGAAAGACTTCAAATCCTGACTCTGCTGCTTATTACCATTGTAAATTTGGGCAGCATGGTACAAGGAAAGGAACTCTGGCTCTGGAGACAAAGGAACTCAAAATTCATCCTATAATTGATGTTTATTTCCTATGCAACCTTGATTCAATTGCTTCATCTGTGAAATAATGGTGTTGGACAAAATAATTACCAAGGTTCCTTTTAGCTCTAGATCATAGGTCTGTGACTCCCAATAGAGCTAGGATCATATTAGTGCAAATAATGAATACCATGACACAGTTGCATGTATGCAAATTCATTCTATTTAAAGTTTAAATAATGTATAATATGTTCCTTGGTTTCTCTCCAATGGAAATATCCAGTGAGAATTTTAACAATGCAACCAATTCTTGGTATTCATTATTCATAATAATAAGGATCTAGCTATATATAAATCCATAAATTCTGTCCTCTTTGACATCCTCAGAATCAGTTCCCAAAGTCTTAGTCAGGGTTGGTGGTTTAGAACAATCTTACTTCATTTCTTGGAAACAACATTTTGTAAAAGTTCAATATTATCATGTGAATTCCTATTCTCACATTTGCCAGAAAATGGTTTTGTAATCTATTTTAAATTCATTTTTTTCAATTTCACTTTAATTCTTTTTACAATTATTAAAGGATTATAAGTTCTTACTAGGTTGTAATATCCTTGTAGGTAGGGGTCAAAGAATATTCATCATTTTATTTTCCCCAGTGCCTCACACAATTTCTTTGTATATAGAATGAAGTTCAGTAACTGGTTCTGTGACTTTAGACAAGTCACTAAAACTCTGTTGGACTCAGTCTTATCATTCATGAAATAAAGCATTTTGTCTGATGGCTTTTAAGGTCCCCTGTGGCTATAAATATACAACTCTATGATTATGGATTTTGTAACAAGGACTTTTGTGAAACTAGATCAGAATAAAAGATTCTCTTCCAATTACATTCACAGGAGAGAGAAATGGAGGGAGCAAGGGACAAAGAGAAAGAAAGAGAGTGAGAGAGAGAGAGAGAGAGAGAGAGAGAGAGGGATCATTAAAGTAAAATCCTGATCATTATAGACATTTGTTTTTTTAAAGGAACAGAAGAAAAGAAGAAAGATAAGAAGGAGAGATTGACAAACGAGGCAATTATGAAATTAATATGTCAAATTTACTATATATAATTTTGAAAAGATGTAAACTATATGTGATGGAGATCTAGCATTTCATGTGAAGTAGTCTTTTTGGTTCTATTAATCTGGAAATGTTGGTGTTAGTTAATATTTCTCAAATTAAGAATAATACAAAAATTAATATAATACACAATTATTTTTAAAAGACAAAGTCTTCATATGATACATCACTAGGGTTAGGTGGGATATACTGCAAGGAGACCTATAACTCTTCCCATACAAGATGACCTGTAAGTAGTTTTTCTTTCCCTTGTCTCATTGACTCCAAAACATCTTGTGAAGGAAGAACTGACAGGCCTTGTCAAGTGGTTGGATACGGGTGAAATAATAGAGAACAAGGAGTCAAGGACAATACTGCAAGGATCTTGGTGCCCTCAACAATAACAGGACAGTTAGGAAGAAGAAAAGGTTTTAGGGGAAAAGATAACACACTTAGTTTTGGACTTGCTGAGTTTAAGATTTCTATGGGATAATAATTTTAAGATGTTTAATAGACAGTTGGAGATGCAAGACTCAAATAAATTATGTTGAGTACAAAATAAAGGTTTAATTCAGATGGGCCAAACTCCACTTTAAAGTTCTTCTCCAGTAAGGTGTCTTCAATGAGTATGTCACATAGACCACATAGCAGGAGTTAACCAGGATGTGATTGGCCTTATGTATTTATCTCGAGGTAGGCATAGTTATTCTCCTCCTCCAAAAAACCTGTGCTATAAGTCTGAAATGAATGGGAAATAGGAAAGTGAGGATAGGTGACAAACATGTTTTTCTCACACAAAAATTAGCAGCTTGCTAGCTTGAAATCAATAATCTACTTCATAGAGGCACAAAAAGAGAAGCAAGTTTCCTTACTACAATCTCTTTCTTTTAAGTAAGATAGTGTTTAAATGCATCCCTCAAAGATAACCTTTTGCCTCTTATTTAATAATCTTCAGAGAGAGTGGTAGGTTCTTGTGTCTCACACTGAGCAAGGTTTTCTTCCGCACCCTGCAATGTCTAACCTAAATCACCCTTCCTTGACACTATTCACCTTTTACCCCATCTTCTGTCACACTATGTTCTGTTCTTGCTACAGAGAACAATGACTCTCACAGTAACCTCTATACAATTCTATAGACTTGAATAATGTTGTGAAGTTCCACTTCAGTTTCCTCTCCAGGAGAAATAACCCCAGTTCTTTTAGCCCTTCCCCAAAAGGCTTTTTATTACTTTCATTCCTCCTTTCTAGACTCTCTCAAAGCTGATTTTGATAAGTCTTCTTTTGTGGCCTGAAAGAGCACAGGGACATTGACAGTGTCAGGGTCAAGACTCCAGGAAAACATTGCCTTTGGGGCATATGGTGATGGCCACATATATCTCATGGGACAGTAGTCAGGGTGACAAAGATGGACAAGTATATTAAATTTGCTCAAAGAGTAAAGCATTTTTTTTCAGTCAGTAAACCAGAAGCTGACCATGAGTCTGTTTGGAAGCCATTTATTCAGACAAACCCCAGTAACTGCTTCAATAGACTTTTATAACGTGATATAAATCAGCCATTTCTAGATAATTTTCCTGAATCATCTTTACAAGAATATCCTGCTATCATAAGAGACAAACGGATCCAATATACCAGCCATCAGCCTGATGATGCAAGCAATGCAGTGCAATATTTATTTGGAAGACTGTGAATGAGGCATTAAAGCAACTCATCATCCTGATGACTAATCACTGATAAATAATATCCGGGACCCACAGATGAACCTAAATTACACTGAAGTGCCTGACTAAGGAAGTAATGATACTCTGAACAAAACATTCACTCCCCCACCTACATGTTCTGCCCACTTGTTCTCTGCCCAAGCAGGACACAGCTAGTAAAATAAACATTAGTGGGATCCATTAGTGCCCTGGTACACATCATAAATGCTCCTGAGTAGCTGATGACTCTGGTTTCTCTTAACTGAGGGACCCTTTGTTATTCTGAATTGGATTGGTTAGGCAGTGTGTGGAGAGATTATACTCCATGCCTCATGTCTCTGTTTTATCCACTCATTGCCTTTTTCATTACTCACTAACAAATCTATAAAAGGGTGGGTGGAGGATAAGTAAAAAGAAGCTCAAATCAGTCTATTTTCCTGCTCATTATAAACTCCTATAACGGTACGACAAAGAAGGAGATGGGAAAAGGAGGTTAGAACAAGATACTAAATGAGGTTTCAGGGTTTCTGTGTTTTTAATTAATCCAGGCTATGCAACTCCCCATTAGTAGAGCCAGATCAAGAGTTTCCATGCAATTGATTCTGTTGGGGGGTCAGGAAGGGAGGAGAAGAGATTATTCTGTTAGAGATTTCTCAGTTTTTTATTCCTAGCTCAATGTGTGTGCAGAGGGGAAAAGGATGCTGGCTGTTATGTGGTAACAATTCAAGACTTAGCCAGGAGACAAATTCCAAAGGAAAGAATCATTTTCTCAATGCTGCTAATAGCTTTAAGAAAAGGTGTAATTACAAGAACTGAGCTGAATGTAAATATTGTATAAAGCCTCTTGGCTGGAGACAAACAGTAGCCCACAGGAAGCATCTTATTCTAACAGACCCCCATCCTTTCCCTTTGAGAGGCAGGTTAATGCTAATGCAAAGAATTTCTTCAACTTTCACATGTACTGCTATTATAGATTTCAAGGTATTTATTACTGTAGCACCTGTAAGCACTGTAAGAGGTAGGAGTCTGCTAGTCTTGCCCATCATGATCTCCTATTTACAGAGTTTTTATAGCACATCAATAAAAGCTGGCTTCAGGCTAAACTTTGGCACAAAAGGATTTCACCCTCTCTCCTTCAGTTTCTTTCTAGAAAAAAAAAACACTTAGAAACCCTGAAAATTTAAAGTTCGGTAGAATGATACTGTGCTTATCATACCTAGGAAAGGTGTTTTCGGTTTCATATTAGTAAAAACAATAGCCGCAATGATGAGACAATTAAAGTATTCCCAAAGTATCCTGGCAATATCCCCCTATGATTTTAGAGAAATCCTACTATGTCAATATCCCTCAGAGATAACCAGTTCTCCTGCTCTTCATATTGGAAATCCTGGGTCTGATTCCTGGAAATATCAGTAAAAAGTGAATAGAAATGGGCACCACACTGAATTTATGGCTAATGTTAATTTATTTTTCTCCTCTTAGGATAAATGATCAGAACTAACAGATTGACACATGTGTGGACTTGCACAAACACACACACACACACACACACACACACACACACACACACCCCTTTGGCTCGAATTCTATCTGTATCATTTTGTTATTTTGGTTTTCCATCTCTTGTGCTAATCTGTTCATTGCCTTTCTAATTCACTGTAGCTCTCACTTCTTTCCATTTTTCTTTTACCCAAGGGCTCTCATTCCGTTTAAAATAAACATGCAAATAAGTAAATAAATTTATCTCTTGTGTGAATTTTTCCAGGAATTCTACTTGAGTTTTTGCCCAAAATGTGTTTTTCTCTGAGGTGTTGTTTATAAATATTTTTGAGTCATCTTCTTCTTTTGTGTTTGTATTTTAAACATCTCTGTTACCACAATAGCTCATCATGTTGGGGTTCCTTTTTTGCCAATTCTTCAAGTTTACTTCCTGACTAGACTTGATATTAGGGCTGGACTCTTCCACAATTCTTCAGGAAAGGTCTAGGCTAGGTCTATTGCTGCTTCCTTGGGGTATTAAGTATTCTGGTATTTCAGGATCTGGAAGACAGGCTGGAGACCAAAGTGGTCTGATCCACTGCAGAGTCTGATTGCTATATATCTGGTATAAGCTCTGCATATTTCTGATTTGTTTGGGTATGTGCAAGAGTAGATTAATGGTAGATTCAGGTCCTTTCATCCAGCTGCTTGATTCTATTTGTTCTGAGTGGTAGAATTATAGGCTTCACTTTGGTCTGGGATTTTTGTCTTGATTATTCCCCTGCATACTGGGAAATGTGCTTTAAGTGAGACCATACTCTGTACCTGGAATCTGAGTCACACTGTTGTTGGTATTACTGGCTTCAGAATTTCCTTCTTTCTTGTCATACCATGCAGGGACTCCCTACTAAGAATGCCACCCCCTCTGCAGAGGTCCCTTTACCAGTCTGTAACTCAGAACTAGATAGTGGATAAGAAAGCAGCCAGATGACATTTGTCCCTATCACAGTATTCCACTACAAGTCTGGGGAAGTCCTAGTATGTTTCTGTGATCTTCATTTGTCTTGGTGCACAGCCTCTCCCTGGACGCTTGCAGTATGCTCCTGGCCTACCCAGTTGTCACTGTCTGCACACCTTCCTCTCTATTTCCCTTTGGTGTACTCAGCTAAATAAATTGCTCACAGTGACTTTTTCTGGATTTACCCATCAGAATTCAGTCTGGTGCATTCATAAACCTTAAACACTATAGAAAGGAAAGTTACTGTCATAACATTATTATCCATAGCTAAAGGTACACTAACTAAACAACGTAGAGAGTAGGAATCTCACTGGCTATGTTGGTTTACTCAGAATAGCTCCATTCATGTATGGCTATAGGAATAATTGAAAAACTATTTGTAAGTAGATCTAAAATGTTCGTAAGTCATTGATGAATGAATAAATGAATAAAAAATGCACTTATTGTGCCTGTTCTGTGACAGGTAACATGATAGCTGCTAGGGATATAAAGACAAAAGTTAAACAATCTCTGCTCTTGAGAGATTTATGCTATATACTATATAGAGAGAAGAGTAGAACCCTCAAGACCTATTTGAAGGAAATTTTGACCTCAAAACTCACAAAGATTTTCAGTAGAGCTATTATTGCTCATTCTTCATTTTCAAAGAAAACCAATCACATCATAAGGTGATGTCTTGACTTGTATGTGAATTGGATTTAAGTGAGGCAGAGTTTCATGAAGTCATCAGTCTTATTTTCTCTTCCATAGTCATCAAAGTCCAGTGGCAAAACAAAAATCAAAATAACTGATGATGGCCCAAGAGGCAGACATATCTTTGATGTCTGACCAGGTTGTAAGCACTACACAGTGACTACTTTAGTTGCCTTCATGACTACTGGAACAAAGTGTTTCCATCCACCCATTCCACAAGGAGAAGTCTTCACATTTTTAAAGTAGCTATCCCTCTAACTGACCGATGGGTTTGAGGTCTGTCAGTCACCCTAAACTTGGTTTAGAACATCTGCCAACACAGTTTTACCAGAGTGCAGCCACTGTGTATGCTTGGTTTGGTTGTTGTCCTTCATTCTCCAGCTGTGGCTGATCACAACAATACTAGCACAGAAGGTTCTACCATAGGTTGGTTAAAAATAATCTACATGAAAATTCTGATTGGGGTTGTCTCTAAATTTACAAAAACTCATGTTTCTTTCAAGTTACTACAATTTTGTTTGGCTCACAGAGTTCAGCACCTTCTTTGATGTGGGCATGCCATCCTGGATGATCCTGTGCCATTGTCTCACATGTATGGCAATTGATTCTAAAGTTCTTCAGAGAGACCTTAAGAATGTCCTTGTATTGCTTTATCTGACCTCCATGTGAGTACTTGCCTTGTGTGAGTTCTCTGTAAAATAATATTTTAGGCAAATATATATTTGACTTCCAAACAACATGCCAGGACATCAGAGTTGCACTCTCTGCAGTAGAGTTTGAAGGCTTAGCAGTTCAGCTCAAGAAAAGACCTCATTGTCTGGTACGTTATCCTGCCAAGTGATCTTTAGAATCTTCCCAAGACAATTCAGAATGGAAGTAATTTAGTTTCTTGGCATGATGCTGGTAGATTGTCTAGGTTTCACAGGGATACAACAATGAGGTCAACACAATGGCTCTATAGACCTTCATTTTGGTAGACAGTCTAACACTTCTCTCACACACCTTCCTTTGGAGCCTTCCAAATAAATATTGAGCTAGCTCTGGCAATGTGTGTCAACCTCATCATCTATGTGTACATCCCTCAAAAGTAACTGCCAACATAAGTGAACTTAGCAATAGCATTCAGAATTTATCCATTTGCTATAATTGATGGCTTTATATATGGTTGGTATGGTGCTAGCTAGTGGAGAACCTCTGTTTCCTTGATGTCAGTTGTTATGCCAAAATTAGCATAACCAACAGAGAATCAAATCATACTTTGTTTCATCTCAGCCTCAAAGGCTGCAGTGAATGCACAGTTATCAGTGAACAAAAACTCACACGCAAAATTCTCCCTTCACTGTAGTCTTGGAAAGTGGTCTTTTCAATTTAAATTATTTACTGTCAGTGCAGTAGCTGACCTTGATGCTGTTTTTGAACTTCTTGAAGGCCTTTGACAATATAACAGAAAACATAATGCTAAAAAACGTAGGAGTAAGCCCACAGACCTGCTTCACTCCACTGATAACTGGGAAAATAGGAGAGTATTGTTCATTATTCAGAACCCGGGTAAGCATGCTGTCATACAAACAATGTACAATACTGGTGAACTTCTTCAGGAAAACAAACTTTGCCATAATTTTCCACAAGTTCTCATGACTGACATTATCAAAAGACTTGGTCAGATCACTGAATGTTGTGTACATATCTCTGTTTTGCTCTTAGAATTTCTCTTGGAGTCTTTGAACAGCAAAAATCACGTCATTCATTCCTTGTCCTTTTCTGAAGCTACACTAGTTCTCAGGTAGATGACAATCCACAAAGTAAAAGATCAGCCTATTAAGGACTCTGGTTAGAATCTTGTTGGCAATGATTAAGAGAGACCTGCCTCTGATATTCACAAGACAACCTATTTCTCTTTTCTTTACAGAGATGGACAGTGGAACCATCCTTGTACACCTGAAGGATAACCCCCTCTTTCCATATAACCTGGAAAGTTTTAGACAGCTTTTAAATAAGAAGTGGATCCCCTGCCTTGTAGATCTGGAGTAAAATCAGCACCAGGGTCTTTTCCATATGAGAGGAGGTAAATCATATTCAAAACCTCTTCTTCAGTTGGAAGTTCAGCTACAGAGGGATTGAATTCAGTCAGAGGTATACAGTCAATGGTTTCAAAATTGACTGACAACAATTTTCTGAGAACCCTATGGAAGTGTTCAACCCATTCCTCCAGGATCATGTCCTTATCACTAATTAATATTACTCCATTAGCACTGAGCAGTAGAGATGCACCATATGTCTTTGACCCATAAATAACCTTCAGGACATCATAATAGTCCTTTGGCTTTTTACTATCAGTGTAAAATTTAATTTGATCTGCCTTCTTACTGAGCCAAGAATCCTGCACCTCTTTAAGTTTCCCTTGAACTTTACTTTTGATGGAGTTAAATGCTGCCTTCTTAAAGATGAATGATCAGCACAGCTCTCTGTACCACACATAACCTTAGTCACTCTCACATCCTGTCCCTTCTCTTTATATTTATATGGACTACTAAATACCAATATTTGTGTCAAGAAGGTATCCATGAACTTTTATTGCATTTAAATAAATGGAAGACAGTATTTTGATGAGAAGGTCATGAGACACTCAAACCTTCAGTAGAAAGTCCTATTTCTGACTCCATTTCTCCCAACGACTCCTTGCCATGTCTGATAGTCAGTCAGTACCTGATCTGGCACTAATATTATCCAGAATTATAAGGTTGTCTTCTTTTGGCACATTGATGATGAGGGTCTCCAGAATTTCATAAAATTTTTCTTTAACCTCATAAGTGTTTTTCATGGTGAAAGCATATGCACTGATGATGATGGCATGACATTTTCCTGAGAGTGTCAGTCAAATTGTCATGAGTCTGTCATTCATTCCTTTTTAGGAGGTATTCATCCTTGTTGACTAGATTAGTTGTTATTGCAAAATCTATGGTAGCTTCAAGGTGCTCCCCATCACTATGGTCCCTAAAGAAAAAATGTGCATCCAGCCATGACTTTGGAAAGCTGGTCTTCATTTGCTAGTGTTGTTTCACTCAGGGCTGCTCTTTGGTTGTGATACCTGCTGAATTATCTCAGAAAAAGAGCTGTCTTCTGCATTTCATGTTATTCATAAGTGTACACACATTCCATGTAATGGTGATGAGTGGAATAGTCTTTGCAAAAGTTTTATATATCCTGTTTGTGTGTGTTTCAACCACCAGGTGGGATTCCCACCCAATATGGCAAGCAAGTTAAACTTGGGTGAAGCAGACAATTTTTAAGGCACTTTTACTAGCCTGTTTCTCACACCAGGAAGTGAGCAGTGAAGTCCTTAAAAGGCTGCTCAGACACTTATGGAGCTGCCAAATCCCACTGCTTCTTCTAGTGAGAAGATTACCCTATGGCCTAGGCTGCCTTTGTGTAGGTTTGTGACTATGGGTCCCAATGTATCTGCACCTGCTGTTAGTGATTTGTCTGTTGCCATAAGACTTTGAGGTAAGTAAAAATGGCAAAATGGTATGGGTGTCTTTTGATTCATGCATAAATTAGATTTAAATAAGGAAGAATTGAATGAAATCATGAGCATCACTTTTTATTCCAGAGTCATCAAAGTCCAGTACCAAAACAAAATTCAAAATGACTGGCTGTGGCCGGGAATACACTAGATGACCTTGGTATCTTTCATATCTAACCAAGCTCAAAGCACTACATAGCACCTCCTTCATTTGCCTTCGTGGCTTCTGAAATGAATTGTTCTCATATGCCAATTTCCCTGGAGGATGTCTTCATATGCGAGAAGGCACCCCTATAACTTATCTAATTCTTTAAGACCCTTTGGTTATGCTCTACCTGGTTTAGCACATCTGCCAAAATGGTTTACCAGGTTGTGGCTGCTACACATGCTATGGTTTCTTTTTCTTCTTTTTTTCTTTTTTTCTTTTTTCACAGAGGGAAGGCAGGGCAATTGGGGTTAAGTGACTTGCTCAAGGTCACATGACTAGTAAGTGTTAAGTGCCTGAGGCTGGATTTGAACTCAGGTCCTCCTGATTCCAAAGGTGGCACTCTATTTAGTACACCACCTAGCTGCCTCCATGCTACAGTTTCTTAGAGCTACAGCTGAGAGTTGGGTGAATCAGGTGAACATCAAAGGTGGATGAGAAGCACTGAAAATGACTTGGCAAGCCCTTACAAGAGAAGCGCTAGTCCTCCCTGAACGTTCCATATACTTTTTGGGTAGAGTTATAAGTCAGTTGACTGACTGATCTTTTTTCCCCTCAAAGCAACAGAAGTGTTGATTTAATTACTTCAAAAAAAATTTTTTTTTCAGTTCCAAATCCTCTCCCCTATCATGTCTCTCTCACCCACAGAGAAAGTAAGAAATGTAATACACATTTAATATATGTGTGTATGTGTATGTATGCATACATTATATACATATGCATATATATGCACATATGTGTGTACATACATCACATACAAATATATGTATACGTGTGTAGTCACACAAAGTCTATTTTTGCATTATCCATGTTCTCCCCACTAAGAAAAAAAAAGAAATTTTTTAAAAATATGCTTCATTCTGTAATCTGAAACCATTGGTTCTCTATCTTATATTGGATAGCATTCTTCATCATGAGTCCTTTAGAATTTTAGTGGATCATTCTATTTATCAGGGTCTTTCATAGTTGATTATCTTCACAATATTGCTATTACTGTGTTCTGGTTCTGCTCACTTCATTTCGTATCAGTTCCTGTAAGTTCCCAAGGTTTTTACTCACTCACACACCAATCAGGATAGAATATCCACTAGAGACGGTCCCAAATATGAGTAAATTCACTCCTCCAGGAATATGGGCCCATGAACTCTAGAGATCATTTCTCAAGAGAGGCAAAGTGAGACTTTGGCAGGGCAGAAGTAAAGTGCTACTTTGGCAAGGTGACTGTGCTAGATAGACGCGATTCATAGCTGGATGACTGAGATCATCAAACATTTGAAATATTTTTTCCTTGACATCTGGGCAATTTTGTTATAGATGTAGTGAACACAAAGAAGTATTATACATAATATGTAAAGTGATATAATATGCAGGGATGCAAGGTAAAGAAAGTACAACTCCATTTAGGAGGAAAAATTCACATTTTTTAATCCACAGCAATTCTTGTCATAGTTAATTCTCTGCTTAGGATGAAATTATTCTGATGGAAAAAGAAGTGACTTTGGTATATGAGTGTCTGTTCCCTATGACAGGCTGACTAATCTCTTCTGCCATTCATCCTCACCTGCAAGGCTACAATGGCTAAATCAAAGATGTAGTAAATGTCATAATTATGGAGTTCAGCTTTTTCATCTTATTGATATCTTCTGTCATATTATTTGGTTACTCATAGAACTATACATTTTATAATTTGTTCATGGAAATCCTTTTGGGAGAAAAGTGATGTTTCTAGATGATTCTTGCTTCAAACCTTAGTACTGCCACTGTGGAATAGTATGGGCATGGGTTCCAACAGAAAAGAACACTTCATATAGTATCATGGCATTAATGCCATTTCCCTAGGCAGCTAGTTCTAAAAGATCTCGGAACAAGCAAGTATCCCAGGAAAGATGGAAATGGGCAGGATCCTGTATATAAATAATTCAACTTAATTCTATTACATTCAATGAATATTCATTAAACACCTACAACATAGAAGTATTAAGCACTAATAATAGGAGATCTAAAGATAAAAATAAGAGCCTTTTCCCTTAAGAAAAAGTTTAAATTCTACTGGGGATAGCTATTACAGTATGTATATAAGTAAGAAAACACAAAGTGTATAAAAGTAATACAAGATGAAGTGTAATTATCTGAACTATGATTTGGAAGAAGTGGGGTGAGGAAAGAGTACATTCCTGATTCAGTAGAGAGTCTCTACAAAGGCACAGAAAGCATGCCAAATGGAAAGAATGTCAAGTGTAAGGAACAAGGATGCAGTTATAAATGTATCAGAGACTATGAGAAAAGAAACAACATGAAATAAGTCTGGAAAGATGTTTGGCATCACGATGTATGGAATTTTAAACAGTAGGAAGAGTATGTATTTTATCTTAGAGGAAATAAAGAGCCTATGAACCTAGGGTTATACAGCTAATAATTATTATCTGAGGCCAAGTTTGAATTGAGGAAGCTGAGTCTTCCTGACTCTAGGCCTGCTACTCTATCCACTTTACCACCTAGCTCCCTTCTAGTACATAGTAGGCTTCTTAAATCATTGTTGATTTTAGATATCATCATATTTTTTCTATATATCTTTTACTCCAACCTCTACTAGACTACCATTCCTTATAATAAAGAACAAAAGAAAGAGAAGATCATGAAAATTGAACAACATTTGGAAAAGAAAATCCTCACCTCAGCATTCCATATCCATAGTCGTCAACCTCCACAAAGAAGGCAGAGATAACCCTTCAAATATTCCTACTTTAGGGACAGCCCACCTTGATATTTAATTCCACAACATTTTTTTGGCTGCTTTATTATCAGCGTTCTTTCTATTTACACTGCTGTAGTCATCAATCGGGCATATTTTTCCTAATTCTGCTTAGTTCACTTTTCTTCAGCTCATAATTTTACTCTCATGATTCTTTATACTCATCATTTCTTATAAAAACAATAGCCCAGTGTATTCATATGCCACGGTTTGTTCAGACATTTCCTACTTCAGGAAGTTTTATTTTTATTTTGCTCTTTTCTACTACAGTACCACAGAAAGGTTGTGATATATTTGTGTGCACTGTGTGTGTGTATGAGGAGGAGCAAGAGGGAGGAAGACACACATAAAGGTATGTATTATATATATGTGCACATTTGTGTGTGTGTGTGTGTGTGTGTGTGTGTGTGTGTATATATATACAACATATATTAAGTATTGATAAAATATTTCATTATTATTGTTTGGTTACATTTGTTATTAAATTATGTTTATATTGTATATATCAATACTTCATATATAAAATATCATATAACTATAATTATTACAATTATGAAAAATAAAATAAATATTATATGTGAAGTATTGCTATATGTAGAAATACTTCTATAGTAGCAAAGAACAGATTAAATCAATCCTTATCAAGTGGGAAATGGCTAAACAAACTTTGGTATATAAATGTAATGGAATATTATTCTTCCATAAGAAATGAGAAATACAAAAAATCATGAAAAGAGTTATGAGTTAATGAAATGTGAAGTAAGCAGAATTAGGAAAATATGCACAGTATTACAACAATGGAAATTTGGAGTTGGCTGATATGTGTGTATGTCTATTTAGATCTGTATCTATATGTGTCCATGTCTATCTTTCTCCATATCTCTATCTCTATTCATTTATTTCTCTATCTCTATGGAAATTTGTGAGTAAGAGAGACGGAATAAGGATGACAGCTAGATTGTAAGACTGGGAGACTGAGAAAGGATAGGGAAAACATTAGGGACATTTGGAAGGAGGAACCTGGGAGAAGGGAGATAATGACTTTAGTTTTTGATGTGAGTTTGAAATGACTATAGGAAATATAGTTCTATTTGGCAGTTCCTGATGTGGAACTGAAGAACAGCTGAGGGATGAGGGCTGGATATGAAGATGTAAGAATCATCAGCTTCTTAGAGGTGTTGATTGAATCCATGGGAGCTAATGAAATCACCAAGTGAGACAGTATACAGGGAGAAGAGAAAACAGCTAGGACAGAGCCCTTTAGGAAGTAAAATCACAGTTATTGGGTGTGAGCTGCTTGAAGAAACCAACAGAGAATACTGAGTAGGAACAGTTAGGCAGGACAAACAGGAGAGAATAGTGTACCCAAAAACTAGAGACAAAAGAATATTATGAATAGAGTTACCGATACTGCCAAAAAGTGAAGAGAGGTAGAGAAAGATGAGAATGAAGAATAGATCCTTAGATTTGGTAATTAGGAGATCACTAATAACTTTGCAAGGAAAATATTCAGATGAATGATAAGTTCCAAAGTCAGACTATGGAGAGTAAGAAGAGAATGAGAGGTGAGGAAGTAGAGACATCTCTTTTAGAAGATTGTCTCAAGGGATGTAGACACAAAAAAGAGAAAAAAATATAGTACAATAGTTAGTGAGGATGAATGGATCAAGTGAAAAATTTTTAAGGTTAAGGGAAACATAGGAATGTTTGTAGGTAATAGGGAAGTAGTAGACAGGGTGCATGACAATCAGCATGGCCTAAGAAGACTGTAAAGATATGAGGGAACAAGGTTTTAAAGAGTTTCTAAAACCAAGCAAGACTTTATATTTGATACTCCCCCACATGTAGGGGAGTAAATTATAAATAAATGGATATGTATGCATGTACATGTGTGCACACACACACACACGAGTTCACTGCCATTTTGCCTTTTGTAGAGATATTTATAGTCAATGATTCTCTCTCTAATGTATACATAGCATATGAGTGTACTTCAGGATAAATTTGTATCATTAGATTGAAGTAAGAACTCTGTTGTGGAGAAGGGAAACAAAAAATAATGTTCTTTAGAGGCTAAAAAAACGTACTCAAATTACAGTAAATATACTGGAATTGAAACAAAAGCAGAACTTTTTGGTAAAAAAAAAAGTTTGTTTTGCAAAGTACGAAGGCCACTGGGAAAAAATAATCAACCACTGAAAGAATAAAGTTCCCCATCTTTAATGTGGCAGAAGTTAGTGAAATATTCAACTCCTGGAGCAATACAAAGCAAAGAAGAAATCATTCCTAGATAAGAGGACAGAGTCTAATGGATATTCTCAGGAAGCCTAAAAGCTCTGTTACCACTATAGTGCAAAGATAATGATTTCTACCTCTACAATTCCTTTCAATGATTGTTTTGCCAATATACGGTGTAAAAGAAACAAAGAGTAATAATTGCTTGTCAGCACTGACGAAGCATGACAGGCATCAAGAATGGGAAGGGATTTGTTGGGGAAGGAATACCATGTTGCTATAACCAACAGTAACAGCCTGTACTGTACATTCACCAGTAGAACAAAGAAAGAAAGAACACTTGAAGGTCAAATTAAATGAGCTGTTTACATCTCCCCAGTTAAACAAAACATATTTCAGAAACTAAATGACTTGAATCATTGAGCAAACTTAAAAAGGTGCAGAACGATGCAAGAAATCATATAAGAGTTAGAACTGTATTTCCAGATGAGGTCCAATTATAGTATAGATGAGAGAAAGATTTATCATAGAGTATTATTAGGGCAAATATAAACCACCAAGCATTTCATTATAGAAAAATTACACTACAGTGAAGCATAATTCCTTAAAAGCATCCATACTGATTGAACTATTTTTTAAATGATACTAGAGGGAACTATGACAAAAGAAAAAATGTTATACACTAAAGTCTACTTTGGAATTTGGGGTGGGGTTAGGGAGGGGAGTCATGAATTTAACTTGTGATTTTTATTAGTATAAGGAACTCCTGGTAAGTAAACTCCCTCTACCTAGGTCAATAAGCATCTACTCTACAACTTGGAATTTGGAAGAGTTGCTTGGATTGTGTGTGTGTGTGTGTGTGTGTGTGTGTGTGTGTGTGTGTGTGTGTGCGTGTTCAGGCATTTTTGGTCAAGTGGAGTTCATGACCCACTTAGGGTTTTCTTGGTAAAAAATACTGGAATGTTTGGCCATTTCCTTCTCCAGCTCATTTTACAGATGAGGAAACTGAGGCAAACAGGATTAAGTGACTTATATAGGGTCACACAGCTTATTAGTTTATTAGTGTCTGATGCCAGATCTGAATTTAGGAAGTCCCAACTTCAGACCCAGTATTCTATCCACTGCACCACACCCTTGCCTAAAGCATTTAATGGTTAATTAACTTGCACAGAGTCATACAGGACTTAAGAAAGCAGACCTTTCCAATACTGAAGTTAGTTCTCAATTCAACTTCACTATATTGCCTCTAAACATAAGGTCCTATTATCAAATAAAAAGGCAAAATTAATACTACTATATCAATCAACAAACTTTTTTTTTTTGGAAACACAAGTTGAGTCATCTATCTCTCAGGTGCAATGGGGAATACAGATAGGAAATAGGATAGGTAGCATTTATATGGCCTTTAATGTTTGCTAAGCACTTTATATATATTACCTCATTTGATCCTCACAACAAGTCTATGAAATAGTTGCTATTATTATTCCCATTTTACAGATGAGTTAACTGATTCTGAGAGAGGTTAGGTGAGTTGTTCAATATTATTCACCTCTTAAGTATCTGAGGTAGGATTTGAATTCTGATCTTCCTAATTCCAAGGCTACCGCTCTACCCCCTGAGCCACTTGGATTCATCTCTCCCAATACAAAGCATAGAGCGGAACAGAAATCATAAACACATGAAAAGATTATAAAGAACATTTGCGTTCTTTATTAATGATAATAAATGGGAATAAGTGGGAATTTATCAACAAATACTGTGACACATCCACGTTCCCTCATTATTTTCAAATCTTGTACACGTTCTGCAAATTTTTCATTGGGATTTGGCAGTAAGTGACAATGTACCAGGACTCTTTCTCTTCCTCTCTGGACATTGCATAGGTTCCAAAAGAGCCCAAAGGCTTTTCATCAGATATTCCTAAAAGTGTGTCAGGAAATGTGTCAAATACAAGCAAATGTTCTTTGACTTTCCATTGGGGTATCAAGACGTCACCATGAGTTGTATCATCCAGAAAGGTCTCATAGCATTTCAGCTGAATCTGGAAGAACATGTGGGATTTAGAGAATAAAGAAATTAATTTGAGGGAATTTCTATTTTTAATACATTCTCCAAGATTTTATTTCTAAGGTATGCCATTTTCGTGAAATCCTATCTAGAATATTTGAATAGAAACTGAAGGCATTTCAAATAAAGTACTACTTTTAACGTATTTAGAACAGGGTCTAGCATAGAGTAAGTGCTAATTCTTATATCCTTCCTTCCTTCTATCTCTAGCATTCAGTGCCTATCTGATCTTGGACAAGTAACTTAATCCTCTTTGTGACTCAATGTTCTAATCTGAAAAATGAAGGAAGTATACTAGATACATTCCTTATACATTTTTAATTTAGCAACTCTAAGTAGTCCATCAGAAAAGTAGCAAAATCTATTTGGGGTAGATAAGACAATATATGAATTTATTTGATTTTATAGAGTAAATGTAATATTATATCTGCCAATGCAATAACCAAAAAATGTGGCTATCCAAGGGTACAGGGGTAGTTAGTGATCTGGTGACTTTAGGAAGCACAAAATGCCTTTCTAAATCAAACTGTCAGCATTTTCCAACTTCATTTAGACAAACTAGTTTGACTGATATGTTTTCTTCTCTCTTATATGGAACTGATCCACCTATGAAGCAAGGGCAATGCCGGTGAACCCCACTCTGCAACCGGAATTGGCGAGTATGTAAACACAATTTCAGTCATCTTTCAGTATTCAGTTACTTGTGACACTCAGTTGGGGTTTTCTTGGCAAAGATACTGAAGTGGATTGCCATTTTCTTCTCCAGCTCATTTCACAGATGAGGAAACTGAGGCAAACAGATTTGCTTAGGGTAATGTAGCTAGTAAATATCTGAGGTCACATTTGAACTCGGGAAAATTAGTCTTCCTGACTCTTGGCCTGAAACTATCCACTGGACCACCTTGCTGTCCTGTGTAAATACATTTGCACAAATTATAAATATTTAAGCATCTATTAAATCCCATAACTCATGGAGCACAGATTTTAAGCTCAAAGAAACTTTAGAAGACACTAAGTGTAACCAAATCATTTTAAAAATAAAAAAGCACCATTGAGGGAAAGTAATTTCCCTATAGCCATATGGACAGTAAGTCATGAGGCTAAAATTCCAAAACAGGTTGTCTGGATTTAAATGCTGTGTTTATTTCACTGTACCATACTTTCTCATGGAGAGCTATATGTGGTGTCCCAACAGATTTGGTTTTAAGGAATTAAAGTTTTAAACTGCACTCAGACTTTTGGGATACTTTATATTGAATTCAATCGAACCTAGGCCAATACAGTATCAACAAATTCCTAATAATTACTTTCTAAGTGCTCTTTGTTAGGTTCTGAGAAAACAAAGACAAAAACAAAATGATTATTTACCTTAAAAGGTGATACTTTTCTTCACAGGTAAATAAACACAAAGACATTTCGGAAAGTAAAGAACTCTTCTTAACAGGAGTTCTTAAACTGGGGTGAATTAATTTAATTTTAAAATATTTTACAGTTGTATTTCAGTAGCATTGATTTTCTTGGAAATCCAAAGTATTTTATTTCATGCATATAAAAACATTTTCCCCCTGAGGAGTCCATAGGTTTTCAGGGACTACCTCAGAGCTACATGGTCTAAGAGATTAAGGATGCCTATATTACTTAGTGGGAGGCAGAGGTCCATAAAGACTTTTTGGAAGAAGTATTACCTAAAGTCAATGATTACAGAAACCTACTGTTTGATAAACCCCAAAACCCCAGCTTCTAGTATAGCAACTCATTCTTTGACAAAAGCTGCTGGGAAAACTGAAAAAAAAAAAAGTATTGCAGGAACTCGGCATAGACCAATGTCTGATATCATATACCAAAATAAAGTCTAAATGGGTACATGATTTAGATATAAAACTGATACTATAAACAAATTAGGGGAACAAGGAATAGTTTATCTATCAGATTTATGGAGAATGGAGGAATTTATGACCAAACAAGGGATAGAGAACATTATGAAATGCAAAAATGGATAATTTCAATTACATTAAATTGAAAAGTTTTTGCACAAACAAAGCCAATGACACCAAGATTAGGAGGGAAGCAGAAAACTGGTAAAGAATTTTTACAACTAGTGTCTCTGATAAAGGCCTCATTTCTAAAATATATAGAGAACTGAGTCAAATTCATAAGAATACAAGTCATTCCCCAATTGATAAATGGTTAAAGGATATGAACAAGTAGTTTTCAGAGGAATAAATTAAAGATATCTGTAGTCGTGAAAAAATATTCTAAATCACCATTGATTAAAGAGATGCAAATCAAAACAACTCTGAGGTACCACTCACACCTATCAGATTGGCTAACATGACAAAACAGGAAAATGATAAATGTTGGAGAAGATATGGGAAAGCTGAAGGACTAATTCATTTTTGGTGGAGCTGTGAGCTGATCCAGTCATTCTGGAGAGCAATTTGGGACTATGCCCAAAAGGCTATAAAAATGTGCCTACCCTTTGACCCAGCAATACCACTTCTAGGGCTGTATTCCAAAGACAACAAAATGGGAAAAGGAACTGCATGTATAAAAATATTTATAACATCTCTTTTTGTGGTGGCCAAGAACTGGAACTTGAGGGGATGCTGATCAACTGGGGAATGGCTGAACAAGTTGTGGTATATGAATGTAATGGAATACTATTGTGGTATAAGAAATGATGA
>CM053584.1:299770055-299780181 GCA_028627135.1 Pseudochirops cupreus | reverse complement strand
TTATATATGTATAACCCATAGCAGATTTCATGCTATCTTGGGGAGAGAGGGGAAGAAAATTTAAAACTTATGGAAGTGAACATTGAAAACTAAAAATAAATAAACTAATTTTAAAAAATACTACCTAAACTCAGCACGGAAGGATGATAAAAATTCAGGGAGAGAGATAAGGATGGAGTGAATTCCAGACATTGTATTTCTAGGTATTAGAATCATAGATTTAGAGTTGAAAGGATGGCTTATGTAAATATCTAAATTCAGTAGATAGAATGTTGATTTTGAGAGATAGTTATCCCATTTGTATCGCAAAGTGACTGTAGGAGAGTAATAAGTGGTGTGAAACCACACTGGAAAATTTGGTTGAAGGTAGACTGAAGAAGCATTTGGATAATTAGTTGAAGGCTTTATTCTAGAGGTTCTAGCGAGCCATTGAATATTTTTGAAGAAGAGAAGTTACATTGTCAAGCCTGTATCTTAAAACATTTGGGGCATTTATATAGAGTTTGTAGTGGTGAAGAGAGAGACTAGAGACTAAGAGATCAATGAAGAATCTGTCATATATATATATGAGAAGCCATAAAAGCCTGAGTTAGGGCAGTGGAGAAGAAAAAAAAGTATAAGAGAAGATGAGTGAATTGTTGTAGGAGATATTGTGGAGATATAATTGACAAAATTTGACAACTAACTAGATATAGGGTCATATAAAAGAATGTCATCTCCCTAATGTCTGGGATTACTTATTTATGACTTAATATTTCTCGTGTCTGAACAGTATCTTGTAGATAATGGGCACCTAATTTATGCTAATTGAGAGAGAAAAATCAAGGATGGCCAGAAAAATATGAACCTGGTTAAATGGAACAGTATTGGTGCTCTGAACAGAAATATTAACAACAAGCATTAATATAGTGTTTACTGTATACCAGGCACTGCCCTGAACACTTTACAGTTATTATCTCATTTGACCCTCACAATAGCCTTGGGAGGTAGGTGCTATTGTTATTCCAATTTTACAGATGGGGAAACAGAAGTTAACTGACTTACCCAGTGTTACACAACTAGTAAGTATTTGAGACTGTATTTGAATTTGGGTCTTCTTGACTCCAAGACCAGTGCTCTGGAAGTTTAACAAAGTGGGCAGGTAGAGGGGAAAATATAATGAGTCCTTTGCTGGTTATGTTGAGTTTGAAATGTCTATTAGATATTCACATAGTAATATCCAATGGATATTTGATGATGTGGGAAAAGAGCTCCGGATAAAGCCTGAGACTGGATTTATAGATTTAGAAATCATCTGCATATTACTTTTGATACATTTATTGTGTGCCTTAAAATATTGTTTAAAAGTTAATGAAAATACACAAACACAAGTATGCATGCACACACATGCAAGAACACATGCAAAATCAAAAACTATTTTAAAAAGCTTCTCAAGGATTCTGTTTAACACAGCAAAAGAAGTAAGGTTAAAAGAAATGATAGATGCTACAAATAGTGACCACAAATACACATATATCTTGAAGTGATTAGTTCAGTTGCTTAATTAGTCAATGATGCCAGTGCTCTATTTTCAATTCCTCTGTTGGACAGTTTCATTTTGCTCTTTAATACCCGAAGACTGCTCTCCTATCCCTGATAAGCAATTCTTGTAGATAAATTCATATGAAACATCACAAGGATAATTTCATAAGGAATGTGATAGATCAAGGGAAGTTACAATGGGGCAGCATCATTTATTAAAAAGAGCACTACTGTGGAACCTATATTTCATTACAGGCCTCTATGGAGGGAGGGAGATGGGGAGACAATTTGAAACTCAACAGATTGTGGAACTGAATGTTGCAAATTAAAAGTAAATAAATAAATTCCCCCAAAAGAGCACTATCTTTGGTATTATTCAAACTAAGATTAAATCCTGGTTCTGCTACTTGTGGAAGTTGTTGTTGTTGTTGTTGTTTTTAATAATTTACAATTTATTTGTTTATTTTCAGTTTTCAAAATTCATTTCTACAAGATTTTGAGTTCCAAATTTTCTCCCATCTCTCCCCTACTCCCAGCCCAAGATGGCAAGCATACTGATCACCCCTTCTGCCAGTCTGCCTTCTTTTACCCATTACATTCTTGTAGGGCAAGACAGATTTCTATACTCCATTGCCCGAGTATCTTATTTCCAGGTTGCATATAAAAATAATTTTTTAACATTTGTTTTTAAAACTTTGTGTTCCAGATTCTCTTCCATCTTCCCGCCTTACCAACCCCCACTGAGAAGACAAGCAATTCAATATAGGTTACACATGTGTAGTTATGCAAAACATTTCCACAATAGTCATATTAAGAAAAACTAACTCTATTTCCCTACATCCTATTCTGCCCCACCATTTATCCTATTTTCTCCTTTGAACCCTGTCCCCTTTCAAAAGTGTTTGCTTCTGACTACCCCATCCCCCAATAGGCCCTCCCTTCTATCATCCGCCTTCTTATCCCCTTCCCCCTTACTTTCCAGTGGAGTAAGATGCCCAATTGAGTGTGCATGTTATTCCTTCCTTAAGCCAAATCCAATGAGTGTTAGGCTGACTCACTCCCTTTGACCTCCTTTCTCTTCCCCTCCATTATAACAGCTTTCTCTTGACTCTTTTATGTGAGATAATTTACCCTATTCTATCTCTCTCTTTCTCCTTCTCCCAATATATTCCTCTGTCACCTTTTAATTTTATTTTTTTAGATATCATCCCTTCATTTTCAACTCACCCTATGCCCTCTGTCTATGTATACACACACATACACACACAAATATATATATGCATACATACATACACACACACATATATATTCTGGAAGGGTTTTTTTTTGTTGTTTATTTGTTTGTCTTGTTTTGTTTCTAAGTTCTCTATCTCTCAGTTTTCTAATCTAGAAAATGAGGAGATTGGACTAAGTGATCTCTAAGGTCCTTTCTAAATTAAAATTTATGATTCTATAAAATCTACTTGATTTCCAGTGGTGTAGGAGTTGCGTAAGGAAGGCATGTTGACATTTTGGCACGCCCATGTATTCTTTTCCACAGTTAAGGTAAAAGCAGAATATTGAATATTAACCCTTTGGGTGGTAGTGACTTCAGTCATGTCATTATTTAATATCCTGAGGTTAGAAAATGCACCACCTCTATGGCTTGACTGATTTTCTTTCAGATTGATTAGATATTAATATTTATGTAATACTTTACAAATTTCAAAGTACTTTACTCACAACAACCCTGGAAGATAATCAGTACAAATGTATTTATCTTTGGTATTTTTTTTTCTTATGGGAGTGAAAGAAAAATAGTGGGAAAAATTTGCCATTTCACTAGTGTAAGAGACTACCAACAAGGAACTTCTATAACCAATGCAATATGGTACGTGCTCTATAATTTATAGTCTTTCCTAGAGATTTGCTTGGGCATACTGAAGGGTTAAGTACCTTGTCCAGGGTTACCAAGTCAGTATGTGTCAGTGGCAGGACATGAACTGAGGTCTTCTCAACTCTGAGGCAAGCTCTCTATCTACCATGACACACTGATTTTCCCTAAAGATTAGATTAGATATATCAGACTATATTGTTATGTTATATTTATTAGACTAATGTTATATTTTATTATAGTATACTATATTATGTTATGCCACATTATATGTATCATACTATAATATCAAAGTTTGAGGAAGTCACATGGAGAGCAAAAGGGGAAGTAACAATTCCAACTCTAGTCTTCTGACTTTTTCTAGGACATTTTCCATTATTCCATGCTATAGGTCACAGAAAATAAGTGCGTAAGACTAACAAGTAAGTCTAGAATTATAAGACATATAAGCTTTGGGAGTACAATTGCTTAGAAGGAAAAGGCAGGCTGAGAGTAACATGGTGTGTGCAGTCTATTGACCACATGGCATGGTATATTTCATTGTAAGAACCAATGAGCACTGGCCTAGGAGTCAAAAGACGTATATCTGAAAACCTTTGTTGTTCAATCATGCCAAATTCTTCATCATCATCTTTTGGGATTTTCTTAGCAAAGATACATGAGTGGTTTGCCATTTTCTTCTCTAGCTCATTTTATAGATGAGAAAACCGAGGCAAACAGGGTTAAGAGATTTCTTCAGGGTCACACAAATAGTAACATTGAAGGTCAGATGTGAACTCAGGAAAAGGAACTCTCCCTGACTCCAGGTCCAGTCCCCTATTAACTATTCCACCGAGCTGCCCCTTAGTGGTTCGAAAAATTATGCTGCTATTGTATGATCTTGAGCTACTTCCTTGACCCCCAGGGTCTTTGTTTACTTATCTGTAAAAAAGCAAATTGGACTAAATTATTCCTAAGAACTCTTCCAGTTTTGGCAATTCATGATATAAACTAACCTCTACCAGGAAAGTTTGTGTTTTTTTAAAGGGTATTCTTAAAGATAAAAGATTTGAAATCCAAAACTCATGAATGAATTTCAAGGAGAATATAAAGTATATCGGAGAGATTTGGTGTGTGTGTGCAAGATGTCCTTTTCTACTCCCCTAAAACCATTCCTTGAGTGGAATTATATAGGTTATCTATTCATAATGTCATCCTTGGAAGAAAGAAATAAGCACTCTGTCTTTCTGGCCAGACCTACTCAAAAAGATTCCAGAAAAATACTAGTAGTATTTTCTTTGAATATGGACAGTAATACTCTATTCATTGTCAGTTTGATGCTTGTAGCATTATTTATTACTATTATTATTAATCTCCTTATTCTTGCTAAAGTTATTCTTCCTCTACATTTAATAATTTGTGGATTGTGGCAGAGGTAGATAAAATAACCACTTTTTGTAACTAAATAAAAGTAATGTTGCCTCATCTTCTAGAGCAGTGGTTCTCAATCTTCCTAATGCCACGACCCTTTAATACAGTTCCTCATGTTTTGGTGACCATCAACCATAAAATTACTTTCACTGCTACTTTATAACTGTAATTTTGCTACTGTTATGAATCATAATGTAAACATCTGATATGCAGGATGTGTTTTCATTGTTACAAATTGAACATAACCCACAGGTTGAGAACCTCTGTTAGAGGTTCATGGACAGTGTCTTTGGGATACCTGTAATAACAGGTAGGAGGACAAGAACACTTTCAATGATTTTTATTCTCTTTTACTAGGTCTCCATAGTTTGAAAGTTTTGTTTTATTTTGATCTGCATACTTTGAAAGTTATGGATGTGGCAATAACTCTAAATAATGAAATGGTTACATTTTTAAGTTTCATTATTAACCTTTTGGTGACGGTAGCCAATCACAATTTGCTCTGTGATAAATGATCTTGTTCCAGTACAGTTTATTTATTTAATCCTAAAGTCTGTTGTCTTAGTTTTGTTTGTTTGTTTTCGTTTTCTTGATGATTCAACTTCTGATGTCTAATTCTAGTAACCAGATCATGTCTCCCTAGGTATTTTATAGGTACTATATAGTTTTTCAGTCTGCAATGATAGGTCTGATAGTTTCTTTCATTTCTTTGTACAAGCTACTTTGGGCAAAATGTCCAGACTCCTTCAGTATGACTCATCTATAATTTCTGATAGAACTGGTGTGGTTCTGAATTGCTATTATAAAACTTTCCATTTCTATTAGCAACTTTACATGATTTGGACATTTTTTCCATACTTCTCAGTCAACATATCATAAGTTGAGTTCATAGGAAAGTAACTTATAGAGGGTCTTTTGATTCCATTCTTGGGTATTTACTACTTTGTAGAATCAATCCACAGGTATTTCACTTTCAGTTAGGTGAAACAAATCCAATATCAGATGGGATGCTTATTGGCATTCCTGGCTATAACTTTGTGAAATCATTTGTTTCTTTAATAAATATTTCTCTAATTTTAACTTATTCATCATATCCTCTGAAGAAAGCTATCAATATCCTTTCTCCTATTTGATAAGCAACTGTTACTTTTTTCTTAGTTTCCTTTTCAAAATGGGCCTTGTTTTTCATTTTCTGGATTTTTGTTAGGCTACCTTCCAAAGTTATTGCACCAGCATTTTTGAGGTCTTAAAATCTGTATTAAAACTGTTTAATTGGCACACAGGTGCCAATGGATTTAAATATTTCTTGCCTTGAGCACTGATTTTAGCATCATGGGAAGTCTCTCAACATATGCACACATGGCTCGCACTTTGATAACTCCATTCTGGATTTTATCTGGAGAAGACTATATTTGTACCATCTCTCTTAGTTGGTTCAATTTTATCTCCAGATTCAGTCTCTACATCTTGAGTCATCAGATGCACATTAAATGAAGAATAAGAAAAGTAAAGACATCTTCCCCAAATGATATTTTGATTTCATCAGAGAAAGATTATGCATGATTGAAACTCAATGTAATGTGAGTTCAGCAGAATGATTTAACTTTATGTCATCCATGTACATTAAGTGATTAATAATAATCTTTTGGTATCACTCCCTCTTGATTTTGGATATACTGTACTCAGTTCTATTTTTAAAAGATGAAAATGGATGTAAGGGTAAGAATAACCATTAGATACAAATTTCCTCCTTGAAAGATGTCATTTTCATACACATTTTTTCTTGATATCTTGTTTGCAGATTACATTTAGTGTAACTACAGAATAATTTTCCATGTGAAAATCAAATAATCTGCAAATACTATAGTTTCTCACTATAATTACATCCATTTTATATATCTGTAGCATACAAGCCATGAGTGCAGAAATGAATTCAAGGTTTTGTCATAATAATGATAATAACAATAATATTTAGATAGCACTTTAAAGCTTGCAAAGCATTTTATATGTCATTTCAATTAAGATTCAATAAACGCTAGGAGGTAGGTATTCTTCTTATCCACATATTACAGATGAGGAATCTGCATTAGGAAGAGGTTAAGTGACTTGCTTAGAGTCACACAACTAGCCTGAGGCAGAATTTGAAATTGTTTCTTTACTCCAAATTAGACAGCTGGCTCATCAATTATTGAATAAATAATGAGATGCTATTTACACCTGCATGATTTTTTGGCACACCATTATTGTGTCTCAGTCAATATATTGTTAGATTTTTTAGAGCTATAAGCCTTAAATAATAATGAAGTACATAAACATGTAATTTATCTTGTTTTTTTTTGTTTTTGGATAACTCATTGTTGAGTCATCTTTCTTTCTTTTTTTTCATCTACCTACATCGAAAACCAAATACAAAATGCTGTTTGGAATTCAAAGTCCTTCATAACCTACCTATCTCCTACTTTTCCAGTCTTCTTATATTTTGCTCTTCAACACAAACTCTTTGACCGGGTTACATTGGCCTCCTGGCTCTTTCACAAACAAGTCACTCCATTCTTTGGCCCCAGGCATTTTCTCTGATGTCTCCCATGTATCAAAAGCTCTCCCTCCTCAGTTCCACCTTCTAATATCTCTGACTTCACTTAAGTTTAAACTACAATCCCATCTTCTACTGGAAGCCTTCCCCAATGCCTTGAAATTCTATTATTTTTCTTCTGTTAATTATTTCCTGTATATACTGTATATAGTTTGCTGTATATATATTTGTTTTTCTGTTATATCACAAATTAGATTGCAAGTTTCTTGAAAACAAGGACTTTCTTTTGCCTCTTTTTGTATCCCAAGTTTTTAACATAATGTTTTGTACATAGCAGGTGCATAATAAATGTTTATTTATTGAGTGATCATGTATTTATTAAGCAGATGTTATCTACTTAATAAACCCCTCATGTTCTGCATGTAATTTATTTGGTTTTTTGAAGATGAAAAATTCATTCTTGCGGGGGTAAAGTGGGAAATCACCATGCTGTTTCATAACATAGAATCATAAAGACAACGAAGAATTTTTCTTGCTAAGGAGGGTTCCCATACTTTGCCAAAATTCATACTCTTGTAGAACTGTGACTCCTCTTTTTCATCCTTGGATCAATAAGGCCTGGGAGACTGAATGGAACAAAGGGCAATAACCAAACTAAACAAACTGCACCCCGTGGTGATGCAACCTTTTTCATGAATTCTGATTCATAGGGCTGATTTGCAGGTAGTAAGAAAGAATACTGGAAAACTTTGCACAAAACTAGGTTTAAAAATAGCAAAGATCAAGGAGGAAGGGGCTATGACAGTGAAAGAGTGGATAGCCAACTAATGCTAGAGGACTCCAGTTAGCCATACCTACCTCAAAACATTGAGATTGCTCCTATCCTCTCCCCTAAGCCTGTATACCTGTACTGCCATAGGGGAAAAACAATGAGTAAGACAAAGCTTTCCAACATACCCACTCATCACTCTGTGGAGGATGATTAAGTGTCATTCAAGAATTCCATCAATCTTTAGCATCTGAAACTCACTTTGAGGAACTTGTAAGTTTCAGAAGAGACACAAACCATCCAGTTTCCCTGTAATGGGAAGGGGGTAAGGGGTACAGGATAGATATCAATATTGTATTTTGGAGGAGTTCAGGGACCTAAGGTGGCTAATTTGGGTCATGGACATTGGAAATACTTCTTAGCCATATAAACATTGATGTATATATCTATATATTTTTATACCTATATATCTATATCGATTATACCTATATATATATATATACATATACATATATGCATATACAGATATACAGACAACTAATAAAACTATTTTGACTTTCAATTATAGTATGAGGACTAAATAATTTGTCCATTATACTTGATCTAAGAAAAGGGATAAGCTGCCTATAAGTGGAAGCAAGAACCAGTCAGAGTATCTAGAGCCTACAGAAAATAGGGATATACCAGTTCACATTTGTGGGATTTCCTATCACACATATATCTGTCTCTTCCCCAGACAGGAAACGAAATACTTTTATGAAGCCCAAGCAGTTTGTTTTCTGACTTCAAAATCTGAGAGTACTATAGATAATGACTCTATTTTCTCTTCTAATTTAATGCTCTGGGAATTTGTTTACTCTGGAGAAGATTCCAGCTTCAGAACCCCAGGATGCAGCAGAAGATGAGTAATGAAAGATAAAAATTTTTACCCTTTGGTCACCAGTTGGGTTTTTAGCTCAGAGATGAAGTATGTTTTCAAACTGAAGGTCTCAATTAGAGACTATTTTCAAAGTAATATTCTTTAAATTATGATTTCTTTTCAAGTTTTTAAATTTACTATTCACAACATTCAGTTCCACAAGTTTTTGAGTTACAAATTTTCTCTCCCCCTTCCCCTCCTCCCTACCCATGGCGGCATATAATATAATTTCTATATATACCTTCACATTAAACATTAGTCAAGTTGTAAAGAAGAACTGGAAGCAATGGAAAGAAAAACAGGACAGAAGAAATGAAACAAAGCAAAATGAAAAAGACTAAGTAGTTTGCTTCAATCTGCATTCAGACTCCATAATTCTTTCTCTGGATGTGATAGCCTTTTCAATCATGAGTCATTTGGAATTGTCTTATAACCTCTCATTGCTGAGGGGAGTACAGTCTTTCAAAGTCAGTCATCACAGATATGTTGTGTCTGTAATTGTATACAATGTTCTCCTGCTTCTGCTTCTCTCACTCAACATCAGTTTGGATAAGTCTCTCCAGGTTATTATGAAGTCCATCTGCTCCTCATTTCTTGTAGCACAATAGTATTCCATTACATTCATATACCACAACTTGTTTGGCTATTCCCAAATTGATGGGTATCCTCTTGATTTTTGATTGTTTGCCACCACAAAAAGAGCTGCTATAAATATTTTTTCTGCATATGGGTTCTTTTCCCACTTGTATGATCTCTTTGGGATACAGCCCTAGAAGTGGTATTGCTGGGTCAAAGGGTATGCACATTTTTTAAAATTTATTTTATTTTATTTTTAAATTAATTTATTAATTTTCTTGTTCACATCATTCATTTCCCCAAGATATTGAGCTAAAAATTTTCTCCCCATCCCCTCCCTACCCAACACCTGAAAACAGCCATCCCACTGTATAACTCCTCCCCCAATCTGCTCTCTCTTATGTCCTCCCCCTCACCCCTCTGACTTTCCAGTAGGGCAGGATGGATCTCCCTACCACAGTGACCATGTATCTTAATTCCCAGTTGGATGTAGTTAATAATAATAATAATAATTGTGTATATATA
>CM053584.1:299748430-299769555 GCA_028627135.1 Pseudochirops cupreus | reverse complement strand
AGAAGAAGAAGAAGAAGAAGAAGAAGAAGAAGAAGAAGAAGAAGAAGAAATTCAGAGGGGAAACATGTATCATCTCTCCATTTAATAAATATATGCAATTTATGCCTCTTGGTCCCTTATCACTATATTTAACTAGGTGTTATCTTCCAATAAATTCATATAATAAGTAAAAAATCATGAAGCATATGTGTCAATGATCTTTTAAATTTAAATATTTGGGAAAAAATTAATACACTTTCCAATATGGTGGGCTTTTTTTCAGATTCCTTTAAATCCAAGATAATTTCCAATAATTCAACAAAGATCCACATTCTCTTTTGAATAAAAAAGGAAGATTTTTTTGTTTGTTGTCCCAGTAAAAATAATCTCTTATGTATAATAGGAAGCACTTGTCCTCTACTCTCACCTTTTTTAAGTAGAGTTTATCAAATATATGATGCTAAAAAATGTTTTAGAAATTAAAAATCAGTCATTTGAATGACAATGGCACAATACAAGAATCATAACACATAGAGAGCTGGCCTCAGAGTAAAGAATCCCTGGGTTCACATCTCAGATTTGACCTTTACTTGTTGGATAACCCTATCTGGACAATTCATTTGAAATTTTAGTTTTCTGAATATTTCTATAAGACCAGAGGTTGACAAACTATGTTCTGTGAACCAAATTAGGTTCATCACTTCTTTCTGTATGGTTTTTGAGCTAAGATCTTTTTTTTTTTTTAACATTTTAACCATTCTTATCTTATGGGCCATACAGACAGGTGATTATTTTGATTTTACCTGTGGCCCATAGTTTCTCAGTCTCTGCTTTAAGACTTTAAATTGCAGAGATGGAGCCAATCTACATTGATTGATGAAGTTTCTTCACCTAGAAATTCTCTGCATCAAGGAAATCATAATCATAATTGTTCCTACTAAACAAACAAATAGTAAACCAGTAGTCAGAGTGGAGGTGGGAGAATATTCCAGGCATGGGAGACAGTTAGAGAAAATGCCCACAGTTCAGACATGGATTGTTTTGTTCATGAAATAGTAAGCCAGCATCATTGGATAAAAGAATATGATTAAGGGAGTAAGGTGTATGAAAAATAGAAAGGTAGAAAGTGGGTAGGTTATGATGGGTTTTGAATGCCAAAACAAGCATTTTGTTTTGATCATGGAGGTGATACTGAATCACTGAATTTACTGAGTAGGGAGGTGATATGATCAGACCTGCCCTTTAGGAAAATATTTTTTTGGAGGCTGAATGAAGAATGGACTGGTGTGGAAAGAGACTTGAGACAGCAGCAGGGGGATCCATGAAGGGGCTATTGCAATAATCTAGGTTTGAGGCAATGAGGGCCCACAAAAAAAAAAAAGGAAAGAAAAAAAAAGGGTTTGGCCTGACCTTCAGCATCAATTATTCCTAAATTCTTGTCTTCTTATTGAATAATACACTTAGGTAAAAGGAACCAAATGTTGTGGCTTTACTATTGGTTATGATAAAATGGGCCAGAATATTTTTCCCATTTATTGCTATTTACTTTCTTCCTTCTAGGTTAATATGCAAATGCTCTTTAGAAAATCTAGCTTAGTTCAGCCATGTGACAAGGTGCCTGTAGGTTTCTTTCCCCCCTAATAATATTCAGTTTTAGTACATGCTTGTAATCTTCCATATCACTCTGCCATAGTGTTTTGAGAATTAGCCTATTCCCTAAATGATTATAGCACTTCTCTGCTATCTTCCTTCATTTGTCAGGGACATCGAGTGATTGTTTATTTAGGTGCTTGCTGGGTTCTTTGGACTTTCTCATCATGCTAATGTTCTTATTGGTTAAACTTCTCTAGGAAATGGCAAGAACCAGTCAATTTATTTACTTTTGTCCATTTCCCATTTTTCAGAATCAACAATTTGTTTAAACAGGTCAGAAAGGAGATGGTGTAATTCTACTCAGTGTCTTCTTTTCATCTTTATCTTTTCTTCTAATTGGTGATTGACTTTAACTTTTGCTCTAACCCATCTATGATCTGACTCCACAAAGACAGTTGATTCTCACACATGTTCCATATCTTTACCCAGTAGTTTCTTACCCATTGATATATAGTCATTTTTTAAAATATTATTTGATACTACTGACATTTAGTGCCTTTTACTTCTATTCCTGAAACAATACATAAATAATTTACATTTTGGAACCATTGAACAGTGATAGAGCTCTCTGCCTAAGTTTGTCATAATTAAAGAACAAATAGCATGCATTTTGTTCTTTAAGGAATGATAATATTTGATGGGATTTCATGATGCTTAAGGAATTATGTTGTGGGTTTGGGGAAGTTATAGAAATATAACACATGCCTAAAATAAAAATGGAATTATAGAACACGTATATACTAAGATATATAGATAAGATATGTAATTGGTGTATAATATATAAATATACTAGATATATATATATTTTTTATTCCTATAATATACATATACATACATTTCAACATAGTTATATATAAATATGTTTGTATACATACAGACAATTATATATATATGCATACCTCTAAATCAGTGGTTCTCAACCTTCCTAATGCCGCGATCCTTTAATACAGTTCCTCATGTTGTGGTGACCCCCAACCATACAATTATTTTTGTTGCTACTTCATAACTGTAATTTTGCTACTATTATGAATCATAATGTAAATATTTAATATGCGGGATGTATTTAAATTGAACATAACCCACAGGTTGAGAACCACTGCTCTAAATGGAGAGTTGAAGATCATCTTCCATGTAGATCTTTAATTGCATGAGTCAGGGAGATAAGCAACCCACTTGGTTAATCTTCACACACATTGCTGAATAAACTTGTTGACTGGATGTGTGTATAGATACTATAAGATCCAGTCATTTTCCTACCTTATGGTTACAGTTGACCCTTACAGAACTGTTTTCTTTTTCCCCCAATAGGGTCTATCTAACCTAACCATAGATATAACACAGTATTCTGACATTGCCATTCTGCCCCCTGCTTGTTCTTCATGGCCTACAAACAATGAGCTGTGAGTAGAACAAGATGCTCTTCCCCAACCTGTCCTATTTAAGGATTTAGAGACACTGGTCCGATTCTAGATTAGGAATTATCAGCAGAGTTTCAGGAGAGAGTCATCACCAGAAATGTAGTCTGTGGGTCAGGAACTGGATAAATAAATGCCTGCGGGACCATGGCAGAAATGTGTATATATGAAGCAAAATTACCAGTCATAAACCAAATAACAAATAGAGTCTGTAGGGTTACAGCAGAAGCCACCCGAGAAACAAAGTCTTGGGTCATAAATCAGTTCACAAACAGAGTCCAAATGGCTGAGTCAGCTAGCCCATCTATAAAGGAAAATCACACATCATAAACCAGAGATAAGCTAATGCAGGCTCAAAGTGTGTGTCCAGAGTGTTAACAGCCCATGGACAATTTGCTCAGCAGCTGAAACACACAGCCTTCCCTTTTGAGTTGGGGAGAGTAGAACTATCCATGCCAATCTGCACCCAACCCCAGAAACAAAAACAAAATAAAATAAAGCAAAACAACAAAACAGTATCAAGGTGATACAGTCATTCTGTTCCAACTGGTATGGACAACAGTTGTCTAAGTCTTGCTGACTTGAAACTATTTTTTTTTTTTTACTTCACCCTCCTCTGTCACCCATTAGCCAAATCTCATCCACTGCTTAGTGACCATCTCTCTCATACATTTTATTTCCTTTCTCAATTTATTTAAAAACTCTAAATATGCCTCTTTCTATATTCTGCCTAGAACATTGCAATTCCCCCTAATCATCCCAGCTTCTAGTACATTTCCTCTTAAAGCCAATCTGTATAGCAGTGCTAGAATAATCTTCCTAAAAATCATGTTGATCTACACAAAAAGTCAAATGAAAGAGATGAAAGACATCACTGCAACAAGAAAGATAATTCCTGGGACACTTTTTCAATATACTTTGTTGTGTTTGTGGTGAGAAAAAGCAAAAGTCTTTCTTGATTACAGCTCTTCTATCAATATCTGTTTCTGATCACAATTAGGGAGTGGAAATCCATGGAGAACTAAATATTATACTACCAACCACGTAAGCATATGATTTACTACTTGATGATTTTAATTACCTGGCTTAATTAGATCTTAAACCAAGGTTTCTGCAAATTTGTTTCTTCCTTCCACTACTTGTGACTGTTTTATGAGGTGATATAATCAGTTTTCTGTCATCTTCCTAAAAAAAGAAAGGTCTTGACAACAAATTTGCATTACAAATGTCTCTTTCTTCCCTTAGCAATACAAAGATTGAACTGAAAGAAGAAAAAAAAAAGTAGATCATAACTGCAAAAGATCTATCAGCATTTCAATAATAAATTAACTTATTCATCAAAGACCATGTAACTATATTTGGAATTTAACATCTCAATCTCAACTATACAATCTAAGTATGTAGATGGTATTAAAGAAGACAAATCTGGGATGGTACAATGGGGACAATGTTGATTTTGGAGGCATAGGGCATGAGTTTAAATCCTAGCTCTCTCCCTTAGTTTCTGTTTGACCTTGGGCAAATCAAATAAATTAAAGTTCTCAATTTTCTTAATTATTAAATCTGATAATAGGACTAGATGATTTCCAATGTTCAGTATATCCATAAAGCCGTGATAAATCATTTAGATCAAGTATACTAAGAGTAAATTCATACATTAGGCAATACTATTGTGAAAGTACTGAAGGATCTATTCTAAGGACAACTGAGGCAGATGGAAAGACCCAATGACTGTGGAAAATCATTGAAGATATTACAACAGAAAAAAATTAAGAAAAATGCAATATTAACTATCAGTTTATGAGTTTATTGTCTCAGTTATATATTTAAAAATCTCCATGAAAATTATATATGTACATTTCAAGGATATTCTTGATGAAAGTAAAAGACAGAAAACTAACCGTGAAGGATTTATGACAGACTCTGGACCATAGTCATTCAAAGTGTGAATACAAAGGAATAAGCACACCAGCGAGGTCACATATCCACTGAAACACAAACCTATAGCATGTTAAATTTTAAAATGCTTTTACTTTCAAAAGCTTAGCATGGTTTTAGTCCCTTGAGGGGAGGGGTTGACTAATTATTGTTTTTGTATTGTTAATAGATAGCTAGGTGATAGGTGAATCAGTGGATAGAGGACTAGGTCTGGAGTCTGGAAGACCTGAATATAAATATGGCCTTAGACTCTTATTAACTGTGTGACCCTGGGCAAGTCTCTTAACTTCTGTTTGCCTTAATCTACTGGGGATGGAAATGGCAAACCACTATAGTATCTTTGCCAAGAAAACCCTATGGGACAGACAGTATTGGTGTGGTTTGATCCATGGGGTCATGAAGATTTGGACGTGATTGAACAACTAAACAATAAACTGTTAGCACTTCATAGGCATATCATCATCAACACCAACATTATCATGAGTGATGATTATCGATAAATTTACAAAGCAATGTACACACATAATATTATTTGTTCCTCTAAAACAAAAATGTGATGGGAAAAATTAAAGGTATTAATGTGAGCTCCACCTTACAGATGAAGAAACTTAGAGAAAGAATTTAAGTAACACAGCCAAGGCCCCGTAGGGGAGAAATTTGAGAAGGAGATTTGAACTCAGGTATTCATGACCCATTGTCTCATGGTCTATTGAGTAAAAATGTTTTTGAGAAGTTGGTACAAATGCTATTGTCTTCATTTTACCAATTAGAAAGTTGAGATTCAGAAAGGTAAGGTGATTTGCCAAGGATCACAATTAAGTCTCAAAACAAGGATTTAAAGCAAGTCTCATAATTTCAAACTCAGTGCTTTTTTTAAGTACTTTTCTACTTTCTTTTTTCTACCTCCTAGAAACTCTTATAACACTTTATTTCTTTCTTTTAGCTGAAATTGAGGTAATTTATCTATTTATTAGTGTATTATCTTCCTTACTAAACTATAGTAAGTTAGTAAGGAAGTTTAAATATAAAACTATAAGATTTTTTTGAGGGAAGTGATTATACCTCATCCTTTTTACTATATCCCACAGTGTATTCCACAATGTTTGCAATATTTTTCTCCTAAATTTTCAAAGAGGACCAAAGACATCACAGGGTGATGTCTTGACTTGAAAGTGAATTGGATTTGTGAGACAGAGTTGTGCAAAATCACCAGTGTCACTTTCTCTCTTCCTGAGATATCAAAGTTCAATGGCAAGACAGAAGTCAGGATGACTGGCCATGACCTGGATTGCAGTGGATGATGTTGGTGTCTTTGATGCCTAAACAAGTTCTAAGTGCTTGCTCCACAGTGCCTACTTCAGCCACTTTGTGACCATTGAAACAAATTGTTCTCATCCATCTACTCTTTCAACAGGAAAAAACATTCACATATTTGGAGTAGGTACCCTCTTAATTTGTCAATAGGTTTGAGGTCTATTGTTTACCCTCAACCTGGTTTACCCACTTGCCAAAATGGTTTAGTGGAACATAGCCACTTCACATGCTATAATCTCTTGGAGCCAAAGATGAGACTTGAGAGAATCAAGTGGACACCAAAGGTGAATGAGCAGCCCTGAAAATGACTTCACAAGCCCACATACCAGAGGTGCTAATTTTCCCTGAACACCCCCATAAAATTAATTTTGCATATAGAAGTCAGTCAAAAAACATTGTTTTTGTTAAATGAATGAATGGGTGAATCAAATAAGGTGTTAGAGAGAGAGATCAGAATCACACATCTCAATCCTTCCTGGTATATTTGGCAACTGGGTTATTTGGCATGTCTACAGATTTCATTTCAAACAGTTAAGAATATCCAGGTCCCTTTTGCTGGGATTTGATTCACAAAGAAGTTGTTATTCATAGAACCAAAGATGAGGTAGGAGCTGTTTGTCCTAAAGGAACAAAGGATGCTCATGACTGGGTATGTGGATACCCACAGTATTAAGAATGTGATATAACCAACTACCCTTAGGCTTAAGCAATATTCCATGAGCCCTATTAAATCTTGAAAAACCTGGCTTATATGTTACTTGTCCTATTCTAAGTCACTAGACAACCTGACAAGCCTAGGCTAACATCTATATAATAGGAAACTATTTAGGGGAAGTTATTTATAGTATAAAATTAAGATCTCCATATATTTAGATCAAGCAGTACTATATAAGGACACTTAGGTAGTGCAGTAGATAAAGTCTCGGGCCTGGAATCAGGAAGATTTGAGTTCAAATCTAGTCTCAGATGCTTACTAGACATGTGATCTTAGGCAAGACACTTATCTCTGTTAGCTTCAGGTCTTCATCTGTAAAATGATCTGGAGAAGGAAACAGAAAACCACTCTGGTATCTTTGCTGAGAAAACCAAAGCCAAAATCAAGCAAACCTACAAAAAACGGGGTCATGAAGAACTGGATACAACTGAAAAATGACTGAACAACAACAAATGAAGTACAGTACAATTTTCCCCCTTTTTTATATCTTAAATTGTTTATTGATAATTAATTCACAATTAAAAAAAACTAAAAAAGAAAAAGTGGGTAAACCAGGTTGAGGGTAACCAATAGACCTCAAACCTATTGACAAATTAAGGGGGTACCTACTCCAGATTTTGTGAAAGGCTTTAAATGTCAGACTGATGGTTATTTTATTCTGGAAGCAATAAGGAGGCAATGAAACTTTTGGGAAGGAGAAGCCAAGGGTTAAAGTGGCCTTCAAGTCCATTTGGCAGCTGGATAAATGAATGAACTAAAAAAAAAAAAAGATTAAAGATTTACTATGTGCTAAGCTTTGGGCATACAAATGAGAGAGAGTTTCTGCCCTCAAATAGATTACATTCTTTAAAAAAAAAAAAAGGTTTTTTTTTTAAATTCTAAACTTCAGTTAACACCAAAAAGGAACCACTTCCAAATATAAAGTAGAAAAGAAAAAGATAACTATATACAAAATCACAAATATCTATTATGTAGTGCTTGCTTTTCTTTTTAAAAACATATAATAAATTCAACAAACTGTCTGATCTTCCTTCTCTTCTGTCAGTTTACTTCAGTTTTCTCCTCTGTAAAATGTGAATAACGTCTACCCCCAAGTACATGTTAAGATAAAGTGAGATAATATTTTTAAAGTGCTATGTAAGTGTTAGTAATTATTAATTATTATTACACACTTCAATTATTATCTTTCTTTTCTTTTTTGGCACTGAGTGAGCTGGACTCCCCTTTGATTTTCCCCAAATCCCATCCATCATTGAAAACAAACCCTAAACAAAGCATAGTAGAGCAAAACAAATCGACACATTATCCAGATCTGAAAATATGTGATGCGTCCCAGTTTTCATCCTGAGTTCACCATCTCTCCATCAGCTATATCAATCATCCATCTTCTGGAATGGTAGTTGGTCACTGCATTGATCAACTCTTGGGTCTTTCAATATTCTGTTTCTTTATAATGTTATTGTTACTGTAAGGGAGTTTACCTTCTGAGTAAAGAGACCACACAAAGGGGAAGAGGTAATCTGAAAGGGTGTTTTGGTCTGGGAGTCACAGGGAAGGTGAGAGGAGCCATAGGGCAGGTCAGTGAGATGCTCCTTCCTGAGGTAATAGGAGTACTGACTGATTTAAGTTCTTAAGGCAGTATGTGGACGAAGATTGTTGGGGTATTCACTTGCTTGGGCCCAGTGGCCACATGTGGTGGCAGAAGAGGCAGCACCTTCTGCACCAGTCCTGCCAGCATATCTGCAGTGCTGATGGTTGTGGCTCAAAAGGAGGTCTAGGAGCAAGTGGGACAGCTACAGGGAGGAGTTGGGAGCTCACAAGACCCAGTATGGTTTTGAAAGGTAAGAATGAGATGTATATCTCTTTTTAGGGGAGAACTCTCATTTTAAAAAAATGACTGAGGAAGAACAAGAATATCTATGCATATTTTCTGCTAAACATTTTACTAAAGTTCAGTGGAAATGTTTGTCTTTTTATTTTTCATCTTGAATAAAACTCAAAGGACTAGGTACACAACGAAAACTGGCAATAAAACCCATTTGCTTTAGGAAACGGTAAAAACAATGAGTTCATTTTGCCTATATTTTTTCAAAAGGCTCAAGGGAAATAAGAATAATAACCATTTAGAGGATGCAGGCTAAAATCCTGGTTTTACTGCTTATTATTGGTGGAAGCATGTGCAAGTAATTTAACCTGTTTGTTCCTTAGTTTCCTCATCAACAAGTTGATGGAGTAGGACCAGGTGACCTACAACTACTCTTCCATTCCTGTGTATATGATACTGTCTAAAAAATTTGGAATTGGGAGGAAATATGAATTTAACTTCTCTCGTGATCCACAAATGAGAAAAATAACGCATACTTATTGACTTAAAGTTAGATTAATTTAAACTAAATTATGAATAATAAACTATATTTAGAGGCATTAGTATCTTTTCCTTTATTCATACAAGTTACTATGCAATTCTCACATAATAGTGGAGAAAATAGTCATATAATTCACTACAGAAGAAGTAGTATTGCTTGCCATAATGGAACAAGGGAGGCTGAAGTCCTGGAACCTGGATCCTCACAGAACTGAGAATGTCTTACTACTGGCTGAATCAGTCTAAGTAACTTCTGTGAGCACCATTAAAGCATAGGAAGCTCGACTTACATTCTGCCTATGCTGTTTTAGATCACAGAATAACTCGTACATCCTAAGATAACGTCTATATACTAGTTCACTGTTTAAGCAAAGCGTGATGCTATGTTGGGGTGGAAGGAACCAGAAGATTGATACAGGTAGGGCTGAAAAGCTAACTTGTTGCAAATGCCTTTTGACATTGCTGAAGCTATAGTTTAAGCACTGCCAAATTAAAATTACTGAAAAGAACTATGGCATTGTATGGCAAAAATACTAAGAACATTGGATTTAGAGGCAAAGGATCAAGGTTAAAATCTCATTTTTGTAAGGTATGACCTGTTTTGTTCTTTGACGTGACTTAATCTACCTGACTATAATTTTCTTCATGTGTAAAAATAACAAGCATGTATTTATATAGGATTTTAATGTTTGAAAAGCATTTTTAATATCTCATTTAATCTCACAATAACAAAGTATAAGTGCCATTATTATCCCCATTTTACAGAGGAGGAAACTGAGGCTAATAGAAGTTGTTACTTGCTTAAAGTCACTCAGTAAGTATATCAAAGAGGATTTGCACTTAGATCTTGAATCTAAGGTCAATACACTATCCAGTAAGCCATATAGGGCTTCTGTAAAAAAAAAAAAACAACAAACAAACAAACAAAAAAAACAAGATGTGGGAGCAGTTGGGATAGATGTCTTATAAATACTTTCTTGGAATAAATCTTTTATCCTATGGATGTAGAAAAAAATACTTTTGGTGATGCTGAGGGAAATACATAGAATACTGCAAATACTAAGGACTAATATTGTAAATCTTAAAAGTTCAGCACCTAAAAATTCAATTTGTCAGAAAGACAGAAAATGTAAATTGTTAAACTTGTCATTAATAGCTGAGTAAACTAAATTTTATATTTAATGTACCCAGAATGGCTATTTTATGGGTAAAGCAAATTATATATAGCAATTCAAAAAATCAGGATGATTTACAGAACACCTTCTTTGCCTTCCTTTCACAGCTATAAAGACCCTGTCAGCCCAAATTACATGAGGCAGCCAGTGAGGAATAGGAATATGGACAGTTATACCACCTGAATCAGCTGATATTCACTAAGTGTAAGCTTTCTCTCACAGCTAAGTTTGCCAGACACCTGAACACTATCATCTGACCTATTGGTGCTTTACCCAATATTCCTGCATCTTGCCATCCATATGAAATCTGAACCCTTCAATCTTCTGGCCCTTTCTATTCACCCAACAGCTTAACTCTTTTATATGTGTTCTCCAAACTAGAATGCAAATGCCTTGAGAATAAAGACTATGAAGGACATTGCATATAGATATAGATAGATAAATCATATCTATATCAATATTGATATATATACTCATGCAATATGTGTAGGTGTATATGTATTGTGTATCTATGTATACATACATATATAATTTCTTCTACATTAAAAAAATGTCTTTCCCCATATCTTTAGAATTTCTGATTTTCACAGTCAATATTTGAGACTAAACGACTACTATTATGTGGTTTCCCAAATAGTCTCAAGGGTCATTCCTGGAGTTAAAAAGGAAAAAGCACAAAGATAAATAAATCCTTATTCATCTGGATCTCAGAACAAGAGGTTTTCAGCAACAGTAACTCCTAGGTCAAATGGTAGCTATATTTTCACTAATGTTGATCTTTATAATTGTTTAGATGGTATATAGATTAGAATGACACATGATGGAAATAAAGATGAGCTTTCTAGAATAAGACTTTGGTTCCAAGGACATTTGGAGGTAGGAGATATGATCAGGTCCAGAAGGATACAGATAAGTAAAGAAGATATTTTATATAGCACAAATATTAATTATAAAAATGATAATTTATCAATATGACCTTAAAAAGGCAAGAACTTTAATGATTCCATAAGTACAAGAGAAATGAAATATAATTGTACAATCAACAAATTTAGAGTTGAAAGATACATCAATAACCAAAACAAATTATATTGGTTTATTGAAGGTTGAGTTTAAAATTATCTGAATTTAAGTCTATCCGATGCAAGCAGAATAATATGTTGTTTCCCAAACAGGCTCATGGGTAGTTGTTGGAGTCAATAATAAGGGAACATGCTCTCATTTATTTATCTAAATTGCAGTCCAGTCCATACCCTAAAGGAATTACCATGGTAACACACTTATTATCAACTCCAGGTATATTAAAAATTCTTCAAAACCAAACTTGTACTATGCCTAATTCTAGGCTTATAATTTAAGAGGGACCTTAGGAAAGAGCCAGTATTAGTTTTCCAGTGGGTACAAGCTTTCTTCTGGAAACATTCCCTGAGGTCATGTGTGGAGAAAGATGTTTCATAATTACTCTTTTACCATTAAGTCTACTCCTGTCAGGGGCCAATTTAATCAGCATTACTTAGCAAGCAGCATGTGTAATGTAAAAGACTAAAGAACAGCATTTTGGAAAAGGCATAGATGCTCATCGAATCTTGATAAATGTGAGATTGAGGTGAGATGACATTTATTGTCAAGGTGAATTGATCTGATAAACTTCCTTAGAGACATAAAAAGTGTTGTAGTTTACTATCTTCTGGTCTATTTAGACAGATGCTTTGTAACCCTATAGTAGGAATTCTCAAAATGGGGTCTAGGGAATCCTGAGGGTCCCCCAAGACTGTTACAGGGAATTTATATTTTAGAAGGTTTGTAAGGTCAAAATTATTTTCATGATGCTAAGACATATAATTTATAAAGGAACAAATATTGATAAATATAACTCACACAAATAAAATTTCTTCAAGGAGGTCTAAATTTTTTTAAAGATTGTTAAGCAATCTCAACAAAAAGGATAAGAAACAGCAATCCAACAAAAAAGAGGACTCTAATGCTGAATATAGGAAATCAACAAAGTATTTTATTCATTGATAGCAAATATCTTTCTGGAATTAAATCTTTGACTCCTATTTCCCTCTAGTCTCCTGACCCTGATGTTAAATTATTAAATCATAACCAGGAGCCAAGATGGTGAAGAGTAAATTGCTGTTGCTCTCACATATTCACCTCCAAAGAATCATAAAATAGCACCCCAGAAGAAATCCTGGAAAAGGAGAGCCTGTGGAAAGAATGGCTGGAGCAGTCTTTCAGCCTGGGAAAGTTGGAGGATTGGCAAGAAAGGTTCTTATCATGCAGTTCATAGGGAAGTGCATTCCAGGACAGAAAGCATCCCAACAAGCCAGAAACAAGCCCTACCTCAGTATGTCTAGTGGCAGATCCTGAGTCCTAGTGTGGTAGAGCAGACAAATGCCAACACCAGGACCACCAGTGTCTTTGCATACCGAGGGGGAATCAAAAGATTCCAGCTTGGAGAACCACATTGTGTGGCAGTGCAGCCCAGGGTAAACAGGCATCCTCTACAGGTTAGAAGTCCACATGCTTCAGTGTAGCCCCAGGGAAACATCAAAAAACCCTAACCTTAGCACACAGCAGACACCACCATTAGGGCCACAGTTCAGCACGAGGCAAGCTGCCAGACACCTACAGCCTCCAATTGCCAGCACCTGAGTTCCCAACACACAAAGCCAGTCACTAGACCCTTTGTCTTCAACACAAGAAGCTGGAGACAGTGCCCTGTGTGGTCCAGCAGGAGATCTCAACTTTAAAAGTCACGAAATAGGCAAACAAGCGAGCAAGAAGCAGAAGTTGATCATAGAAAGCTAATATGGTGACAGGAAAGACTAAAACATAAACTCAGAAGAGGATAATATTGTCAATATATCAAAATCCAGAACCTCCAAGGGGAATATGAATTGGTCTCCAGCCCCAAAAGCCTTCTCAGAAGAGCTCAGAAAGGATTTTAAAAGTCAAATAAAAGAGGTAGAAGAAAAGTTAGACGAAATGAGAGCAAGAGAGAGAGAAAAGCTTGGAAAAGAAAGGAAAAATTTGACTGAAGAAAACAGTTCTTTATAAAATACAATTGGCCAAATGGAGGGAAAAAATCTGCTGATGAACACAACTACTTAAAAATAGAATTGGCCAAATGGAAAAGGAGGAAAGAAGCTATCTGAAGAAAATTGATTTCTTAAAAATTAGAGTTGGGAAGCAGAAGCTAATGATTCTATGAGACAACAAGAATCAGTACAAAAAAAATTTTAAAGATGAAAAAAAAATAGAAGAAAATGTAAAATATGTCATTGGAAAAACAACTGACCTAAAATAGATCCAGGAGATATCATTTAAGAATTATTGGACCACCTGGAAGCAATGATCAAATAAGAGTCTGGACAGCATCTTTCAATAAATTATTAAGGAGGTCCTAAATCCAGAGGGTAAAATATTCATTGAAAGAATCCACTGATTGTTTCCTAAAAGAGATACCAAAATGAAAACTCTGATGAATATTGTAGTCAAATTTTGGAATTATCAGGTCAAAGAGAAAATACTGCAAGTAACCAGAAAGAAACAATTTGAATGTCAAGGACCCACAGTCAAAATTACACAGGACCTATCAGCTTCTAAATTAAAGGATCAGACAACTTGGAATATGATATTCCAGAAGGGCAAAGGAGCTTGGATTACAACCAAGAATTAAGTACCCAGCAAAACTGAGCATAGTCTTTCAGGGGATAAGATGAACATTCAGTGAAACAAGGGGCTTTCAATCATTCCTGATGAAAAATCAAGAGGGGGACAAAAAATTCATGTTCAAATATTCGACTCAAAAAAAGCATAAAAAGGTAAACAGGGAAAGAAAAAAATACGTTATTCAATAAGGTTAAACTGTTTATGTCTCTCCAGGGGAAGGTGATACTTATGACTCTCAAGAACTGTATCTTTATCACATTTAGAAGGGATATGCATAGAAAGAAAGTGTGGTTATAAGCTGACTTTGATGTTTGATTTGAATAAAAAAATTTTTGAATAAAAAATTAATGAAGGTGTGGAAAAAGGATTGTACTTGCAGGAGAGGAAATGAAAAAAGAGACAGAAAAGGGTAAATTACATCACACAAAGAGGTGGAAAGACCTATTACAGTAGACAGAACAAAGAGAGAGGGGCAAACATTATTTGAACCTTACTTTCATCAGATAAGGCTCAAAGAGGGAAGTACACATACAACTGGTAATAGACATCTGTATTACCTTATAGGGAAGGAGGAAGAGAAAGTGGAAAGAAAAGGGAGATGGGTTGATAGAAGGAAGAGCAGATTGAGGGAGGCAGTGGTCAGAAGCAAAACACTGGTGAAGAGAAAAGGTGAAAGGAGAGAAAAAACTATTAAAAATGGGGAGGAATAGGATTGAAAGGAAAAACATAGTTAGTAATCATAATTGTGAAAGTGAATGGGATGAACTCTTCCATAAAATGGAAACAGCAGCAATGAAAAAACAAACAAACAAACAAACATAATGCTGTAATATGTTGTTGATAAGAAACACATTTGAAACAAAAAGCTACACAAAGAGTGAAATTAAAAGGCCAGAGCAGAATACATTATACTTCAGTTGAGGTAAAAAAAAAGGGAGGGGGGAGGGATAGCAACCCTGATCTCAGACAAAGCAAAAGCAAAAGTAGATCTAATTAAAAGGGATAAGGAAAGAAACTACATCTTGCTAAAAGGTATCATAGACAATGAAGTAAAATCAATACTACATATAAATGTACCAAGTGTTATAGCTTCCAAATTCTTAGAGAAGTTAAAGTTACAAGAAGAAATAGACAGCAAAACTGTACTAGTGGTGGACTTCAACCTACCACTCTCAAAACAAGATAAATCTAACAATGAAATAAAAAAGAAATAAGTTAAGGAGGTGATTAGAATTTTAGAAAAGTTACATATGGTAGACCTCTGAAGAAAACTGAATAGGAAAAGAAGGGAATATACCTATTTCTCGCTGGTACATGGCAACCACATAAAAATTAACATGTACTCTGGCATAAAACTTCACAATCCAATGCAGGAAGGTAGAAATACTAAATATATCCTTTTCAAATCATGATTTAATAAAAATTACATGTAATAAAGGGCCATGGAAAGGCAGACTAAAGATTAATTACAAACTAAATAATCAAATCCCAAAGAATGAATGGGTCAACAAAAAAAGAAACAATCAATAATTTCATTGAAGAGAATGACAGTATTAAGACAATATACCAAAATTTATGGAATACTGTCAAAGCAGTTGTTATGGGAAATTTTCTCTCTCTCAACGTTTACATGAATAAAGAAAGAGGAGATGAATAAATGGGGTATGCAGCTAAAAAAAGCTAGAAACATTGCAAATTTTAAAATACCAATAAAATACCAAATTAGAAATTCTGAAAATCAAAGGAGAGATTAATAAAATTAAAAGTAAGAAAAGTATTGAACTAATAAATAAAAATAAGAGTTGGTTTTATGGGGGAAAACAATAAAATAAGTAAACCCTTGGTTAACTCAATTTTAAAAAAATAATAAATTACCAGTGTCAAAAATGAAAAGGGCAAATTAACCACCAATGAAAAAGAAATCAGAACAATAATTGGGAGCTATTTTGTCCAACAGTATGGCAAGACAATGTAAGTGAAATGGATGAATATTTACAAATATATAAATTGTCCAGATTAGTAGAAGATGAAAAAAATACTTAAATAATCCCATTTCAGAAAAAGAAATTGAACAAACCATCAATGAGATCCCTAAGAAAAAAGCCCCAAGGCCAGATGGATTTGCAAGTGAATTCTACAAAACATTTAAAGAACAATTAATTCCAATACTGTATAAGCTATTTGGGGAAAAATGAGGGAAGGAGTTCTACCGAATTCTTTTTATGACACAAATATGGTGCTGATCCTTAAACTGGAAGAGCCAAAATGGAAGAAGAAAATGATAGATCAATTTCCCTAATGAATATAAATTAAAATTTAAATAAAATATTAGCAAAGAGAGTGAAGGAACTTATCATGACAAGGTGAGATTTATACTACAAATGCAGGGCTGGTTTAATATTTGGAAAACTAGTAGCATTATTACATCAATAACAAAATTAACTTGAATCATGATTATCTCAATAAATGCAGAAAAAACTTTTGACAAAATACAGCATCCATTCCTATTAAAAACACTAGAGAGAATAGGAATAAATGGAGTTTTCCTAAAAATGATAAGTAGCATCTATCTCACACCACCAGCAACCACTATATGTAATGAGAATAAGTTAGAAGCATTTCTAATAAGAACCAAGGTGAAATAAAGATGTCCATTATTAACACTGTTATTTAATATTGTGCTAGAAATGCTAAATTAAGCAATAAAAGAAGAAATTGAAGGAATTAGAATAGGCAATGAAGAAACAAAGCTGTCATTCTTTGCAGATGATAGGATGATATACCTAGAGATTCCTACAGCAGCAACTAAAAAATTACCTGAAATAATTAACATTAGTAAAGTTGTAGGATATAAAATATTTCCACAAAAGTGTAACAGCAATCAATTTAGCAGCTACTTAGCACTTAGTAACTTAGGGCTAAGTAAGGAAGGTGTCCTAAGAGGCTCCTGTTGGAGGAAGCAGGATTGTCCCAGCTTCTGGGAGCTGAGCTGCTGGACTGAAGAAGTGAGTTGGAGTTTTCTTGAGAGAGAGAGAGTTTCTCTCCCAGCATCTGGAAGCTGACTGAGAACTGAGCTGGAGTTTTCCTGAGACCAGAATCTGGTGGAGGCCACCTGGAAGGCTGAGATTTCTCCTGGGCCCTAGGGGCAGCAGAACTGCCAGAGAACTGAAGAAGCATGACTAGGATAAGCCTTTGTTGGTTTGTGGCTTGGCTGATCTTTGAGTTCCTGGCAACAGAAGTGGTAAAAGATTTGAGATGTGCTAGACACTAAGAACTTTGGTGTGTGCCAGAGACTGCCCTGAGGACTGGAAAAGGACCTGGTAGTTGTCTACTTTGGAGGACTGGACGAGAACCTGGGAGCTGTCTTCCCTTGAATCCAGGTGACTGTTTAGTGGGTCCAGGTAGGAGCTAGGACCATGGAAGGGGATCCAGGGAATATGAGAGACCACCCGGAGTCAAGATGAAGAAAAGGACTCTACTGGGATATTGAATGAGTTTACAAGACACCGAGGGGTGGAGGGTTTGTGTGGTTTTCTAATGATTTTATTTAGTGACTGATTGTTAGATAAGTGACTGATTAAGTTAATGTGTGATTGCCCCATGAGTGGAAGATTGATTATTGTATTGTGAATTGATTGAATGATTAAGTATTGATTACTATATTGTGAATTGATTGAATGCTTTGTTACAAATATTGTGGGCACTGTAGTGAAAACTGTGTGGCCATTCTAATGTTAAGCTGCTGTGAACACTATATTGTGATATTCTGTGATAAGATGTAATGTGAATATTAAATTGCGATACATTGTGAATGTTTGCCTTGATTTGTAATGGAATAAATGCAGTGTTAACTACACTGTGTAATCCAAACCTTGAAAGCTGTTCACAGTAGCATTCTTTTGGGAATCTGCTTGTGCATGGCATTACAAAAAGTCATCAGCATTGGCATATATTATTAACAAACCCAACAGCAAGAGAAAGACAAATTCCATTTAAAGTAACTGTAGACAATATAAAATATTTGGAAGTCTAACTGCCAAGGCAAACCTTGTAATTATATGAATGCAATTACAAAACACTTTTCACACAAATAAAGTGAGATCTAAATAATTGGAAAAATATCAATTGTTCTTGAGTAGGCCAAGCTAATATGATAAAAATGACAATTGTATGTAAATTAATATACTTATTCAATGCTATACCAATCAAACTAACAAAAATTATTTCACAGAGGTAGAAAAAATAATATCAAATCTCATCTTCAAGGAAAAAAGTTCCAGAATATCTATGGAATAAATGAAAAGAAATTCAAAGGAAGGGGGTGTAGCCATACCAGACCTAAAACCATATTATGAAGCAGCAATCATGAAAACTACTTTGGTACTGACTAAGAAATAGAGTGGTGGATCAGTAGAACAGGTTAGGTATGCAAGACATAGGAGTTAATGGCTATAGTAATATATTATTTGACAAACTCAAAGACTCAAAATTCTGGGATAAGAACTCACTATTTAACAAAAACTGCTAGAAAGACTAGAAAATAGTATGGCAGAAATTAGACATAGGCCAACTTCTCACACGTTATACCAAGATGAAGTCGAAATGTATACATGATTTAGATGTAAATGATGAAACTATAATCAAAATAGGAGATCAAGGAATAGTTTGCCTGTCATATCTATGGAGAAGGGAGGAAATTGGGACAAAATAAGAGATAGAACATTGTGAAATCCAAAATTGATAATTTTGATTGCATTAAATTAGAAAGGTTTTGTGAAACAAAGCCCACGCAACCAAGATTAGAATAGGGAAACAGAAAACTGAGAAACAATGTTTTTGTTTTTTACTGCCAGTGTCTCTGATGAAATCAAGGCCTCATTTCTAGAATATATCAAGAATTGAGTAAAATTGCTAAGAATACAAGTCATTCTGCAGTTGACAAATGGTCAAAGGATATAAACAGGCAATTTTCCAATGAAGAAATTAAAAGCATAGTCATATGAAAAATTCCTCAAAGTTAACCTTTTTTAAATTAAATTTTATGTTTATTTTAGTTTACATCATTCATTTCCACAAGATTTTGAGTTACACATTTTCTCCCCATCTTTTCTCTACCCACCACCCCAAAACAGCAATCCTACTGCATATCCCCTGCCTTAATCTGTTCTCTTCTATTTCCTTCCACATTGCCACCTCTGACTTTCCAGTAGAGCAAGATGGATCTCCATACACCAGTGCCTGTATATCTTATTTCCCAATTGCATGTAAACAATAATAATAATTTCTTAAACAATTGATTTTAAAACTTTGAATTCCAGGTTCATTCCCTTCCTCCCTCATTAGCCACTCTTACAGGGAAGATAAACAATTCAATAGAGGTTGTACATGTATAGTTACACAAAACATTTCCATAGTGGAAATATTGTGAAAGACTGATTATGTTTCCCTGCATCCTATCCTGCCTCCTACTTGTTCTATTCTCTCCCTTGACTCTGTCCATTTTCAAAAGTGTGTGCTTCTAACTACCCTCCTACTCAACCTGCCCTCCCCTCCTCCATCATCCCCCTTCTCTTCCCCTTCACCCCTACTCTCCTGTAGGACAACATACCCAATTTAGTGTGTATATCATTCCCTCCCTAGGCTAAATTCAATGAGAGTAAGGTTGACCCACTCCCTTTTGCCTTCCTGTTCTTCCCCTCCATTGTAACAGTTATTCCTTGCCTCTTCTATATGAGATAATTTATCTCATTCTGTCTTTCCCCATCTCTTCTAATTATATTCCTCTCACCTTCCAATTTCACCTTTTAAATATCATCCTTTCCAATTCAATTGATCTTGTGCTCTCTGTCTATGTATTCCTATACATATACATACACATGCTCACATATGTATTCATACCCATATATACCCTCCTATATAGACATATGTGTATGTATACATATATATATATATATACATTTATATTCACTTCAACTATCCTCATACTAAGAAAAGTTTCATAAGTTACAATTAACATTTTTCCAACTAGTTCAACTTTGATAAGTTCCTTACGATTTCTTTTACCAGTTTACTTTTTCATGCTTCCCTTGCTTCTTGTATTTGAAACTCAAATTTTCTATTCAACTCTGGTTTTTTCATCAGTAATGCTTGAAAGTCCTCTATTTCATTAAATAACCATATTTTCCCCTGAAACATTATATTCAGTTTTGCTGGGTAGGTGATTCTTCGTTTTAATCTTAGCTCCTTTGACCTACAGAATATCATATTCCAAGCCCTTTGATCCCTTAATGTAGAAGCTGCTAGATCCTGTGTTGTCCTGATTGTGTTTCCACAATATTTGAATTGTTTCTTCTGGGCTGCTTGTATTATTTTCTCCTTGATTGGGAACTCTGGAACCTAAGTATAATATTCCTAGGAGTTTCCTTTTTGGGATCTTTTTCAAGAGGTGATTGGTGAATTCTTTCAATTTCTATTTTGCCCACTGGGTGTAAAATATCAATTTTCCTTGAGAATTTCTTGAAGCATGATTTTTAGATTCTTCTTTTGATCATGGCTTTCATGCAGTCCAATAATTTTTAAATTATCTCTCCTGGATCTATATTTCCAGGTCAGTGGTTTTTCCAATGAGATATTTGACATCACCTTCTATTTTTACACTTATTTGGATCTGTTTAATAGTATCTTGATTTCTCATAAAGTCATTATCTTCCATTTGCTCCAATCTAATTCTGAAGGAATTGTTCTCTTCAGTGAGCTTTTGAAATTCCTTTTTCATCTGGGCAATTTGGCTTTTTAAGGCATTCTTCTCCTCATTGGCTTTTTGTGCTTTTTTTTTTTTTGCCATTTGAGCTTATCTATATTCTAAGGTATTATTTTCTTCAATCAGGTTGTTGACT
>CM053584.1:299716665-299747930 GCA_028627135.1 Pseudochirops cupreus | reverse complement strand
ATTTGCTTCCATTAGTTCCACTCTAATTCTGAAGGAATTATTCTCTTCAGAAAGCTTTTGAGATTCTTTTTCCATCTGGCAAATTATACTTTTTAAGGCATTCTTCTCCTCATTGGCTTTTTGGGCCTCTTTTGCCATTTGAGTTAATCTATTTTTTAAGGTGTTATTTTCTTCAGTCAGGTTGTTGACTCTCTTTTCATGATTTTCTTGCATCATTCTTATTTCTCTTCCCAATTTTTCCTCCACTTCTCTCATTTGGTTTTCAAAATCATTCTTAAGCTGATCTATGGCTTTTAGGAAGTCTTCAAGTTTCTTGGAAGCTTTTGGTACAGGAGTTCTGACTGTGTTGTCTTCCTCCCATTCCATGCTTTGATCCTTCTTATCCCCAAAGAAGGAATCTAGAGTTTCGTTGTTGTTCTTACTTTGCTTCCTTTCTTGCTCATGATGGCCAGCCAATGATTTTTTAGCTCTGTGGAACTCTGCTTCCAGAGGAGAAAGCTCTGTCCTAAATTGCTGGGGTTTTCCCAGCTGCCAGAGCTATTAGAAGGCTGCCATTTTTTTGCTGCCCCTACCAGGTTTGGCTCACTGAAAACACACCCCAGGACCGCAACCCAAGACCACGATTCGGATCCAGGCCACTCAACACAAGAGCACTTGGCCTCTGAACAATCGCTTGGCCCCCCCTGCAGTCTGCAAGCCAGGAGCTCTGAAGCAGCTATGTGGAGGCAGCTGCAGGGCCTCCACTTCTGCCGCTTCCTTGCCCTGGAGGCAATTTGGCTGGACCACATTTCTTCCCCAAGTTTAGCTGAGTTCCACTGACCTGTCACTTAGTCCTTGTTTCTTATGACTTGATAATTCTGGAAACTGCCACAGCTGCTGCTGATCCACTCTCATGAAGCTCCAGCTGCAGCTTGGCTCGGCTTGTCTGGCTGCCCGCGGGGCCACGCCATGGTTTCAGGCTAGGCTGGTTTCAGCTCCCAGCAATGAGATGGTCCCTTCTAGCCGAGCTGCCTTTAGCAGGAGGTATATTTGTGTGAGTTTCAGAGCTCTAAAATTTTTTTACAGTCATATTTTATGGGTATTTGAGGTGGCTATTTGGGAGCTGCAGTACCTTGCTGCTCCTACGCCACCATCTTGGCTCCGCCAGGTATGCACATTTTGATAGCCCTCTGGGTATATTTCCAAATTGCTCTCCAGAATGGCTGGATCAGTTCAGAACTCTATTAGCAATGTAATCGTATTCCAATTTTCCCACATCTTCTCCAGAATTTATAATTTTCCTGTTTTGTCAATTTGATTGGTGAGATTTGGTAGACAAGAGTTGTTTTGATTCTCATTTCTCTGATAAATAGTGATTTAGAGCATTTCTTCATATGCTTATAGATATCTTTAATTTATTCCCCTGAAAACTGTCTATTCACATCCTTTGACCATTTATTAATTGAGGAATGACTTGTATTCTTATGAATTTGACTCAGTTCTTTGTATGTTTTAGAAATGAGGGCTTTATCAGAGATACTGGTTATAAAAATTCTTTTCCAATTTAATGTTTCCTTCCTGATCTTGCCTGCATTGAGTTTGTACAAAAATTTTTCAATTTGATGTAAGCAAAAATATTCATTTTGCATTTCATAATGTTCTCTGTCTCTTGTTTGGTCATAAATTCTTCTCTTCTCCATAAATCTGACAGGTTAACTATTGCTTGTTCTCCCAGATTGCTTAGAATATCAGCCTTTATATCTGAATCATGAACCCATTTAGACCTTATTTTGGTATACAGTGTAAGATATTATTCTATGCCCAGTTTGTGCTAAACTGTTTTCCAGTTTTCCCAGCAGTTTTTGTCAAATAGTGAGTTCTTATCCCAGAAGCTGGAGTCATTGGGATTATCAAACAGTAGATTACTATAGTAATTGACCACTGTGTCTTGAGTACCTATTCTATTCCACTGATCAACTACTCTCTTCCTCAACCAGTAGTTTTAATGACTGCGGCTATATAATACAGTATAAAATCTGGTATGGCTAAGCTACCTTCTCTAGCATTTCTTTTCATTAATTCGTTTGATATTCTGTACCTTTTGGTCTTCCAGAAGAATTGTTATTATTTTTCTAGCTCTATAAAATATTTTTTTCATAGTTTGAATGGTGTGGCATTAAATAAGTGAATTACTTTAGGGAAAAATTGTCAATTTTATTATATTAGCTCAGTCTAACCACAAGCAAGTGAGGTTCTTCCAATTATTTAGATCTGACTTTATTTGTGTGAAAAGTGTTTTGTAATTGTATTCATATAGTTCTTATTTGGCAGGTAGATTATCAAATATTCTATAATGTTTACAATAACTTTAAATTGAATTTCTCTTTCTATTTCTTGCTGTTGAGCTTTATTCAAAATATAGAGGAATGCTAGAGAGTTTATGTGGGTTTATTTTATATCCTACAACTCTGATAAAGTTATTTATTATTTCTAGTAGTTGTTTACTTGATTCTCTAGGATTTTCCAAGGATGTCATCATATCATCTGCAAAGAGTGATAGCTTAGTCTCTTCTTTGCCTATTCTAAATCCTTCCATTTCTTTTTCTTCTCTTATTGTTACAGCTAACATTTCTAGTACCAAACTGAATAATAGGGTTGATAGTAGACATCCTTGTTTCACCCTTGATCTTAGTGGAAATGCATCTAGCTTATTCTCCTTACATATGATACTTGCTGATGGTTTTAAGTAAATGCTGCTTATTATTTTAAAGTAAGACTCCATTTATTCCTATGCTTTTTAGTGTTTTTATAGGAATGTGTGTTGCATTTTGTAAAAAGCTTTTTTCTGCATCTATTGAGACAATCATATGGTTTCTATGATTTTATTGTTGATATGATCAATGATACTGATAGTTTTCCTAATATTAAACCAGTCTTAGCATTCTTGGAATAAATCCTATCTGATCAAAATGTATTATTCTTGTGATAAGTTGCTGTAATTTTTTTGCTAATATCTTATTTAAAATGTTTGCATCTATGTTCATTTTAAGTTATGATTTCTAAAGGCAAGTTAGAAAATTATTTTTCAGTGTATAACAAATAGTTATAATCTTTAGAATAAGGCAGAATTTTCTTTACCGAAGGTATGCTATATGCTTTCTGCTATAGAAATTTACATAAGAATAGTAATGAGAAACATTCAACTTGCCAAAAAATGAAAAAAAAAACAAACTTATCATAGCATGTTGAAAGATTGTATCCTACTCTTCCCTGTGGTTAAAATGTTACAGTAGATGAAAAGGAGACTACTCAGTACCTCTCCTGAGAAAATAGGGCAGATACTCAAAAAGCTCATCGAGTCCTAAGTGGCTTTAGATCTCATCTATGCAAAGTTTCTTATTAAAAATAAAAAATTGATGCCTTTTGTTTCATATCCTAGTCATTAGATTGTGGGAGCAGATACCAGAATTTTAAAGACATCTAGATCACCCTTCCCATTTTATTGATGAGTCTCATAATTGCATGACAAGTTAAATGATTTAAATTCTTAAGGTCATAGAACTTTGATTTGAACTCATATCCTCTGGCTCAAACTCCAATGCACATTCCTTTGTACAATTCCAAAAGTCATTAGACCTTCCCAGCAATAGACCAAGTCATGAAATTAAAGCCTTCCCTCTCCCTCTATCTAATGTAATAATAAAAGTAGTTAAATAAGAACAACTGATACAATGAGGTATCTGACAATTACTGAATGAAGCATTCTGTCCATTATGGAAAAGGATCAAGCTTGATTTCATTATTTATTCTCAAACAATAGGATTAATTACCCCAATTATTGAAAATTCAGCTTCCATTTAATATTCTTGTCATTTACATTAGTATAGTCATTGTGTATTTCATGCTCCTGTTCCTGTTTACTTTGCTTTCTCTGAGTTAATACAGATATTCTTTAGTTTCTCTATATTCTTCATATTTGTCATTTCTTATTACATAATAATATTTATTCCATTACATTCCTTTATAACAGTCACTACCCAATAAGTGGGCTGCCACTTTGTTTCTAGGTTTGGAAGTAAAACATTTCATAATTTATTTCATTATTCACATACATACATACATATACACATACATGTACAAATATACACATATACACATATATTGCTATGTTCATACATACATGCATTCATGTGCATATATGTATATATACAGATATAGATATAGATATACAGATATACAGACACCCAGAGCTAGGTGGTGTAATGGATAGATTGCTGTGGTGCTGGGCCTGGATTCAGGAAGACTCATCTTCTGGAGTTCAAATCTGATCTCAGATACTTGCTAGTTGTGTAACACTGGGCAAGTCATTTAACCTTGTTTGCCTCAGTTTACTTATCTGTAAAATGAGATAGAGAAGAAATGGCAAAACATTCTAGTATCTTTGCCAAGAAAACTCCAAATGGGACCAGAAAGAGTTGGACATGACTGATAAAAAACTGAATGAATATAAACACGCAACATGGATGTATATATTTATAAATACATATTTATGAAATAATATACATATTTTCTTTCCTTTTGTCTTTGAACTCTTTATATTCCATAGCCAGTAATTGGATCTTGAGATCAAAGGTAACTCTTTCACTTTGGAAAGGATAAAACAAGCCCAGAAAAATTATGACTTGTCAGGCCACACAAGAGGCAAGTAGAAGAGCTAGATTTTGAATCCAGGTCTTTTGACCCTTAAAACAGGATTTTTTTTTCAGTACACCACAAAGTGACTATGTGTTTGACTCCAAAAAAAGTAGTAGAGAAGAGAAGGAAAGACTGATAATATCAAATCTATTTATTACTTCATGTTTAAAGAAATTAGGACTCAGGGAAGAAGTAGCATGTCTTTAAGGACATTGGAAGAAGGGTATCAAACTCACTAGGAATGGGATCACTCAACTGCATGTAATAATTTCTACAGACTGCATATAGTCTTTTAAAAACCCACATTAATATCACTTATGTATACACATATACACAGAGACCCTTTACCTTTACGATGAAGTTGAATTAGTCAAGTAATGTCAGCTACCAGAAGGAGATTTAATCATTTGCCATGAATGAATGAATGAATGAATAGGTAAGTGAATGAATAAATGAATATTGAAGAAAAGAAAGTACATTATAAAAGTTCAGTTATGATTGTATATCTCATTATTATCTACTCCCACCATGACTAATATCACTAGCATAGTGTTGTGTTAGCCATCTAATAGATTTGTTAATTCTCCATTAATATGGATTAAGGAGTCTCCATGTTGAAGGTTAGTGAACAAAGAAATTTTAAGGTTGCTTCTTATGTTATAAAAGAAACAAGATGAAAAATTATGGGTAGCTGTACCAGTCCAAAATAATGGAACAAAATGCCATAAGGAGATTTAACCAAGCTCTGGAGAGATACTTTCATTGGAGCAAGGAATATGTATTAAATTCAAGAATTAACAGAGCAAGGACATCACCTTAATAAAGCTATGAGGCTTACTGAATAACATCCAAACTGTAAGGACATACTCACTTCTTCAGAAAGCATACAAGGAAATCTACTGTTCTTTGGTTCAACTTACTGCCACTCACTGAGTCCCTTTGGCCTGGGGAAATGAAGTTGCACATTTTACTGCTCTCAGGAGGTAGGCTTCTTTGAGAATACTAGTTCAACTGAAATTTAGACCACATAACTTAGGGATTATGTGATTTTATAACAAGGTAGATCAAGGAAACTGACTTCTTGTAAAATTTTTTATATAAATATACAATATATAGTATATAAATTTTTATATATTTTTATATAAATATAATATATACAGATGAGTTTGAACAAAAGAGTTAATAGAATCCTTTGGGAGTCAGGAACTATGATCACAGATAGTCAACATCAGTCATTCTGATTGTTTCTATCTGCAGGCCACCTTTCCTACCTCCTCCCATAGGGAAGGAACTTGGTCTGACCAGCCTACATCAATCATCAAGGTACTTCCCTTAGAAGCACCAAAATAAGTATAGTTTATCATAGCAACTCCAGGGAAAAAACATACACTAGAATGAAACAGAAGTGTGGTGAATGAGAACACAGGGACCAAGTTGTTTTTATCCTGTAGGGTTTTTTTCCCTTTTGGTGTATTCCTTATAGTATATCTACAGAATGAAAGGGAATAATTACTTGGTCCATGGGCTCACTTAAAGTGTGCTGAACTAGACTTGAACCAACTAGGAGCGATAGTGCACAAAGCAGGCAAACATTTTTTAATTGCATCTAACATAAATGTCTGCTAAAATTGAAGAATAAAAAAGAAAAGCCCTTATATCATTTTAATATAATAGCATCAATACCAACAACACCTTCTTCCATGCAGTGAAGGACAAATTAAGATCTAGTCAATTTTACTTCTACCATTTTCCCATTGTATCAGCATAAGCAAATTGTGGACTAAAAATGGTAATGATGGTAACAGCTAGAATTTAGATATCACTTCAAGGTTTTTCAAAGTGCTTTACAAATATCATCTCTTTTTATCCTCAGAACAACCCTTATATATGCCTTATACGCCTTCAAAGTAGAGATGTTAGATTAGAGATTCAGGGCTAGAAAGGATCTTAGAGGGTCAGTCCTCTAATCTTATGAAGAAATTGAGGCCCCAAGATGATACAAAACTTGTCCAATGTGGTAAATGTATTAAGTAGCAGAATCAGGATTCAGACTCAGGTCCTCTGATTCCAGATCAAGTGTTTTTTCTACCACACCTTTTCTGATATCCAGACTCTCTAATTTAGTTTTTTTTTTTCACCTAGAATAAGAATGTAATGGAACCTCTTATGCCTCAACAGCATAATCTGAGGTGCTAAGGGGTATGTACCATCATACCATATTAGACCTTTTTGGGGGGATAGAGTATTGTTCTTCAGGCCTGCAGAATTGCAGAATAGAAATCTTAGTAAGGAAATAGTCTCTACCAAGGTATCTCTACTAAACAACTAGTCTGAAAATTATAATCTCAGAGCATTTCTTGGAGGCACTGACAAGTTAGGTGATTTGTCCAGGGTCAGTATGTATCAGAAGCAGGAATTGAACCCAGATTTTCCTAACATCAGGATCACTTCTTATTCATTAAATCACACTGTCCCTAAATCCATTTAAAATTGGTCTGCAGTGGGGAGGACCCTGCATAATCTCCACCAGTACCAGAGATTCAAGTAGAATGAAAAGTAAAATTGTTTGCCTCAGGAAGTAGTAAATTCCCATAATCTTCAAGAGAAGCTGGAACAGAATTCAGTAGGTAGATATATCATCATGTCTGTGTGCCTAAGGATATTGTTAGGGGGATTCTGACTAGGGGAATTGTTTAAATAAATAAAATCTAAGGTAATAGATTATATTTTCAACTCTGACCTTCTATGAAAGTTGATTCATCAAAATGTATATGCAAAATGTTTTAAATCCTTCAGTGATACCCATTATCAGTATTCATCAAGCAAGGAATTGTGTAGAACATTTCCTTGTAAGGCTACAGAGTTTTGTTGTTGTTGTTGTTGTTGTTGTTGTTGTTGCCAAATCAATTCTCAAATGATTTATGCAACCTATGCCTCCTGTGGGACCTTGGACAATTTATTTAATCTCCCTGAGCATGAATTCCCTCTACTGTAAAATGAAAGTGACTGGACCAAATGACTTTGAAGGCTCTTTCCAGATCTAGAAATATCATTTTATTCCTTCCAGACACCATTGAAAACCATTCAACAAGCTTTTCTGGCTCCTAACCTCCACACTGCTTTGGCAATCTCTTACCCAATTTAGCCATTCAGTATTCAAGTTGAACTGGTTTCTCTTCCCTAGTGTCTCTCGCTGGAAACAGTATCCCTATATTACTCTTTCCACTACCACCAATCCAGTTCAGACCTGGATTAGTGTGATAAACTTCTATCTGATCTCTTGACTTCAATATCTCCTCCTTCCAATCCAAACTCATCTTCATATGTATTGTTTAGCATATTTATAACCTGCTGGAAAATCTCCCATTCTTCTGCCTTACATATAAGTAAATATTCAAATGCCTCAGCCTGGGATCCAAGGTCTGCTGAAGTTTGACCTCACCCTATATTTCTGATTGCATCTTCTATTACTATAATACATGAATTGTTCTCTTCAATCGTATTTGTCAGATTATGCCTTATTCATTTCCACCTCTGGGTATTTTTCATGTTGTACCTTCTGTTTGGAATCAATCAAATATGTCTAGTAGAGAATTACTATGTGTTAACCATTCTGCTAGGCACTTGGGCACAGAAAAAAATGGCCTTTTTGTTCTTCTCCTCTGCCTAGCTAATCCTTTAATATCTCTGAAGATTTTCTTTATCGCCCACAGCACCTTATCTGTTTCTACGCCCAATATGGACCATGGATAAAATTTAGAGTCTAACTAAGCATTTCCTAAAGAACTACAACTACAATATTGCCCCCTGTCTCCAGAGTTATTTCAGTAAGGTTGCAGGTTATTTTTAATGGTGGGAGAGAGAAAAAAGGGGAAAGACAAAATCAGTCCTTCCAGAGCATGCATATTCTAGGGCTACATAAAAGACAGCAAACTGAAAAATGAACAGCATGTTTTATCATAGTCATTGCTCCTTGAAAAAAAAAGGAATTTAGTCCTCAGAATAAAAATTCCTTTTAAAAAGTGTTCACAGGAGACACATCCGAAAAACATCAAAGAGTCAGACAAATGAAGAGTGAAGAATCCTAAAAGCTCTTTCCTTGCTTGTAGGAATAAACCTTGCACATTCTCTGTTGCTCCTGAACATTTAAGGTCAGCCTGCCATTGTTATCATTGCCAGAAGGGTTGATTGTTTTTCTCTGGTGATTTCTGGATATGTATTTTCTGACATGAAAGAAATGTGCTTTTTTTCTTACTTGTATTTACCTTCTCAGGGATTCTCTTTGGATTTAGTTATTTGAAGTCCTTTCTGGCACAAGCAATTGAAGAGGCTTGCTCTCCAGTTTGTTATTTCATCTTTCTATGTCACTTCCTGGTATTCCATCCCAGCAGTTAAATGGCTTTGTATCACACAGGTGTGGAGGTGATTTTCAGTTAATGTTTTCGTTTTTTTTTTTCTTCAAATTTTCCTCTTCTTTTCTGAGAAACAATTTATTTCAGAATGTGCCTTGGGTAGAACAGTACATTTAACACTTTGAGCACAGAAAAGAAAGGACCATGTATAATCTAAAGAGGGAACAGCCAGATGAACCACACTCACCCCCTCAAGTAAACTGTGGTCTTCCTTAAGGGAAGACTAACTCCTTGGCTCTTAGTTTTTCAAGGAAGCACTTGAACGCACTTAACTCATGAGGAAGGGAATACTTAAGCCTCCTCTAAGTAAGGGGCTAAGCTGGGCTTTATTGCCTTTTCCTTATCGCATCCAAAATCTGAACCTTTTTCATTCTCTAAAGATTATTTCCCAAAGACTTACTATTTATCATTGAGCAAGGGAGATAGAAAATATCACTGATCATGTTTAAAAACTAAATATAACTATTACAAATCCTGTAACAAGATTAGTAAATTTCCCAAATCTATTTACTACCAAATAGATATCAGTTATATTTTTAATGTTGAGTTCTGACCTCTAGATTATCATTGAAATGGTCATTGAGTTGTATTTTTAGAATTTCATATTATCTGATCTGCTTCAAAGGTCATCTCATCTAGATATCTAAATAAGCTTGTGGGGGGAGAAATCTGCAACTGCTAATCTACTATATTCCATTTTATTTTTTACTAAATGCAAATTTGTCAGGTTTTTTCCCCCATGGGAAGAGAAAGGAAATCCTTTATCAATTGGGATATTTCTATTTTCTAAAACTTGGATAACCAAATATTATGAAGTAAAATTATAAGAAATATGTTCATTCAAAATGTTCTAGTTGGGACTCCAGGCAACCAAGAAATACCAAAGGGAGAAGAGAAAAGTACCAAAAGGAAGATTATAAAGAAATTTAGAATACAGTAATTTGCTTGCTGCCTATTTTTGCCTTGGAAACAGTTGATAAAGTATTGAATTTGGAGTCAGAGGTACTAAGTCTGAATCCCAGCTCTGTTTCCTACTTCCTGTTACCTCAAATCATTTCCCCTTCTGGAGGACTAAGTTTCTTTATCTGAGTAACAAGGGGCTTGGACTGGATGGCTTCTGAGATTGGTTTGAACTATAAATTGATGAGCCAATATAATGAAAAGCATTTTGGATTTGAAGTCAAGAGATGTGCATTCAAGTGCTTGCTTGAACAACTAAAAGCTATGTAACTTTGGAGAAATCACTGAAAATCTATGGGTCTCATTTGTAAAATTGAAGGTTTAGCTAGATTATGTCTAATGTGTCTTCTGTATCTAAATGTCTATGAGTATTATCTAGGTCACTTATTATAGAAATATGAGCCATTACCATCCGAGTGGCCTTGGACAAATCATTAAACTTCCTGGTTTCTTCACCTGTAATGTGAGGATAATAAAACCTGTGCTATTACTTCCATGCAAATATTGTAAAAAAAAAAAGTGCATTAGAAACTATAAAGTGCTATCTGAATACAAATTATGATATCAGTTTGGAAGATAACATTGGAGGGATACAAAGGAAGTTAATATGAATATAAACATTTCTTACTTCTTTAGAATCAAAATTTGAAGGGAAGTATCTCTGAAACTGTGTTTCCATACACTTCAGATGATCAATTATGACTCTTACAGTTAAATCTTTGGGAAGGTTATTTTCAATTATAAAATCATCTGTAAATTTAAACATTTCTAAAGAATGATTTCCCATACTATTCTTCAATATGTTAACATTTTAGTAAAACTTTTAATTTTGTTTTTAACATAAATGCTATATTTTTTCCTTGAAGTGATATGTTTAAATATTTTTTTAAAAAAATCTGACAACGCAGTTTTGAAAGCCATAAGCCATTATGAAAAATTAATAAAATTTAATTTCTGCTCAGTCAAAAATATAATTTCATCTTTCAATTTCAATTATCTGTTTAAACTTCACCCTCTTGAGAGTCACCTTACCTTTGCACATAATAATAACCTTTTGTAATCAAAGTCCATGTCTTTCCAAAGGTTTGAAAACAAATGACTTGTTAAGGGCCTGGCTTTCAACGAAGTCAGTGATTTTCATAATATTGGGAAGCAAATCTAACTGTGGTGATTTTTTTTAGGCTACAAATGTCTCCTAAGGGATCATACAGTGATTAAAAGTAATATGTTTATTGCGCCAAGCTTTAACTTTTGCTACAAATCCAAAATACTTGCAAATCATTGCTCCAGCACTGTCTGTACAGACTTCAACTTAATTTTTCCACTGTAATCCTTCACTTCTGAAAAATTCATCAATTTTTACATACACACACACACACACACACACATCTTCCTCTCTTGTGTGTACCGTTACAAAGGGTGATAAAACAGTAATTCTTCATGTATGCTTCCTTCATAAACATCTTACATGAAGTAACAACTGTGCCATTTAGAAACATCAGTTGTTTCATCTAACTGGCTTGCAAACTGTGCGTTGCCCTTATATTTGGTAATAAGCTGCTGAAACTGGTCACTTAGAATTTCAGAAATTCTTTTAGAAATTATCATTCAATAAAGGAATTTTATAATTTCACCCCCACAGTTTTTTTCCTACAAACTATTTCTAACATTTTAATAGTAGCAGGTAACAGGAGATTTTCTCCTCTCGTATATGGCTTTTCAGTGTTCTTTATTAAATAATTAAGTTTCATAAGATGCAAGTAAATACTTTTGTTGACAGTAACCAATTTCTCAAATATTGCTTTTTTCTTTATTGGAAGATTATAAAAGTTGTTCAAAGTATCCCTTTGGTTTATTGCAACATGATGCACGCTTGATATTAAGATACCATTTTAGTTTGGCTGGTTTCATGCTCTCCACAGTCAAAACTTCATTACAGATTAAGCAAAGAGATATTTCCACACCATCATCACTACTAGAAGTAAATTTTATTGCATAAATGACTTGACATATTTTATTTTTCCTCTCAACTTAGGTACAATCTGGTAGCTAAGACTCTGCCACATTGTCATCAGTACTTTTACCTCTTCTGCCTAAATTTAGGCACTTTTCCATGACTGAAAAATATTTTGTCCTAAAATACAAATAAATACTGCTAATAATTTTAGCGTATAAAATTATATTCGTGCTTTAAAAAACTGATGTTCGTACTTATATACATATGCAGTGGTGACAGAAGAGGAATACTATTAAGGGCTTTTGCATTTACTTGTGGAAGTTAAACATTCATGTTTCTGTAAAAGAAGGAGATAACAGCAATTTTGAAAATCAAACATTTTCACACAATACAATACTTACATGCTGAGGAATGATGGTAGGAAAATATTTGAAGTCTTTAGTTTCCTTACTTAAACTATTGTCTCTGTAAGAGCAGAAATCTTTGTATGTACAGTAAAAACAATGCAATCCATAACATACGATAGTCTCAAGTCTGATTCAAGCTGTTTCTAGCAGAGTTCATTGTCATTTCATGGCGTGTTGGCATGTGCAGTGCAAAGTGCACATGTTGTGTGTTCAGAACCAAGGCTTCAGTGAAGTTGTATGATTCAAGAAAGTCAAGTGCTGCTTGAAACACCTCTGATTTATTATGTGTTTGATTTTGAATTCATTTTTTGGTCATTGTGCCTTAAGAAACTTTTTACCATGGTCAAATTTTTCACAACCTCCACATTCAGTTACATGAACACATAGAGAGTTGCAACCCACAGTTTAAGAAGCATTGCTCTATACCAATGAAATAACAAGTTCAGATCCTTTTCGCATTTCTACATATGTGTACTTATTATTTTCTCAGAAAATGAACATCTCTATCACTCCTTCTCAGTGTTCTAGGTGTAACCCTAAAAGGCTGAGGGTGTCTTTCTTTAATATTATCCCCATTAGCTCCCATTTTGATTTATTCTTTCCACTGTTTGCCACAAGTGATCATTCCCCCAATATCATTCCCCCAATTCCATCTAACCTAGCTTTTGCCAAAAAAAAAAAAAAGAGTATTTACTTTTAACATATTGCAAGAATGGAAGTACAAACCCTTCTCCTAAACACTTGAGAGACATTCTCCTTAATACTAACTACTTCAGTCTCTGTGGAAAGAGACATAACATAATACTGTTTCTTTATAGCTTTGTTCCCACCAATTTTAGGTCCAAATGTGCATTGTTGGTGGATTAGTCCTTATTTCAGCTACCAGCTGGATATTGGTAGTCTCAAAACTTCTTCTAACATGATAGAACAAAGATTCAAAACCTGAGTTCATCAGTCACATATCCTTGGAAAATGAAGCCCTGAGATGTCCCCCATGATGGTATTTTCTCTCTTCTCTCATCAGAATGCAAATGGGCAAGGAGAAGTCAGACAAACAAATGCAATAAATTCTAATCAGCTTGTACCTTTTGACTGAACCCCATTTCTAGCCACACAAATACTTTAAAATGGTCTTATTTCATTCCATGGCTAGCAGATTGGAACCATTTACAGAATGTCTATATATTCTCCCTCCCAAGTTGACATAAGGATCACATTAGACAAGTACTCAGCACCTACTCACAGGACCAGAATGACTACTCCCCTGATTATACTTGAATCTTAAATAAACACTGAAAATAGACAGTGAGCTAGACTCAGAACTGAACAGAGGGATGAGAGTGTATGAATTCCCATTGGGAGAATCTATGCAGTCCTTTGAATAACCCCAAACTTCTCTAAAGCAAAGGTCTATTACTATAATTATAATATAAATCTTTTTCTAGGGATTGTATAAACCTGAAAGTAACATACTACTGTAGGTGCAGAAGAACTGAATTGCCCATAGTGAGTGTGAATAGTTTACAACACATCAGAAATAAAGAATTATGCAGAATCTAAGAAAAGGATGGCAACTAAGAAATGTATGCATAATAGATAATCCTTGGATGATCATCTGAAGAGAGTGGGGGATAAAAATCATATATAGCCCAAGTTCTATGTTGATATCTTCCCCATGTCAATAGAAAGCAAAAATGTCTCCCAGCATATTGAATGGCAAACTTGTGGGAAAGTTTGGACAAGAACTGCACAGGATGGCCAGATGAAAAATGGCTTACAACCTTCATCATGGAAGGGAATTCTCCATTCAATAAATTCACAGACCTATTTGAGTATTTAAGTATTAGGACCTTATACATCTTTAAACTACCTAAAATAAATTGTGTGTTTTTGATTCATTAAATTCAGCAAGCTTGTATTAATGTCATACCATATGCAAAGCACTGCAACACGTTTTAGAGACACAAAAACAAGTATAAAAAAAATCTAGAACTTGACATGTATCTGACAGAAATCAAATAGATTCAGTCCTAGGAAGCTTACATTATACAAGTTCTAGAATGATGTTTTAGTTATCTTTGCATCTCTTCCTATGCCTACCATTTCACTGTACATAGTCTCTGTTTATGCTTGTTTGATGAATGAATGAAGCTAGGGAAAAAAGGCTTTTTGTTTGTTTTTATGAAATGACATGTATTCACTACACTCATGATCACAAACTACAATAAGTCTCTTAACTTTGTGAGGAAACATATAAAAAGGGTGGCATTTATGTTACTTACACCAAAAATTCCTCCTCAAAAGAAGAACTTCACCAATAAATCTTCTTTGTTTAACTAAAGATGAGTGAAAAAATCTACCTACATAAAATTATGTCCTACTAAATCCAAAGAGAACTTCATCACTTTGGTTTTTCTTTTATATTTAAAAAGAAAGCAAGAAAAGAAAAAGGAAAAAAGAAAGACAAGAAATATGAGAAAGGTAGCCTGGTGTAATAGATAGAAGACTGGCTTTTTTTTTTCCTCAGGATAAACCAGGTTCAAATTCTGCCTTTGACATGTACTAGTTGCATGAAGAACAAAACACCTAAAAATTCAGTGCCTCACTTAATTTCATTTTCATGTATTCATATTTAATATTTTTAATTAACAATTGATAAACATTTATTACGTACCTACTATGTGCCAGACACAGGAATAAAGAATGTACTTTCTCTTATTTCCAGCCACCCCTCACCTCCACCAGAGGGAGAGAGGGAAAACCATTTAACAGCTGTAAGTATTCAAACCAAACAAATTCCCATCTTTGTCAATGAGTGTCCTATTCTGCATATTTTGTACATCAAGTCTTTGTCAGGGGGCAGATAATGTTCTTCACCATAGATTCTCTGGAATTATGATGGGTCATTTTGTTGATCAGAGTTCTTAACTCTTTCAAGATCTTTCATTTTTAGCATGAAATTAATATACTCTCCACAAAAGTTTTGCAACATCTTTTTATGGTGTGGAGATGACTCTTTTGGTTTTCTTTGAAGGCTGTGCTAATACAGCATTGCTAGGTTCAATACTCAGCTAGAAAGGCTCATTGAATAATTCTGAGGTAGACCAGGGCCAGACAATCTTCTAAGACTATAAACTGCATTGGTGGAGTTGTTTCTTTAATGAAATAAAAACAAAGAGAAAGAGATTTTAGGTTTCAAGAGCACTTTCTCCAACCACATAAACATTCATAAACTTCCCTACTGCTGTAATTTTTAAAATATAGTTGATGTGAAAATCTATATCTGTAAGAAGAGACATAATTTCCATTATCTTAAACTTATCTGACCTAGAAGGAGAGTAATCTTGGGTATTAGAAGTAAAAAAAAAATCTCTTTAATTTTTCATTCCTTTACAATGTACTTTCTGGATTGGAAAAGTGGCCTCCCTGAAGTTAATTAGAATGGGCTTCTGAGTGGCTTAACTTTACTCTCTCCTTATGTTCTCACAATGTACCTGTCCTAAAAGTGCTCAAGTGAGGCCCAGGGAAGAACAAAACAAGCCAAATGGGAAACATGCCAAGACAAGAGGAAAGAAACAGCAATGACAATGGAAAATCCAAAAAGATCATCAATTTCTTGAAATATACATATACTTGTAAAGAAAAAATAATAATAACATATTCTCAATAAAGGAAACAGGAATCAGTGCTTTTCATGCTGCTCTTAAATCATATATTTGAAAGTTTTATTGGGATAAGAAAATAAGACTAAACAGAAGAGTTCTTTGGGTTGCCTTCCTAGGGAGAGTTTTCTAGTTAGTATATCGTACAGACTAGTGCTGAGGCTGCTTGATGTTCCCAGTAAAGAACATTCCAAACTTCTGTCACAAGTTGTTCTCTGTGCCTGGAATGTTCTTAATACTCACCTCTGCCTTGTACAACCAACAGCTTCCAGCAAAACTTAACTCAAGTACCATCTCATAAAAAAAGGATTTCCTCTTGCTCTAGTTGTAAGTGTTCTCCTTACCTAAAAAAAAATCTCATGGTATTTATTTTGTACATATTTTCTATTTATCTGTATACAAGTATTATATTTACAAGCATATTTATATATAAAATTATATCTACATACAAGTTGCTGCTCCCAGTGGAATCTGATCACCTTGAGAGGATTTTTTTTTCCTTTTTGCATCTCTATTTTTTGTTTTGTTCCATCTCGTTTTGTTGTTTTTGCTTTTAGCACACATCAGTCCTGTGGTATTTTTTTTTCTTAAAGCTGAGTTCAGTCATCAGATTCCACCCCCACTCCCCTCCATTTGAATTCATAAAGACCATCCATTTAAAGAAAGAATAGTTCTATGGAGGCAGTACTCATATTACTGAAATGTGAGATACTTGAGTACTGAAGTTAGAAATGATACCTTCCTTGTTAGATTGCTCCGATTTTATTTTAATCCATTGTTGTGCATGGCATTCATTTGTATGGTGTCTTTTAGTCATAAAATCATTTAAACGTGGGAGAATCTACAGGAAACCACCATTATAAAGAATAGCACTGTTAGTCAGTTCAGGAAAGGTCACACTTTGTTTGTTCTATAAATCACTTGCACATTTCTGTTAAGTGTCTTAAAGACGTGCGAGGCTCCGCTCTCTACCAAATAAAGCAGCCCTGCATTCACATTCACTGTTGCTGCTAACCAGGAAGACATGATGTTGGTACACATTCGACACAATACAACCCTCAAGGTCACATGTCAGCCTCCGATTGTGGAAAATGAGGGAAAATGAGCCCCAAATGACTGGAAACAGAAGGCACACACCACTCCAGTCATTGATTGATTTGGGAGGGAGGGCTTCCTGTACAAAGCTGACATTGATTTATCTTTTAATCTAACAGAATAACAACAAATCTTAAAGCAATCACTTTTAATGGTATTAATAACTCCAATCAAATTATTCAGCTTCCACATTAATATAGGAGGTTGGCTTCATATTTATTCATCAGATTTGTCAAATAAATATCTCTCCATGCAGTGCAAAACCCTGGCCCTTCAGTCCTAATAGGATGCTGTTAAGCAATCCACTTTTAATTGTTCTTGCCTCATCAGCTCCATTGTATTGGGCACCAAGTGCTCGAAGCCCAACTGAAAAGGAAAAATAAGAATAAAGTACTAATAATAGTCTCACTGAATCAATAAAAAAAACCAGAAGAGGGCAAAATCTACTTGATCTCTCCCCACTGACTCAGAGAAAGATCTACACTCCAGTGCACGTCGGGAGCCTGGGTCCTTGAAAACAGCAGCATAGCAAGATAATACTGTGCTGACAGGCTTCTCTAGACACTCTTCTTTTCAATGCCTCAACTTGAAAAAGGAATCTATTTTTTCTCTCTGTCTTTCTGACAATATCAGAAACATACTAAGGAGGACTTCAAGAATGATTTTAAAAGGAAGCCACTTCCCCTTTTTTTTTTACTCAACTGATCTGAGTTATCATGCTATATGCCTTAGTCCTTTTGAGATGCTTATGTAATAAAATCCTAAAACTTTTCATTAATATTAGACTAAATATTTTTTTTCTCAATACTGATTACAATTTTATCATGGACTGAAATTCTTTCCACCCAGGAGCCTGAGGAAAATTATGCTAAGCCTAACTGAGTTCCTGTACCTTTCAAGATGTATTGGATTGAATAGCTGGGTCATGTGGGAAACAAAGAAAAATGTACTGAAAAATATACCCTGTAAATTCTGTTCATCCAAAATGCTGAAATGTATGTGAAAATGTTACTAAATGAAGAAAATATGTGGAGTGGAAGGTATTATCTTCATCATCATCAGTAATAACAATAACAACTCTCACTTACAAAGAATTATAAACTTTTCAAAGCATGTTACATACTTTAATCAGATTTCAACTTTTTGTTAAAAGAAACATGAAATCAGTGGCCAAAAACATCAGCATGGTTTTATGGACTCTCCAGCTCAATGGATTTCTCATTTAGTAAGACTGTAAAGTTGGGTCATCATTTGCTTTCCTTATTTAGATCAAGATTTAAAGGAAACATCTTAAAGGCCATTGCCCATAAAGAAGCCATAAAATGCCATGAGAAGCTCCCCAAGTAAATGGAATGAGCTTTTCCAATAGAGATAGCTGACAGATAAATATATAGATGGATATATGTGTGTGTGTATACATATATGCATGCACATATACATATATAAATAAACATATGCACATATATGTACATATACATACAGAGAGAGAGACAGAAAAAGACAGATCTATTGTTTCAATAGAGGACATAGTGCAACTATTGCTCTTTTCTCTCTTTAATCTTTGCTTTTCTTGTCTGTTGTGAAAACAAAAACTCCATCCTATGATCTAATTTAAACTCCCAGGAGTTTAAATTAAACAGAGGTCTGTCAAAGCTTGTATTCAGCTGGCAGCAAGGCAGGACAGATCTTGGATGACTGTGGCCTAGAGACTAGGTAGAGCCAGCCACTAGTGAGTGACAGGCCAGATATCAGCAACAAAGAATACAAAGGAGCCTAGTTAGGCAGGTGGGCAGATGTCCTGGCAAACATAGGTAGGTTGTCAAGACAGTCTGGCTGAAGGCAATAGATCGAGCTCTAGGAAGGCCAGTGCTAATGTAAGAAAAATCTACCAACAGGTAATTGGGACTCAGTGTCAGCGACTGGGGATCAAGAGCTCCCCCTTGTTATTAGGAAGAATACTGAGGTAAAATGATAAGGTAGGTACAAGTCTGATAAAAACTGATAGACCTAAACTAGGATGAAGTGAATGAGACCCTACTTAAGTATGCCAAAAACAAAGTTGGGATCATATTTCTTCTTCATTTTACCTGATGACCCCAAACCCCCAATCCCTCACTTTAACACATAATTCTTCAATAGTGGACAACACAACTGCCCTCAGTACCTTCACACCCCTCCCCCATCTCCACCTCATCTGGCAACTACTGCTTCCTTTTCTCCAACCTCACCTACCTCATCAGGTATCTCAGATGTTGAGGTCACTCTCTCTGAAGAATGAGCCAGACCTCCCAGTAAAGTATACCCCCTCGACACTACTACAAAAGACAACTCCAACATGGATAACTTGAAGCTGAGGACCCTTGGCATAAAAGTCTTCATATTTTCTTTGTTTAGGGGCCTGGAAAATTTCAGAGTCTATGATGTGGTTAAATCTAGAAGACAGAGTCAAGTAAACCTAGCTGAGCATCTAAAGCAGCATGAGGACAGGGAACATGGTCATTCTGTGGAGTAAACTATATTTAACCAAAACTGACTCCACAGAATTCTACATTTGGGCTTTGAGATATTAAACAGACACTGGACTTAAGGAATTTGATGATCTCACGCTGGTTACTAATCTTTTGCCAACATTCTTGCGACCACCATTTTGTCCATCACTGATCTGTTAGTTGAAGTTAGTTGGGAGTATGCAGTTCCTACAGGAAGATGTGATGTGGCTAATCTCTGTCAACTAGATCACAAGGATCAGTACTTTGCCAGGTTTGGCAATTGTTATTTTAATGTGCTTCACACTCTGATGATATTCTACCAACCTCAGGTAAGCAACCCATCAGTTTCGAAACATTACTCAACCTATGCACAATCTACTACTTTGCTCATTGCATTGGAAGGTTAAATGTTTATTTCAGCCAAGGCCATGTCCTAGGCAGCATGACATAGCCAAAAGAGCATTGATTTGGAAATTAGAAATTTTGGATTTCAATCCTGACTAGGAGTTCTAGGCTCTGTTACAAATTTAGCTGTCTGTATATGAGAAATGAAATGGTGGGAATGATAGAACAAGACCCTGAGATTAGTATTTATAAGTCTGATCCATGCCACCATCACGGCAAGTCCTTTCTATAAATGTCTAGTTTTCCATATGATGTAGATCTCTGGATCCAGTGTCTTAATAACATAGCTAGTCCACCTGAGATGGTTATAATAAAACCAATCTGATGGGGTGTGGGGGAGGAACATGTGCCCTGAAAAAAAGAGCATAAAGAGACACTGTTGGGGATATGATGGTAATGAAGTTGAGAATGGTAGTACCAAGGAATGCTGCTGTAGGATAACTTGTGAGGAGTAGAAGATCCCTGAAAGAAGACGTCTCATAACATACTCTCTGGATATATACCTCTTGGTACAAAATCACAGGCACTCCATGCTAATATGGGTCTTATCCAAGTTCTTCAGTTCACCACAATTGCATAGCCTTTGTCTATACAGTTAAATCATTTTAATTCACTAGGTCCCTTTACTCACCTATAAAATGACAGGGCTGCACCAGATTTCCTCTAAGGCCCCTTCTAGTTCTAAATCTTGTGATACAAATCATTTCTGAAGACAAATGAATGGGTAAAACTGACTTTAAACAAAGTTTTGCAAGAGTCATTACTTGTAATTGTGAATCTCTATGCATTTTCAGGCTAGACCATATAATCTCAGAAGGCCTTCTAACTCGAAGCCAGTGTTTCTATGAGTTTTCACAAAAAAGGGACTTTAAGTCTATTCTATTTCTGTTATCTCTTGTTTTGTCCTTCCTTCCTTCCATCTTTTCTCCTTTCTTTTCTTCCTTCCTTTTGTCCTTCTTTTGTTATTTTCTAGTAGCCTCTGCTCTTTAGAAAGAGTATTAAGTGACAAGATAATATTAGTGAAACCCATGTTTGAGGAAGTATGTTTACCTACTAATCATTTTTTTAATTGTTTTATTCTGAGTTTTAAAAAACAAAGTACATTTCACTTTTAAATAAATTATCCTATTGACTTTATTATGCCTATTTCCAAGAGCAATAACTATGGAGGCCTTCCTGTATTTCATTTTATGTCTTTATTCTCATATCAAAACAGAGTATTGTAATGTGAGAACAATAGAATCATCACAAAGCAATTTTTATTCCTTAATCATTCCTAACTATTTCAACCACTCAGAATTAGAGAATATGAGAAATGGAGGGGTGAGGGATAGACCTTGTAGATCATCTAAAAGGAACTCCCTCCTTTTATAGAAGAAAAAATTGAGGCCCAAAGATTTGAAATGACTTCCATGTGATTGCCCTGCTGGAAACTTGAATAGCTACATTCAGTTAGTAGCAGAATTGGGAATCTATCTCTGGTTTTCTGACCCTAAATCCAGTTTTCTTCTATCGGGCTGATTCTACATCCATTAAAAACAAATACAGTCTTTAACCTTCTCAAGCAATGATTCAAAGTTATACTTTGCTGTAGCCCTTTTTAATGAGTTGTTTTGAGTTTATTTAATGCACTTCACTATTTATCCATCCGTCCTTCTATTCAAATATATTAGCTGAACTCCTACTATGATTAAGACTCCACCCTAGGCATTGGGAATAAAAAATGAAAGGGTAAATAATCCCTGACTTCAAGGAATTAAAAATGTAGTGCAAAAACAGCTATATAATTTGGCAGAATATAATAAATATCATAATAGTGCCTCATAAATAGTAGTATTTTCATGAAGGTTGTTGAATTGTATTAAATTGAAAGATCAAATAATATACTAAACTAATAAGGTTCAGAAGACGGGGGATCACATAGAATTTTGAGAAATAAAAGAAGACAACAGAAAAGATGGAGTTTGACCCATCTTAAAGAGTTGAAAGCATTTGGAATAGGTGGATATGAGCTAGAGAAAGGAATTTCAGTCAGAATGAATAGCATAAACAAAAATAGTCAGGAAAGTTCTGTATATATTCTGAGAATAATAAATCACTTCTTTTCTAGAACACAGGTAATTAGTAGGAGATAAGATTGTGAAGGTATGTTGGGACCAGAAAATGAAAGAGAGCTATAACTAATAGAGAGAACAATGCATTTGAATTTAAGAACATGAGATCAAATTCTGCTTCAAATTAGTTGTGTGATCCTGGGTAGGTAATTAACCACTCTGAGCCTCAGTCTTCTTATTTTAAAGTGATTTAAAAAATCTGCTGCACATCTATGATCCCTCAAAATAATTTTGTAAGCATTAGGGAAACCATTGAAGATTTTTGAGTTGATGAATGAGATGATAAGAATATGTTTAGAGGGGTGGCTAGGTGGCACAGTGAATAGAGTACCAGCCCTAGAGTCAGGAGGACCTAAATTCAAATCTGGACTCAGACACTTAATACTTACTAGCTGTGTGACCTTGGGCAAGTCACTTAACCTCAAATGCCCTGCCTTACCCTCTCCAAAAAGCAAAAAAAAAATATGTTTAGAAAGATTAAGTAAGGTCAATGTAAGGAAAATTCTCAAGGGTATTTTATTGGTTTATGAAGCTTTAAATCTAGAGTAACTTGAGTAGTAAGAAGTCAAATGAAAATGATGACCAAAAAAAACAAAACAAAACAAATCCATACCTTATTGGCAGCTTGAGGATCTAGAACTATTTTAAATTTTCAGGTCTTATTTGACCACACAACTCTATATTTCATTTATATTTTCTATGCAATGGTGTTAAACCTCCACAGAGTTATTTTCTGATGACTCATTATGCTAGACAGTTGATCCTGGGTTTTCACAGGCTGTGTCAATGGAATATAAACTCTGGCAGGTTCTATAATTCTGCCTAAGTCACCAATATTTTCCTTGAAACAATCATTTGGAGAACCAACTGCACTAATTAGGGAGATGCATATAGCTGATAGGCTAATCTTTTGGTGGTAAATTTATCATTTCCGGTCTTTATGCCTTTGAAACTGATAGAATCCCATGTGTGGAATGATCTTCCTTATGTCTGGAAAGAGAGAATAGCTCAGCTTGAAGCTGATACCTTTCTCCTCACCTCCACCTCTTAGCATCACTGATATCTTTCAGGATGGGGCTCAAAAGGGCTCAAATGCATCCATCTACAAGAAGACTTCCATAGCTGACAGATTCTTCCCCTGTAAAATCCCCTTCCATTTTATCTGTATGGCCCCTTTATGAACTTATGTTGATGCCTGCTGTGTCCTCTAGTAGAACATAAACTCTTGTGGGCAGGATTTTTTCTTTGTCTTTGTCATATGCTCAGTGATTTTAAAAGTTTCTATCACATAGTAAATTCTTAATAAATATGCATTGATAGGAACACTTACAAACTGTTAGTTTATGAACAGGTCAAACCATTTTGGAAAACTATCTGGAACTATGCCCAAAGGGCTATAAAATTATGCATACTCTTTTACCCAACTATACCACTACTAGGTCTATACCCCAAAGAGATCAAAGAAAAAGGGAAAAGGGACTTATATGTACAAAAATATTTATAGCAAAGCTTCTTATGGTGACAAAAACAAAGAAATGGAGAGAATGCCCATCAAATGGGAAATAGGTGAACAAGCTGTGGCATATGATTATGATGGAATACTGTTGTGCTACAGGAAATAATGAAGTAGATGGTTTCATAAAAACCTTTTAAGAGTTATATGAGCTGATGCAAAGTGAAATGAGTAGAACTAGGAGAACACTGTATATAGTAATAGGAATATTTTAATGACATTTAATTGTGGAAGATACCTACTCTGGTCAATACTATGATCCACAGCAATAACAAAGAACTCAATATGAAAAAAAAAAATGTTAGCCACTTTCAGAGTGAATTGGTGAATTCTGAGTGCAGAAGGAAGCATATTTTCTTTCATTTTATTTTCCTTGCCCCTTTTTCTTAACAACATGGTTAATATAAAATTATGTCTACAAAACTCTATATGTATAGTGACTATTATATTCTTTGCCTTCTCAATTGGTGAGGAAGGAGTGAGAGGTAGGAAGAGAATTAAGAACTAAAAATAAAAATTTAATTTAAGCTTTAAAAAGGCTTATTGATTAATTGAATAAAACTTTAGCCACTGCAAAACAGGAAAGTGATGAGACCAAGCAAGATCCACATGTATTGGTTCAAATGCTTTACAGTGGCACACGAATTACAAGCAAGGTATATTACCATATTCCTCTCAGATGCAATTCTGAGCCTGCTCATTTTAATAGAAAGTATCACATATTAATTACCAAAGGTTAAGAAACTTTGGCTATGGCAACTCATGAAACGGAGAAAGACCCACAAGAGTTCTTAATCCTGTAGTGGCCCTTTCCATTTCCCTGGTGACTATGGTGGAGAGGTTGAAGAGGGAGCAGCCTTGTCTGAGTATTATACCATTTTAACCTAATTTTTACTATTCTCTGACCCCTTGAGATCAATATCCAGTCACCAGTGAGTAGTCACACTAAGAGAGATATTGAATCATAGGAAACTGGACATTCTTACTATAAATAAAACCAAAAAAAAGAAGAAAGCTTTAGCCGAATGGAAATGTTTCACAGGCTCTCCTCAGAGAGACAAAGTTAGCTGTATCATATTCAACTTCTCTGCAGTACTTGACATGGTTGTTTGCTTTTACCACATGTATATACCTTGCTCACAGTGTTTATGTGACTCTCTTACTTCTTAATTATCCTACCCATCTGACTACTCCTTCTCAATCTTCTTTGCTAGATCTTCATCCATGTCAAACATCTATTACCTGTAGGTATAAACCAAGGCTCAGTCTTGGGCCCTTTTATCTTTTCTCTCTATACTAAATCATTCAGTGGTCTTAACAATTGTCATGGGTTCAGTGATCATTTCTATGATGATTCCCAGATCTGTACACCCTTAGTTTCTCTTCTGAGATCCCATCTGGAACTGTCAATTACTTGTTGGATATTTTGAACTAATTGTTCTGTGGGAACATTTTTTGTATTTAAGAGTATTTTTTTTTCTAATTACATGTAAAGATAGTTTTCAACCCTATGAGAATCTCAGACTCAACATGCCTAAAAGAGAACTCATCACCTTTTCCCTCCAATACCCACTTCTCTTTGGAACTCTTATTACTGTAAAGGACATCACTATCCTCCCAGTCACCCAGCTTTACCATGTTGGTTTCATCCTCCTTGGCTCACTCTCATTCACCCTAGACCTATTTACTTACCAAATATCATTTCTGCCTTTGTAGCATCACTCCTACAGATTCCCTTATCTGTACTTGCATGACTAATTCAGGCACTTACTATCTTTCACCTAAACTTAGAATAGCCCTCTAAATGGTTTTCCTGCCCCGTATCTTTACCCATTCTAATCTGTCTTCATCACTCAGCTGCATAATGGTAAGGGAATTTGAAGATCTTCCCTGCCCCTTAATAGGCCAAGGAAATTTGAAGATCTTTTCTGTCCTTTAGTGGGCCTCACCTGGAAGCCAACAAGAGAAGCTTGCTTTGTGGAGCCATGATTTTCAGGAAGGCACATACCTTTCATAACTTTGTAATTAGGCAATGGGTTAAGAACGTTATGATGTTCTCTGACCCTGGAGAAGGCTATATATATATACTCCTTGAGGTAGGATTTTGCTTTGGGGCTCACTTATGGGAAGAGTTGTATGATTTGGTTAGATGAGACTTTGGACAACCATTGAACCCCTCCTCCACCCCCACCCCAGTTTTGAAAATCCAAATGTTGGTCCTTCTTTCTCTGGTAATTAACACTGTATGTATGTAATGGTTGGACAGCTAGAAGCCCTGTCTGTTGGTCTGTTGAATTGTGTTATTTTCTCTCTCTGTATTTTTTGTCTGCTTATAATTTCTGTTTTCATTTTCTAATATATATACATATATAAATATGTATGTATGTATGTATGTGTATATATGTACATGTACGTATGTATGTATACCAATATATTGATTGATAGATAGATAGATAGATGTATATTTGATTAAAGTAAGATTGTTAACCTTTTTTGAGTTGCTTTCCTTTAGAAAAGCAGATCAAAGAACCATGCTAGCAGCCCTCCTGGGTATGCAAGGGTGCTTGCTGTTACAAGCTGCCAAAAGGATTCCTTCTAAAACACAAGTCTATTTTACTTTCTTATACAATAAACTCCAGTGCCTCATGACTACCTCTAAGATCAAATATAAAGCCCTGTTTTGAAAGTTAATGTTCTTCACAGTGAGACTCCCGATTACTTTTCCTGTCTTCTTACAATTTTCTCTCTTCTAGGTATTCTATAACCAAGTCATAGTGACCTAGTTGCTGTTCTTTGCACACTTCTCCATTTTGGGTCTTGGTAATCTACATGTTACATTCCATCTGTGAAATGATCTTCTCCCTCACTCCAGAGAAGAGTGAATAGCGTATTTTTTCTGGAACAAAGGTAAGTAATGGGAGACATCTTGGGACCAGATGATGAAGATACATGCTAGAGGGACTAGTACTTCAGGAAACTTGCTGGTACAGTGATTAAGGTGTTGGACTTAGAATCAAGAAGACCTGAGGCCCTTTTCCTTGCCTCTGCCTCTTAGAATCACTGACTTTGGTGAGGACAATGATCAAATCCATCTAATAAAAGCTTTCACTGAGTCTCCTGACTGGTAGATCATTCCCCTAGAAAGTTACCATTCATTTGATGTGTATGACCCTTAGTTATGCATATATATGCATATGTGTATATATACACACATATATATATGTATGTGTGTATGTATGTATATGCATATATGTATGTGTGTATGTATGTGTATGTATATGTATGTATATCACACAATTGCAGACTCTTATAACAGAATGTAAATTCTTTGAATGCAGGAACTATTTTTTGCCCTTATATGCTAATTGATTTTAAAAGTTTCTACCACATAGTAATTTCTTAATAAAAGTTTATTGAATGAATGAATGAAATTTTAGCCTCTGCAGAACTAGAAAATGGTGGAAGTAAGCAAGATCCATATTGTTTGATTCAAACTCTTCACAGTGATGCATGAATTAATAGAAAACAATATTACTGTATTTTTCTCAGATGCAAGTTGGAAGCGATGCATTTTAAGATATAAAATTTTTAAACAAAGGATAAGAGCATTAGTGATCCCTCTAAATATAGTCTAATTACATTTTAAGTACTTTTTACAAGATATACTGACTGTATCACATGCAAAAAAAAATAAATCTATACTCATTTCTTTTAATCAACCAATATACTGGTTAAGGGGAACAAAATGGGTACCCAAAGCCCCAGAATTATAAAGAGCACCTCATTAATGAATAATGGCATCAATTAAAATAAAATCTAGTATTTTTCAGGGTCACAGTTTAAGACCATTGTGGTTATGTCTAGCTTAAAACTAGCTATCCTCTCACTAAAACAGAACAATCCATGGCTTTCAAATTAAATATAGTCAAATCCAAATGTTTTATTAATTATTGGATTTTTATGAAAGACATTGAGCTATACTGTTCTACCTGAAAAGAAATATAACATCTTCATTATTGGAATGTTTCTCTAAAAACAACATTTAATTTGGGCTTGAGAGTTGAAAATTTTTGAAGATATGCCAATTAACAATTAAAACTAAAAACTTTAAGTTCAAATCCAGAGATCATATTGAACAAATAGATGAGAATGATGCCTGTAAATACTTTTATCTATTCTTAATAAGACACATTAAGAATAAAATTACCAAAGAGAATGTTCTAAATATGTTCATAGTTTTACTGACATTATGAGATCAAAATTGTGTGTGATATACACCCTTGGCATTGTGAAATGAACCAGAAGATTTGACCCTAACAATAACTTTTAAAATATTAAGAAAACATAGGTACCAAGTACCCTAAGGTAACCATAGAAAGATTTCCATGCAAAACATGAGTAAGAATACTAATAGATATTCTTAGAGAATATAGCCAATATCACAAAATTTGATAGAAATATTTTTGAATTAAGCAAACATCACTTCACTGTGCAATAGTAAAAATGGATAACACATAGACATTGCTAAATTTGTCACATGTAACTGAAAGTGGCTAACCACTGGATGGAACCAATGAAATAATTAAGATCCAAAGATTTAGTGAAAAGGCCCTCCAAGGACAATATAAGAATTAGCCAACAATGGTTGAGTCATATAAATCTTTGTCATATGGAAGCAGAATTTGGGATGGCATTCAGTACCAGGCCTTTGCTGCCAGAAACTATAGTGAAGGGCTATCCTTATGGATCTGGATTTAGTGATGCATGCAGTTTATGTGAAGAGAGTAGAGAAATCATTAGTAGGCCGTGAAAATTTAGCACCTTACAAAACAAGATAATGGCTGAGCTCCTTGAGAACTAGAACTGTCTTTTAACTTTATTTTCCATCCCCAGTGCTTAGCAGAGTGACAGAAACATGGTGGATGCTGAATAAAATGTTTCTTGATTGACTGACTGATCAGAATTATGCAAGAGAACTCACTATCTTTCTGAGCTATAAAAAAATACTGCTTTCTTATGAGACATCCAATTCAGTCCTTGCCATAATGTCTGTTACATTTGAAAACCATTTGTAAACATGAAGGGCTATATAAACATCACCATCAGCATCATCAGCACCAAGCATTTATTACTTAACTATGTTAAGAGCTGGGGATACAAAGAAAAGCAAAAACATGGTCCTTGATCACAAGGAGCTTATATTCTAGTAGAGATGGTATCCAAAGAACTATATACAGATAAGCCATATAAGTGTAAATGGAAGGCATTCTCAGAAACAGGATACTAGCTATGAAGAAGCCTGGAAAAGGTCTTTTACAGAAAGGAGAATTTGAGATGGCACAAAAGAGACAAGGAAAGTCAAGAAGTTTAGGTAAAAAAAAAAAAGATGCAAGGTATGGGAAAAGCCAGTGAAAAAGCATCAAAATGGAAGATGGAGCATCATGTTCAAGGAACATCATAAAAGCCAGTGTCACTGCATTGTAAAGTATTTTGAGGAGAGTAAAGCCCTATAAGACTGGAAATACAGGAAAGGATGTATTTGCAAAGTCCTATGAATCCAAACAAAATTTTTTATTTGATCCTGGAATTAATAGACTGCAACTAAAATTTGTTAAGGAGAGAGTAACATGGGGTGGGGCAAAGATGGTGGAGTAAAACCAGGAACTTGCTGAGCTCTCACTCCAGCTACCTCCAATACCTGTAAAAAATGACTCTAAAAATTTTTAGAGCTACAGAACCCACAAAGTGACAGAAAGAAACAAAACTCCCACTGAAGGAAGCCTGGCAAGGCAAGAGGAAGGGTGTATCACACTGGGCTAGGAGCCAAGCACAGTCACATGTGAGCCACACCTGCCCAGACTCATAGCCAAGACTAGCCAGAGCAGACTACAGGAGAGTGAATCACCAGCAGCTGTGGTGGTTTCCAGACTTATCAACCTATAAGTAAAAGATCAGTAGGTAACTCTGTTAGAACTGGGTGAGAGAAAAGCATGGACCAGCCCCTGCCCCTGGAGTAGCAGAAGGGGCAGAAGCATGGTGGCTGCAGCTGCTGCTGCCGCTTGGCTGCCCCTGAAGCTCCTGACCTGCAGATCACTGAGGGACCAAGAAACCATTCAGAGGATAATCACTCTTGCTTTGACTTGCCTGGATCTGAGTCACAGTCTTGGGTGGTGGTCCTGGAGTGAGAAACGCCAGTATGCCAGAGTTTGTGGTGGCTGTAGAAATGACACCTTCCTCATAGCTCTGACAACAGCTCTGTCAAATGCGAAAACCCCAGCAATTTTGGACACAGCTCTTTCTACTCTGGAAGCAGAGTGCTACAATGGTAAAGAGCTCAAAAGTTGAGTAATTGGCTATCAGGGTGAGCAAATAAAGCAAGCACAATCAGACTATAGAATCCTTTCTGGGGGACAAAGTGGGTGAAAACATAGAACCAGAAGAAGATAACAAAGTCAAAACTCCTGCATCAAAAGCTTCTAAGAAAAATATGAACTGGTTTCAGGCTATGAAGAAGTTCAGAAGGATTTTGAAAATAAAGTAAGAGAAATAGAGGAAAAATTGGAGTAAAGCAAATGGCAAAGAGGCCAAAAAAGCCAATAAGGAGAAGAATGCCTTAAAAAGACAAATTGCTCAGATGGAGAAGGAATTTCAAAAGCTCACTGAAGAGAAAAATTCCTTAAGAATTATATTGGAGCAAATGGAAGCTAATGACTTTATGAGAAATCAAGATATTATTAAATAGATCCAAACAAATGAAAAATAGAAGGCAATGTGAAATAGCTCACTGGAAAAACCACTGACCTGGAAAATAGATTCAGGAGAGATCATTTAAAAATTATTAGACTACCTGAAAGCCATGATCAAAAAAAAGAAAAAAGACAAGAAATCACCCTTCAAGAAGTTTTCAAGGAAAACTGCCCTGATATTCTAGAACCAGAGCACAAAATAGAAATTGAAAGAATTCGCTGATTTCCACTTGAAAAAGATCCCAAAAAGAAAATTCCTAGGAATATTCTAGCCAGATTCCAGAGTTCCCAGGTTAAAGAGAAAATATTACAAGCAGTCAGGAAGAAACAATTTTAGCATTGTGGAAACACAGTCCAGATAATACAAGATATAGCAGCTTCTACATTAAGGGATCAAAGGGCATAGAATATGATAATCTAGAGCAGAGGTTTTCAACCTACAGGTCGTGACCCCTTTGGGGTCAAACAACCCTTTTATAGGGGTCACAGGGGTCACCTAAGGCCATTGGAAAACACATATTTCCAATGGTCTTAGGAACCTCCTTTATCCATCTTTAGGCAGGTCCACCCACATGCAGACACACCCACATATGACTTTTAAAGGGTCGCAGCATTAGTAAGGTTGAGAACCACTGTTCCAGAGGTCAAAGGAGCTAGGATTAAAACCAAGAATCACCTACCCAGCAAAACTGAGTATGATGCTTCAGCAGAAAATATGGTCATTCAATGAAAAAGAAGACTTTCAAGCATTCTTGGTGAAAAAAACAGAGCTGAACAGAAAATTTGACTTTCAAATACAAGAAGCAAGAGAAGCGTGAGAAGGTAAACAGG
>CM053584.1:299694307-299707643 GCA_028627135.1 Pseudochirops cupreus | reverse complement strand
TTTATCTATGTTATTAACTTATTATTTAAAACTGGTAATTTTTAAATAATTTTTGTTTTAATTATGTTCATTTCTTCTTTAATTTACAGAATTTTTGTTTTTTAATTTTTTAACTTTTTGAAAAAAATGCACTTCTAAGTTATTGCCTCATTACTTTTCTTCTTTCTTTCTAAAAATATTTGATATACAAAATTTGCTCTGATAACTATTTTGATTGAATCCTAAAATTGTGAATCAGTCTTATTGTTGTCATATTCTTTGGTGAAATTATCTATCACTTATATAATTAGCCTTTACCCACATATTACTTAGACTATTTTTTAGTCTCCATTTAAAATTTGAATACTTTCTTCAAATGTTCTTGATTTACTGCGATATTTATTACTTTGACATGTCTAATTTTTACATTTATGTATTTATGAATTAAAAAAAAAACTCCAGCACATGGCCAATGATCAAAAAGGGAAATACCGGTAAGCTCTTCATTATTTCATCTGGTGTTCTTTTCAATCTTTACTGGAGTCTTTTTTGGTAGGTGGGGCCTGCCCTTCTAGTATATTTTTCATTATCAGGTAAACTTTTTTTTTTCCTTTCTGCCTCAATCTACTTCATTCCATAAGACAAGTCCATCTTTCCCCAGATCTAAAAATGTATGTCTATAACTGAAGAGACTTATATTATCTTGAGCCGTATATAGTAATCTCCGGATATAAGGATAAATGGATGTTGTGGAAATGCCAAGACCAGCCAAAGACTTCAGACAAATATCTAAGAAAAACCTAAGAAAATTTCCGTGTAAATGGACATTGACCTCTCTGGGAATTTAAACCAAAAAGAAAGAAATAATTTAATCTGTCCTGTAAGCTTCTATAACCAAAAAAATAAAAGCCGCACAAGATCTTCCAAAATTGTTCTTGTTTGAGCCTTAATCTCCAGATTTAGGAGAGAATCTCACCACCTTCTCTGGGCTGAGTGCAAGAAACCATTCACCTGATTTACCCAACCAGGTTAAGTGCGCTTAGTGATTTCTTAGATACTAACACAGCTATGTTACTATCCTTGGGTCTCATTCTTTTCCTGTGAATTTCCTTATTGTCCCCTCTCCCCCTCCCCCAGTATTTCATTTTTATCCTACTCAACTTCCAATGGGCTGTCAGTCCATAGGAAATCAATTGATAGACATCATTGTTGTCTATGATTGGAAGAATCTGTTGTGCCCTTGAAACTGGCAAAACAGTTTATTATAAATCAACACTATGAGTTCAACTGGTACCTCAAAACTGTACTGGCGCCTTCCTTGCTTCACTCTCTCATAATAAGCATGAATCACAAGTAAATTGTCTAGTATAATCAAATTCCACTAAAATATACATTACACAGTGTAGCAGGAGATGTGATATATCTTGCAAAATGGAAACAGCCCACACCTAATCTGATCACTTTAAGTGGAAAACCAGTAATCACGAAAGCCAAGAAAAATTAAATTGTGGTCAATAGGAAGTACTTTTGATAACAGCACATTGATCACTCCTAGTAATGACTGATCATGAAAAGCTAAATTCCAGTGTTAGCCTGGCTGGTGTCCCTATGTTTCTAACCTGAGGGTATTTTTGGTCTCTTATTTATCAAACTTTACCTTCCCTCCTCCCAAGAAAATCACTTGGGGAACCATAATATGATGGACAGAAACTTGCTATTATTGTCATTCTCTTCCAACCACTGTGCTCAGTCGTTTGATCCCTTGCTGCTATTTTGTCACCCTGTATGTTTTTATGTTTGCATGTTTATGGTTGTATTTTATGTGCAAAAGGAATCAGGTCTTAGTTAATTTATAATATGGGCCATACTGTCAAAGTACAAGACAAATATGTTTGGTTAGAATAGGGTCTGAATTTATATTTTCTATACATTTTACCATTTTCTTGCATGTGACAAGCACCTTGACTTGCAATATTCTGAACAGATGTGAGTGATATTAACCTCCTTATTTCTGAAAGTAACCAATTAATGTTCATGATGCATTAGTGCACTGCCATCTCCTGTTTCATTGATTTCGGAGTGTGGAATCTATCTCTTAAAAGTCCTTCAAAGACTTATCTGTAACGTTTCAACTTTACCATTCCAGTTTAACTGTACATACATTTATATTACTCTCCTTTTCCTCATCTTTTTGACAGAGTTCAGATATAAATGTTCCAAGAACAAATTGCTATCCAGGTATTATTCATTTGTACTTAATGTTTTGGAGACTATTGTGAAGGTAGATAGAATGACTGATTTGGAAAGTGAATGGATGTTGGCTTATAAGCTTGTCTTCTATAAACTCAATGAAAACTTCTTTAGGACAATACTAGTAGCAGACAGGATGATGGGGATGATATATATTTAATCTTGTGTCTATTTAGTTTTAACATCTTTCTCGAGGTCTCTATATTTGGAAATATATTATTCCATACAGTTTAGAAACTATGGCATCTTGGTATGGTAAGATATATTCAAATATTTTTTTCTTATATTCTTATGAATCAGCATTATAGCCAGTCAGTTGGGGACAAGTTTTTTGTCTCTAATAATGTTCCAGTTTCTATATAGCTTATTTGTGAAATCTTACCATGCAAATTGGAATTTATATTTTAAATATGAGAGTTCGTTGCCTGTTAGTCAAAATAGTAAACCTTTGAATATTAGAAGTACTGTTAGTTATGTTCACTTTGTTTATCTCATCTGGAAAAATCACTCTGAAATAGAATGAGTTCTGTTTTTTTTTTAATTTTAATTTTAAAAGCATTTATTAAGTGCCTACTATGTACCAGGAACAATTCTGCAGTTACAAATATGACAATGTATTATTTTATTGTCATCTTATTTTGTAATGATAATGAGATTTGAAGATCTCCCATGCCCCTTGAATTTGCTGGTGTAGCAGGAAGGGGTGGGGCAGGAAGGAGCCTAGAAGGACACCATCCCCCCCAAGAGAACTTTATTTGGACATTTTTGTTTTGGATTGAGGGGATTATAATGCTATGTACTTTGCATTTGTTTAAGGCCCTGCGGCCACTCTGGTAATGAGTTGTTATGTTATATATCTTGCAAATGTGATGTATTTATTTTGAGGGGTTATGTTATACTTAAGAGTTGTTAATGCTAATTCAGATGTAAGTTGCCTATGAAATGGGCATGAAAGATCTTGGGGCTGAATATACTGGTAATGGGAATCTGAAGATCTTCCCTGCCACTTGGCCCCTTGATAGGCTTAAGTGAATCTGAGAACCTTTCCTGATTTGAAAACATACTCTGTCCCCTAATAGGCTGAATGTGGTCACATGGAGCCTGTGCCAGAAGACTTGTTATTGAGGAGTGCCCACACCTAGTCACTTTGTGATTTGGCAGTGGGTTAAAAGGGTCATGACATTCTCTGACCCAGGAGAAGGCTATATATACCGCTGATGAGAGGATTTGCTTTGGGGCTCACATTGGGAAAAGTTGTATGATTTGACCAGATGAGACTCTGGGCAGCCATTGAGCCACACAGCTTTGAAAACCCAGATGTTGGTGCTTCCCTCTCTGGTAACTAACTAGGTATGAATGTAATGGTCAGACAGCTGGAAGCCCTGTCTGCTGGTCTGTTTCTCGGTCCGTATTTTTTGTCTGTTTGTAACTTCTGTTTGTATTCTCTGAAGTTCAAGGTGCTGACTTTTCCCCCTGAACTAGTAAATGATATATGTTTGATTAAAGTAAGATTGTTAACCCATTTTGAGTTGCCTTCCTTTAGAAAAGCAGATCTAAGAGCCTGTGCTAGCAGCCATCCTGGGTATGCTAGGGTGCTTGCTATTACATAGTTGTACAAAAAAACCTAAGAGGTAGTGCTATTATTAGTCTCATTTTATAGATGAGAATACAGGAAGAGAGAAGTGTATTGGCCAAGGTCACATAGCTATTAAATATCTGAAACCTACCTTGAATTTGATTTTTCCTAACTCTAAGTCCTGCACTTTTATCAACTACATAGCCTACTATCCCTATATCACCATCCTCATCCTGTCTGCTACATCATTTGTCTTAGAGATATTTTCATGATCCTATAGACCAGTGGTTCTCAACCTCTGGATCACAACCCTTGTGGGGGTCGAACGACCCTGTCACGGGGGTCACCTAAGACCATCAGAAAACATATATTTCCAATGGTCTTAGGAACTGAGACACCACTCCTTTATTCATATCCAGGCGGGTCAGCTCACATGCAGATATGCCCACATATGAGTATTAAAGGGTCGCAGCATTAGAAAGGTTGAGAACCACTGCAATAGACTATAAACCCAAATCAAATAGTCTGATTCAATTGCTAAAGTTTATATTTAATCCACTTGCACAATTACTGTTATTATGAAATCCTGAGCTGGCTTTTTTGCACTTTATAGTATTTTTCCCAATTACATGTAAAGATGGTTTTCAACATTCATTTCTGTAAGATTTTGAGTTCCAAATATTTTCCCTTCCACCTCTGTAAGACAGCAAGTAATCTGATATAGGTTATGTAAGTATAATCATGTTAAACATATTTCTACATTAGTCAGGTTGTGAAAGAGGAATCATAATAAAAGGGAAAAACACAGGAAAGAAAACGCAAGAAATGCAATAAAAAAAGAAAGAAACTGTGTATTTTGATCTGCATTCAGACTTCATAGTTCTTTCTTTGGATATGAATAGCATTTTCCATCATGAGTCTTTTGGAATTGTCTTGGATCATTGTCTTGCTGAGAAGAGCTAAATCTACTAAAGTTGATCAACACACAATGTTGCTGTTACTGTGCACAACATTCTCCTGGTGCTGCACACTTCACTCAGCATCAGTTCATATAAGGCTTTCCAAGTTTTTCTGAAATCCACCTGCTCATCATTTCTTATAGCACAATACATTCTGTTGTATTCATATGCTGCAACTTGTTCAATCATTCCTCAGTTGATGGGTATCCCCTCCATTTCCAATTTTTGGACACTGCAAAAAGAGTTGCTATAAATATGTTTGTACATGTGGGTCCTTTCCCATTTTTTTATGATCTCTCTTTGGGATACAGACCTAACAGTGGTATTGCTGGATCAGAGGGTATGCACAGCTTTTTTTGCCCTTTGGGCATAGCTCCAAATTGCTCTACAGAATGGTTGGATCAATTCACAACTCCACCAACAATACTTTAGTGTACCAATTTTCCCACATTTGCTCCAACATTTATCATTTTCCTTTTTAGTCACAATAACCAATATAATAGTTATGAGGTTACATATCAGAGTTGCTTTAATTTGCATTTCTCTAATCAGTAGTGATTTAGAGCATTTTTATATGACTAGAGATAGTTTTAATTTCTTTATCTGAAAATTGCCTGTTCATATTTTTTGATTAGTTATCAATTGGGGAATGCCTTACATTCTTATAAATTTGACTGAGTTCTCCATATATTTGAGAAATGAGGCTTTTATTAGAAAGAGTGACTTGTAAAAATTGTTTCCCAGTTTTGTTTTCTTTCTAATCTTGGTTGCATTGGTTTTGTTTTGCAAAACCTTTTTTAATTTAATGTAATCAAAATTATCCATTTTGCATTCATAATGTTTTCATTTCCTGTTTGGTCATAAATTCTTCCCTTCTCCATAGACCTGACAGGTAAACTATTCCTTGCTCTCCTAATTTTTTTTTTATGTTATCACCCTTTATGTCTATGTTATGCACCCATTTCAATCTTATCTTTGTACAGAGTGTGAGATATTGGTCTATGCCAAGTTTCTTTCATACTGTTTTCCAGATTTCCCAGTAATTTTTGTCAGATAGTGATTTCTTATCCCAGAAGCAGAAGTCTTTGGTTTAACACAGAGTAGATTACTATAAGTCATTTACTACTATGTCTTCTGTACTTAAGCTATTCCACTGATCCACCCTTCTACTTCTTAGCCTATACCAAATAGTTTCAATAATAGCTATTTTATGATAAATTTCAAGATCTCATATGGCTAGGCCACCTTCCTTTCTATTTTTCATTAATTCCCTTAATATTCCTGACCTTTTATTCTTCCAGATGAATTGTTCTTATTTTTTTCTAGCTCTATGAAGTACATTTTTGGTGGTTTGATTGGTATGGCACTGAATAAGTAAATTAATTTAGGTATAATTTTCATTTTTAATATATTACCTTAGCCTTCCCATAAGCAACTGACATTTTTTTCCCATTTGTTTAAATCCAACTTTATTTGTGTGAAAGGTGTTTTGTAATTGTATTCATATAGTTCCTGGCAGATGGACTCTTGAATATTTTATATTCTCTACTGCAACTTAAAATGGAATTTCTCTTTCTATCTCTTCCCACTGGGCTTTGTTGGTAATGTATAGAAATAGTGATAATTTATGTGAATTGATATCTTGCAAATTTGCTAAAATTCTTAGTTGTCTCAAGCAGTTTTTTTAGTTGATTTTCTAGGATTTTCTAAGTATATCATCATATCATCTGCAAAGAGTAATTGTTTTGGTTCAGCATTGTCCTTCAATTTCTTTTTCTTCTCTTATTGCTAATTCTACCATTTCTAATACAATATTGAATAACAGTAGTGATAATGGGCATCCTTGTTTCACCCCTGACCACACTGGGAATGCTTCTAGCTTATCTCCATTACATATAATGCTTATTGATAGTTTTAAGTAGATACTGCTCATCATTTTAAGGAAAACCCCATTTATTCCTATTCTCTCTTTTTTGTTTTTTTAACAGGAATGGGTGCTGTATTTTGTCAAAAATATTTTTCTGCATCTATTGAGATAATCATATAATTTCTGCTAGTTTTATTATTGATATGGTCAGTTTTCCTGATAGTTTTTCTATCAGCACCAGGTCTGCATTTCTGATATAAATCACACTTGATCATAGTGTATTATGCTCCTGATAAATTGTTGTGATCTCTTTTCTAATATTTTATTTAAAATCTTTGCACCAATAGCCCTTATGGAAATTGGTCTATAATTTTATTTCTCTGTTTTGGCTTTTCTTGGTTTAGGTATCAGCACCGTGAAAGGAACTTGGTAGGACTCCTTCTTCAACTATTTTTCCAAATTGTTTACATAGTATTTGAATTAATTGTTCTTTAAATGTTTAATAGAGTTCACTCATAAGTTCATCTGGCCTGGAGATTTTTTTCTTAAGAAGTTCATTGATGGTTTGTTCAATTTCCTTTTCTAAAATGGGATTAAGTATTTATTTCCTCTTCTGTTAATCAGGGCAATTTACATTTTTTGTAAATATTCATCCAGTTCATGTGGACTGTTGTAATGCCATGCACAAGCAGCTTTCCAGAAGAACGACTGCTAGGAACAGCTTTTAAGGTCCTGATAACTCAGTATAGTGAACACTCCATTTATTCCATAACAAATCAAAGGAAAACATTCACAGAAAATCAAGGTACAGCATTCACAATGTTCACAATATAATATTCACAATAGCTTATCATTAAAATGGCCACATAGTTTTCACCAAAATGGTGACAATAGTTTTCAACAAAGAACAATCATTTGGTATCCCTAAGGAGGTTTGCCTCCTTACTCAGTCCTTCAGTCATCTCAGAGTACAACAATAAGTCTTCTACTCATGGGGCAACTAGGTTAACTCAATCATTCGTCTATCTAGCAATCAGTTACTAAGTTTCATTAATCACTAAGCACAATCATTAGAAAATACAGAAACCCTCCACCCCTAGGTCACTAGTAATCCACAATTTCATCACAGCATTCAATACCCAAGGAGAGGTCTTTTCTTCATCTTGACCCAAGGCAAGTTCTCAGCAATCTCCATTCCTGGGGAGACAAAGCTTAACAAAGCCACTAAATACATTGCCAGTGTCCTCATTAATTCACTCTCTGCCTGTAGAACAGTCTCAGGACCCCTGAAAACATCAGCAAGACCCTCTTCCAGGATTTCTGTAAATATACAAGAAAATGCTTTTTCAGGACTTCTGAGCCAGCAAGGTTCCAGGACCTCCGCAACAACAGCATTGTCCTTCACCAGCAGATGAGTCTGGCAAAACAACATCAAAACAAACAGACAGAATGCAGGCAACACAGCCATGCCTCCTTAGTCCTCTGGCAGTTCAACTGGCCCTAGGACCCAGAAGAAATCTCAGCTGGCTCCCAGAATCAAAATCACTCCTCCTAGGTTTTCTAAATCAAAATTATTTTCTCCAGCCTAGGTGAGGCTTTCTTCTTCAGCCTTCCAGGGAGCAGCAACTTCAGCCTTTACCAGATTCTGGTCTCGAGAAATTCTGACTGTACCTCTCTGGGGCTTTTCTTATACACACACAGCATTTGCTTCCTGTTTCAGCCAACCCCTTCCTGTTATGTCAGCAACAGGAGACAGGAGTTCACACCTTCTGTTTCTTTCACAAAGGTTTGATTAGCTACTAAGGGCTAAGTACCTCCTTACTTACCAGAACAAAAAGGGGTCTTCAAATTTAAATTAATTACCATTACAATTGTCAGATTTGTTAGCATAGAGTTGGGCAAAATAATACCTAAGGATTGCTTTCACTTCATCTTCATTGGTGGTGAATTCAATATTTTTGTTTCTGATACTGGTAATTTAGTTTTCTTCCCTTTTTTAAGTCAAATTAACCAAAGGTTTATCTATTTTGTTGTTGTTGTTGTTGTTGTTTTTCAAAAAAGGCTCTTAGTTTTGTTAGTTCAACATTTTTCTTACTTTCAATTTTATTTATCACTCCTTTGATTGTGAGAATTATATTTGGGTATAAATGTCAATAATTTTCAGATTGGTCATTTGAACTCTTGGCTATTATGAAAATGTATACAGTGGTTTAAACTTATAAAGTTATAATTTAATTCCTGTGTAAGGGAGTTTGGAAATGCATTCACCTAAAGGTTTTTTTAGTAGAATATAAGTTACAAACATTTCTAAATTATGTAATTTGGAAATATTTATAAACTCTGTATGTTATAACAATTCTCTTAAGTTATTTAATATATAGTACTTAAGAAATTAGAATTTAAAGATATTTGCAATTGTCAGTAGAACCAAAAGAAGCAGTTAGTCCAGCATATTGTAAACTGGTATCAAAAATGTGAGCAGGAATGGGTATCATCTATGTTGTAACAAAGGCAATTTTTTTCTTTCTTTGTTTGTTTAAATGTTGTTAAAACTAGGAACTATGTTTTTCAAAGGAGTAGAAAATGGGGAATGGGACACTCTGACCTGAGTGCTGTAATATTTTCTGAAATAACTGTAATTTGGAAAATAGGGTGATGATGTCATTGTGTTATTTATTAATGCTGTCAGTTTTATCTGAATTGGGTTGAAACTGAAAGATGGAAAAATTGTGTAAAATGTATGTAATATGTTGTTACTCCTGCTATTCAGAAAACCAGGTATATACACCTTTACCTGTAGTTATGAATGATCTTCTGTGCAAGGTAATTTGGAAATGTATTTTTGTAGCTCAATTTGAAAATACATCCAGCTGAATTAAGGTCACTGGATTGGTAATTAAATGGGTTTTGAATTTAAAAGCTTAAATATAAGAACGTAATAGTTGTATTACTGGTAAACAGTTGTGGTATGATATTTTGAAGTATTGTAACTTAAGAAATTATAAACTTTCAAGTTTTTCTATATTTGAAAGGAAGTTTCAGTTAAGAAATATATTTGTGAGAAGTAATTATTGGTAACTATGGGAAGAAAAGACCAGTGAAACCCCCTAAGTTTTGTCGATTGTGGGAAAGATTTCTATGAATTTAGAAATTGTGTTAAATTGTTTGTGAAAAAGGGAAAGTTAGTAATTATACAGAGACTTTGTAAGATTTCTGGTCATTTTATTAATTGTGTTTTTAATTCAAGCAGACTGCTTAGAGTCCCTATCAGATAAATTAAGGGAATCTCTCCACCCCTCCATGAGGAAGGAGGATGGAGAGGGGCAGCAGTGAAACAAAAAAGAAAAAGCCCCACTGATTGAGTCAATTTTTAAACTGGCCCTTTCAAGTTGGTATAATTGATTCTACTAATTGGTTTTTGGTAATAATTTGAAATATATCTAGAATATAGAATATAATTTGGAATATAGAAGACACCTTGCTGCTTTAAATCAATGAATTTGTAACTAAGCAAAAGTTAACATCTGTAACTGAGTGTATGTATGTCTGCTATTCAGTTGTGAGGTTTAAGTCAGAAACCTCTATTAGTTAAGGTCTACAGTTTTGGTAGAGAACAATATCTGAAGGGGATTTCTAAACTGAACAAGCTTAGTAAGAAATTTGGTCTCAAAAACTTAAGGCACCCTGCTCTGCTTGAGTGAACTTTTTGCTTTGTGTTGTTCCTCCTCCTCCCCTGTGGGAGTTTGGGGAGGTGCGGAGGTGGGCCTCTGTTGGTTTTCTTTGCTTTTCTTTGGGGGTCCCTGCACCCCAGTTTCAGGGTCTTTGTGCCCTGTGTTGTTAACTCAAAACCTTATATGCATTTCCTAGTCTTTTCTTTCAAAGCGCTAAGAGTATTGGCCTTAGAAATTAAAATGTTACCACTAGTGATTATGAATCCAAGATTTGATTTGCTCAATCCTGTGTATTCCTACTAAATTCTTAAAGGCCTAGTAAGCTTTGTTATTGTGATAAGGCTAGTCTAATTGGGAAGGTTCGTGCCATTTAAAAACTTTACTCAATTCTGTCTTCAATGGGGTATTCACCATGTTACAGGGCTTCCTTATAACCTCACGGATCAGGTTAGTGTTGAAAGACTGCACACTTAAAACTGCTCTTCAAAAAAAAAATTGAAAGGAGGAACCTGGTACATGGGTACCCCGAGACGAATTTTGGGTTGTCATTATATGTAATAAATTATTTAACATTAGATCATGAAAATAAAACACCAGCTGAAAATTTTGGGGCATTACCGACCATACGATTGGCAATTCTAAAAGGTCACAGCCCCAGGCAACTACATTTACTGAATAGGTGATGTGGAAAATTGTTAAGGGACAGTGATGAGGTCTGTACTCTGTGCACGGCTGAGGTTTTTTGTGTGTTTCCACAGATGATAAGAAGGAAGTCTGGATACCAGAAAGGAGAGCAAGGACTATGTCAACAAATGCAGAGACTGCACATTTGGCTCCCTCCAGACCAGAACCAGAGGAAGCCAACAGCTGAGAAGGAGCCAGAGCCAAAATGAAGGCAAGCGGATCTTCCATTTTTGAATTGTAGGACTGATGTACCTACTTGTCATCAGGTGGATCAGCAAACCTATGTTTCCTGGCACAATGACACGAACATTAAACATAGACATGGAGGTTATCCTAAACAAAATTGGTTTGGACATTTACAGAGAGGAAACCTGGAAATATGGAAAATCCCTTTGCCTTGGGCCCCAATAACATCAGTTTTTGCTACTCTTGCTCCTAATGGGACATACTTGAGCCAAATTGACCACAGCTTTGTACGCGCCTGTTTAGGAGGGAGGTATGCATTCATGTGGGGAAATCTTAGCAATGTAAATATCACTAAAGTTGATAAGCATTATAATGTCACATGTATTAACTGTAAGGTTTCTGAATGTCATGATACTTCTTTGGGACAATTGCTATTTGTTATAAGGAGACCTAGTACGATTGTGATTTCTGTGGAGAGTGAGCATTGGTTTTACTCTCGTGCTGATCATTCTAGTGCTCAAATTAATCAACAATTGGGTTGTAATCAAAAAAGGAGATGTATTTCCTGTATTGTTGGGATAATTGCTTTGATTTCTACTATAGTGAGCAGTATTGCTGTGTCTATGTCTGTTAGTACAAAATCAGATAGTGCAAACTCAATTCTTACATGAATTATCTGCCAATGTTTCACTAGGGTTTTTGTTACAATCAGAAATCAATAAGAATTTCTATAAAGCAATAATACAGCTCAGAGATGATGTAATTGCTTTACCTGAGGAGATTGAATTAATGCAAATTAAACAAAAGTTAATATGTGATTATAGATATATGTATTTCTGTATGGTAAACAAAAAATATAATGAGTCAGAAGATGACATGGCCCAAATCAGAAACCATCTTAATGGGCTATAGGGTGGCCGTAACACATTTCTTGACATAAATGATTTGAAGAATTTGGCTCACCTCATGGATCAGGAAAGACAGCGGTCACTACTACCAAATCCAGAGGCACAAAACATTTTTAATTGGATTAAGAGAGCCCAGGGCATATTACCTGGGCAAATACAGCAAATTATAACTTTTCTAGGAATAGGGGTGGTGATACTGGTTTTATGTACCTGTTTACCCATCCTCATTTCCTGTTTTTCTCACATCATTTGACAAGCTGTATACAATGTCCAACTGCATGATTCTGCCCATAGATATATGTAGTTCATATAGGAAAGATGCAGAGAACTCCCAGAAGTCCCCCAGGCTTCATTAATGGGATGTTCCCCTTTCCTATAAATAAATAAAATGGGGGAGATGTAGTAGACCAGACTTTCATGTTCCAACAACACATTGCAAGGTTGTGGATTTTAAACCACTCTTCTGTCTGCTTCCATTTGATGGGAGAGTTCATTCCACTCATTCACAGTTATACTCTGTCTTTCCCTCCATCCTATTTTCCCTCCTACTTATATTTTTCTCTCTCATTTCATCCTGTCCCTACTCATCAGTGTTTTGCTTCTGACCACCACCTCCCTCAATCTTCACTCCCTTGTATCAGCCTCCTTCCTCTCCCTTTCCCCTCATATTTCTGCCCTCTCATGTCCCCTCCATTGTCTTAGCTCCCCCCTTTTCTTTCCCCTTTCCCTTCCTACTTCCCTATAGAATAAATTTCTAAACCCAACTGAGTGTGCAGATTATTCCTTCCTTGAGCCAAATTCATGACAGTAAAGTTCAAACAATGCTTGTCAATTCTGTTCTTCACTTCTTTTGAACCTCAAGTCATGTAATTTACCCTATTCTGCCTCCCCCTTTCCTCTTCTCCAAGTACTATACTTCTTTTCACCCCTTAATTTTTTTTATTCACCTTTTAGTGTATTGTCCCTTCCTATTCAATTGATCTTGTGCCCTCTTATGTACTTATATATACACATACTCAGATATGTGTTTGTATGCATATATAAACCCTCCTATATAGACATATGTGTATGTATATGTATATATACATTTGTATTTCCTGCACCTATCCTCATTCTGAGAAAAGTTTCATAAGTTACAATTATCACTTTTCCATGTTGGCATGTAAATAGTTCATCTTTGATAAGTTCCTTATGATTTCTTTTCTGTGTTTACCTTCTCATGCTTCTTATATTTGAGTGTCAAACTTTCTTTTCAG
>CM053584.1:299676703-299693807 GCA_028627135.1 Pseudochirops cupreus | reverse complement strand
GTGGGTGGACACAACTGGAGAGGGATAGTGGAGTGGTGTCTCAGTTTCTAAGACCATTGAAAATATGTGTTTTCCAATGGTCTTAGGTGACCCTTTTCAATCTCCAAAGGGGTCGTGACCCACAGGTTGAGAACCACTGCTCTAGATACTTACAGTATTTTCTCCTTGACATGATAATTCTGAAATTTGGCTACAATATTCACTAGAGTTTTCATTTGGGAATCTCTTTCAAAGGGTAATCAATGGATTGTTTCAATTACTATTTTACTCTCTGAATGTCAGATATCAGAGCAGTTTTCCTCAAAAATTTCTTAAAAGATATTGTCCAGTTTCTTGTTCTGATCATGGTTTTCAGGTAGTCCAATAATTCTTAAATTATTTCTCCTGGATCTATTTTTCAGATCATTTGGTTTTTTTCAATGAGCTTTTTACATCTTCTTCTATTATTTCATTATTTTGTTTTTATTTGACTGATTCTTAATATCTCAGAGTCATTAGCTAACACTTGCCCAATTCTAATTTTTTAGGAATTGTTTTCTTCAGTTAGTTGTTGTAGTTCCTTTTCCATTGGACCAATTCTACTTTTAAAAGAGTTGTTTTCCCTATGAATTTTTTTTTCCATTTGGTCAATTCCATTTTGGGGTGGGTTTTTGTTTGTTTGTTTGTTTTGGAGGGAGGAAGGCAGAGCAAATAGGGTTAAGTGACTTGTCCAAGGTCACATGGCTAGTGCTAAGTGTCTGCGGCTGGATTTGAACTTGGGTCCTCCTGACTCCAGGGCCCCTGCTCTATTCACTGCACCACCTAGCCACCCCAATTCCATTTTTTAAAGTTGTCTTCTTCTACAGTTATTTTTTGTGCTTCATTTTCCAATCTGTTGAAATTTTTCTTCATCATTCTCTTGCATATCTATCATTTCTTTTCCCAATTTTTCTTCTGCCTTTCCTACTTGATTTTAAAATCTATTGTGAGCTCTTCCAAGAAGATTTTTTGAGCTTGATACCAATTCATATTCCCCTTGAGGCTTCACATATATTCATTTTTATATTGTCTTCTGAGTTTTTGTTTTTATCTTCTCTATTGCCAAAGTAGATTTCTGTGTTCAGGGCACTTTTTGTTTTATTTAGTTTTGGTTTTGGCTTATTTTTTTAAAGTTGAGCTCTGCTTTTGGAGCAACAGGGAGCACTGTCCCTAGCTTCCTGTGCCGCGGTCCAGGGGCCTGGTCACTTGCTTTCTACACATGGGCCTCAGGTGCTGGCTACTTGCCCACTGTACTGGAGTTACACAGACCAGTCACACCTGTTGTTGCCTGGGTTCCAGAGCTGGAAATTTGCCTTCTGTGCCAGGGCTGGAGGCCTCACCGCTGGCCAGTTGTGCCACAGGCCTGCTGAGGCAAGACTGAGGTACCTTGGTTGCTGATCTGTGCTATAACTAAGAGCCTCCCCCTGGTTGTTCCAGACATCCTCTATGCTGGACTATGCTCCCCTTTTACTGAAGTGAGACAGACCTTTACTGAATTCCTTCTGAATTGTCTTAAGCTAGAAAACTGTTTCACTCTTATCTTTTTATGGCTTCTGTCACTCCAGAATCCATTTAAAGGATGGATTTAACACTATTTCTGAGGGAAAATAGGGAGAACAAAGGCAGCTTTCAGGCTTCTCTCTGCCATCTTGGCTCTACCACCACACCACCCCAACTCCCCACACCCCAAGCTGGCTTTTGACCTAGAAAGACATTACTTCAAGTCTCCCATCTGACACATACTGGTGCAGCCTGGAGTAAGTCACTTAATCTCTTATTGCTCTAGGCAAAAGGCCTAGTACAGGTTTTAGAAAAACTGCCATTCTGAATTGGTAGAAGGAGGTTCTTCATTTGGGAGGAAACAGTAATGAAATCATTGGTCTAGTCCATATCTCACAAACTATTGTTTTTCTCATTATAGATGATTATTTTGTTATCATTATTATTGAATCTTCTTCTCATCTTTTTAAAATGAAATTCAAGTAGAAAGGATCCGAGGACAAGTTATTTTCTTGCGGTTAATATTTTATGATAAATGTTCTTTGGACTATTACAAAGGTGGATTGAATAACTGCCTTCATAATAGAATAGATATTGATAGGCAAAGTGATCTGAGATATATACTGAAAGAATCTCCAAAACAAATCCAATTGCAGACAGGATGATGGTGATATTACATACCTCATTTTGATCTTAAATGATTTTGATTTTTTCTGTTAGGTTTTCTATATTCAGAAAGATGTTCTTGTTGTTCTAGATGACTTAGAGATTCTGAGTATTTGTCATGGCAATATATATTGAAAAGGTTCATAAATGTGCATGAGTCAATGTTTTCTTTATAAAGCTATAGTCCAGTATGATATACTACTCCATATTATTTGGGGGATTATATTTGTAGTATGATGGTTATGATGCTAGTTTACATAGGATAGGTAGGATCTGATGCACAAGCCTAAACACTTCATTATGTCTTGGTAGAACTAAGTAGGTGCTTAATTTTAGTAGCCTGTAGTGTTTCAGTCTATAATTTATATGATTTATTTGTAAAATCTATATTCATGACTAAGTCCAACCTCCTCAGGGATAAAATATCCTTCTGCAATTTTTGGTGTCAATTACCTGTTCCTGAATTAGCATCAGAGAACTCTCTGTTTCTATAAACAGAGCAGTATTACTGATATTTTGTTTCTTATTTTTTTCCAAAATAACGTTGCTTAAGTTCATATGCATGTGGCCAATAGAGAACTTTTTGGTTCTACTCTTGTATCCATTTCTTAGACTCTAGAAATAAAAACCTTTAGCTTACAATCAGAAAATAAAACCGTATATATTTGTTCTCAGCTTTTATTATCATAGAACTAAGTAGTGTCACATGTTTTCCATTCATATGGTATAATTATTATTAGCCCACTTTCAAAATCTATTATGGTCCATTTTAAAGTTTTAAATGCACATATTAAGATTCGTATAAATTTCAATTACTTTAAATTTATTCTTCCCTTGAGCTTTGATTTCAGAATGCTAGTAAGTTTCTGGAAATAAACTATCCTAACTTTCTGGTTCATGATTGTGTGCTTTATTGATGGTTCTTTCTGTAGATGAAACTATGTTATTTCTAAATGCATTGACTGAATTTGATTCAAGTTTGAATATTCATTTTCAATCTTACCTTTGTATTTATTAAATGTGTTTTAGAGTCCAAATCATATTTTAATTGGAGAAATTTTATATATTGGAGAAATATTATATAAAACAGTTTTGCGGACCTGGTTTAGCTTAGGTTAGTCTAATGATTCAGGTCTTGGTATTATAATGTTGGCACAATGAGTCACACATAGACCGTAAAATAAAATTTTAAAATCACATATAATGGATGTCTGTCCCCCTTACCCTTCTTTCTTCTCTCTCTGTTCTCCTTGGAATGGCTCATTCAGTCATTCCTATACCCAAAATAGCAGGTGAAAGGTTCTCCAGAAGGTGGCACAAAATTCTCCCAGGATTATAAAGTTAACTCTTGTGGATGAAGATACATCTAATACTGTAGATTGTAGGTCTTGAGTCACTACCAATGCACTTTCTATTGAGCAAATCTTCTAGCTCACTTCATTAGCTCAACTAAAATATTTACTAAACAATAGTCCTGGCAAGAATAATTACAACATTTAATTTGTGTACAAACATAGTATCCATGGTGGGTGGGGAGGATGAGCAAAGGCAAACACTTAAAGTAGTGAGACATGTGTAGAGAATATATGTGCCCAAGGGAACTCACAAATTTTAAACTGAGGGTCTTGTTAAAATTTCTTCAGGGTCACTCTACACAAAAATTTGTTGATTGATATAATATCAATCTTAAACAGTTTACTCCATTTATAATTTGGGCTTATTCATGGCTGAATTGTTCCATTGTTAAGCCAGACTACTCTTCAGGGCTACGTCAGTCCTCTTCGGGTCAGGAACACTTCCGTCTTGGATGTTCCACCCTTCTACAAAGTTGTAGTAGTCCTCTTTGCTGCTAAAGCAGGGTTCTGCTCTTTAAGAAAAAGCAGAAAACCTTGGCCTGGGCTTTCTCAGTTCTACTCCTTTGGATAAGATCTGAGGATTTTCAATGTCCTAGTCAGCAATTTATAGTATAGTAATAGAGCTAAACCAGTCAGCTCTTCCAGTAGCACATGACAATGCAGTAAAAGGTAAAGTTTTTCTCCACCTGCCTCTGAGGACTTTTGTTAGACTACCTTTCTCACGTGCTCAGGTCATATTTGTAAATATCTCACTTATAGCTTTAGGTAATTAACAAAATCCTCAATTCTGCTCACTAAACCATAATCAGCCAATATACATTTGTTCAAAAATCACAAAACTGTCCTGGGATTTAGGACTTCCTAGCAATCACATTTAAAGTTGTCCTGTTTTCATATACAGATTAAGCTATTTATGTTGAAGTATGTCCAATAGGAGAAGTATTTGTATTTCTGAGATGTCGTGATATAACCTGCCTTCTTATAATAGCAGGACACAAAGAAACACCACTTGCTCCATTCTCCTCTGTCTTACAATAGCTTTGAGTAGGATAGCCTCAATCTGTACTCCATCCCATTTATATCTTTGATTATTAGGAACATCATACTGACTGGTAAGGCAACATAATTCATAGTTATTATTTTATTATTGTATTGTTATTATAGATAGAGTTTCACAGACTACATACACATCTTCTTGATAGTAATTAAGATCTTTATAAAGCTACTATTAATTCTTCTTAGTCATTATTTATAAATTTATCTAAAAGAGTATTTTATGGAGAACTCATACAAGGCAAGTTCTCACATGGTAGTCAGAAAAGGTGGTACAAAGACACTCTCAAAGACTCTATGATTAACTTTGGTATAGATTGTGAGACAAGAGTGATGACCACAGGACCATCCAGCATGGAATGCAGCATGGAAGAAGGTGTTGTGTTCTACGTTAAGAGAGAATAGCAGTAGTTCAAAAGAAATGTGAGATGTAGAAATTTAAAGACATCTCCATCCCAAATGTTCATAGAGACTATTTATGCCCAACTTGTGATAGACTTTTCAGAGCTCATATTGGACTGATTAGTCAGCCAAACATGCTGTAACCTAATCCGAACATTGTGATGTCATCAGTCCTCTTGAAGTATGAAGGATGAACAACAACAAAAACAAATGATTTAGTATTTGTGCCCTGTCTTCTTCCAAAAGTACTGAAGGTAGATTGAAAAATTCAAAGTTTTAAAAAATAAGTCAAATTTTTTAAAGTAATATTGATAATGTAAAAAAGGATTCTTTTAAACTGGGGATCCATGGACCCCTTCAACCAATTTCAAGCAATCTGAAATCAGATGGGAAAAATATTTTATTTTCACTAATTGTTAAATTATATTGCTTCAATTATGTTTCATATATATGTATATATACAAATATGTATAATGTTACATACATTATACATATATATATATATATATATATACACACACACATACATACATAATACAGATTGCCCAAAGAGTACACAAAATACACACACATACAGAGAGAGTTAAGAAATGATGATGTAAAACGTGCAGTTGAGGTAGGTATGATCAAATTCCTATGATAATCTAATGCTATAGTTAGCAATGAAATTGACTTTTAGTTATCTGGCAGGTGGGAAAAAAGGAAGGAGAAGAGAAGAGCAGAACAGAGACATTTTTTAAGATCATAACAGCAGATGAGTTATTGTTCTGGTCTATTAAAAGTTTCCTATTAGCCTAACAAGACCCATGCATTCTTCAGAGAGGATCACATTAAATATTATTTAGTATTATTTATTTATTTATTTTAAAAAAGTTTATTATTGCCTTTTGTTTTTTGTTATATACTTCCTTCTACTTCACATGAAAACCCCTTGACAAACCAAGTTCCTTAAGACATTTCTAAATACAATAAATCTACTTGAATAACAAGAAAAACGAGTTAATCATAAACAAACACAGTAATATCAACCATGTTCCAACGAAACCTTCCATACTCATAATATTCCCAACTCTCTAGTGAAAAGATGGAGATATATTTCATCATCATTTCTCTAAGGCCAAGACAAGTAATTCTAATTACTCAGAATTCTGATTTCAATTAGTTATTCCTACTTTTATATTATTGTAATCATTTGTATATTATTCTTACTTTTACTGCCCTCTACAACATTTCACATAACTTTCAACATTCCTCTGAATTGTCTGCATTCATTGTTTTTGACAACTCAATAATACCATGTGACACTGAATTCACATAATATAATTTGTTCACTCAATATCTAATCAATGATCATATACACGTGTGTATGTATGTATATACACACACATACACAGAAACACATACACATATATGTATATATACATATACACACATATTTAACTTATTAGCATCTATTAAAAATGCTGCTACTAACATTCTGGTGCATCAGGCTCTTTCTAATTTTTTAACCTTGATGTTTATGCTTGTTATTAGCAATTGCTTTGTCTAAAACAACACATAGATTAGTAACTTTTTTTGGCACAATCCCAAATTTATTTCCAGGATGTTAGATCAATAAAAATCCACAAAAAGTACGTTACTGTTCGTTTTATTTTACAACTTAAAATGGCATTTGACATTATTTTGGTCAATCTTCATTGTAAAATGAAGAAATTAATACCTAAAAAGATAAGGTTATTTTCCCACACTTACAGAGCTATTCAAAATAAAAGAGATAGGATTAGAACCCAGGTCTCCAAACTCCTTAGCAAATGCTCCACCATATCACACAATCTCAATTGTGGCAAATTATAGACACCTCGTTCATGTGGCATTTAGAAGGCTCTCCCATCTGTCTCTTTGCAGAGAGTAACAAGGAATGCCTTCATCCACAGAACCAACATGAAATGTTAAAGGATGATACAGGATGAGAGTTAACAAAAGACTTGGCTATTCATCTGTGGATCAAGAATATTCTCCACAACTATTAGGAAATGGATATAGCTACCTTTGGTCTATTCAAAGCTCTCATTTTGTTGTTCCAAATGACAAGTGTTGCTTATTAGTTAAACTTAGTTAATTTCCCTCTCACTAATTTTCTCTTTGCATTTGTATACATAGATTTGTTGCTTGTTAGTTTACAATTCTTTTCTGTAATATTTAATGTCTCCTGATTTTTTCTGTGTCACATAGGCCTAGTGTTTTCATATTCATTTGTGAACTGAATCACAAAAACAGAAATACCAGAACCATGAGTTTTTTCTATAGTTTATAGACATTGGATAGCTTCTAATAAAGGATATAGTATAGTTTCAATAAACAATTTGCCCAGTATTGCCTGGGCAAGTAATGATTTCCCTGGACTGTAGTTTCCTTATCTGTAAAATGAAAAAGGTTGGACTAGATGGCCTCTGAGTTCTCTTCCATTTCTAAATTTATCATCCTATGTGCCTTAGACCATGGTGGGGGAGAGTAGAGAGTGGAACAAAGGCACACAAGGGAGTCCCCCGCTAGTGTCTTTGAGCATCATTGAAGCTAGTGAAGTTAGGATAAGTAATCTACTATCCAATTTAATCTATTGGCTACAGCAATTATCTCACTGGATCACTGTAAGACTCAAAAAAAGTTAATGTATGTAAATTGCTTTACAGTTTTAAAGAACTATATAAATGTCGGTTGGTATTATTATTATTCCCCTAAGCCATCAGTAAGCAGAGGACATAAAACACTCAGACTAAAAAGGAATTCCACTAGCAGGAATTGAATGCTACAGTCTATGAGTATAACTCCCAGGAGCAGCCCAACCTGAGAGAATGTCTCTTCTGTTTTTCTCATCATCCAGTAATAAAAACCTGGGTTGAAATGGGAGTTAGAGAGGTTATTCTCTCTATTATTCCTAAAGAGAGCCCATCACAATGGCAAACATTTGTATAACATCATCTAGCTTGAACAAGAGTTTTCCTCAAACAACTGTGTGATGTATAAATCATGCCTGGAATGCTCTGCCTCTTGGAATCACTCTCTACTTTGAAGACTCAGTCCAAGCACTAAAGTCTTTCTTAAAACTCTTGGGCATTATGACCCTCAAACATTTTAGGAGGTGTTAGAATTTTGATTATATAATAATAAAAAAAAAATCCCAGTGAGGAAATTTCCTCTATCAAGTTCACATTTGTTCTGCAATGTATAGTATTGGAGATTTTCCTGGAGCAGGGGGAAGTTATATGACTTACCTAGAGTCCCACAGAGGTGGCTAGGTGATACAGTGGAAAGAGTGCAAAACCAAGAGTCAGAAAGACTTACCTTTCTGGACTTTCTAGGTATGTGACCCTGGGCAAGTCAATTAACTTTGTTTTCCTCAGTTTCATTATCTGTAAAATAACCTAGAGAAGGAAATAACAAACATCTCTAGTATCTATTCCAAGAAAACCCATAATGGGATCATGAAGAGTATAAAACAACACAACTAGAGTCACTTGATAAGCATGTCAAAGGAAGAACCAAAAGCCTTATATCCCTGATTCTGAGACTATGCTTTTCCACCTGAAATTATTTTGTACCATGTAGTCTTCATTTATCTCAATATGCATTATTTTCTACAAGTAAGAATATAAAATCATTTTCAAAAGGGATTGTCTTTCACTTTTATTTTTTAAATTGTATTTATATCCAAAAGACCTGGTATAATTCCTTGTTAATAGGAAATGTTTAATCTGTGCTTGTTAAATTGAATCGGGTAAGCATTATTGGCTCATGTTACAGATGAACAAACTGAAAGACAGAGAAGTTAAATTGACATCCATAGTCTGCAAGTGGCAGAACACGGGTTCTAAAATTATGTATTATAAATCCAAGCATAGTGGTATTTTCTACCTCAATATTCCGTCCTCTAATCTTGAAAAGTAGATATCATCCTTCACTCTTCCCTCTCTCTCACCTACCATAGCCAATCTATTGCTAAGACCTGTTGATTTCACCTTTGTAACATCTTCTCTCCTATGATCCTGCCACCATGCAGGGGTAGGCCATCATGTTCTCAAGCTTGGTCCATTAGAAAAGATTGATGATTTGTCTGCCTGCCACAATTCCCTCTCCACTCCAATCCATCTTGAAGTTAGACACCAAAGTGGTTTTCCTAAAATAAAAGTCTAAGCATGTCCCTTCTCCCCCATCTTCTTCTCAATAAACTCTTATGGTTTTCCATAACTTTTCCATGATTAAAATATAGAGTTTTCTTTTTTGTGTTCAAAGTTCTTCATAACCAATCACCCTGCTCTCAATCTGTCCTGTATTCTTATACTTTACATTCTCCAATACTCTCTTCTATTCAGTTATTTCAATCTCCTACTAATTCTATAAACAAGGCCTTGGGTATTTTAACTGGCTGTCCCCCAAATCTGGAATTGCTTACCTTCCTTGCAGTGACTGGCACATAGTGACAGATGGATAGGACAGAAAGACAGGGAGGCAGTGGCAAGGTGACTGGTGGGATATTGCCAAAAGGTAAGTGAAACAAGACTGGAACTGGCCTAGCCTGATATAAGGATAATTACAACTGTAGTTAACATTTGCATAGCACTTACTATATGCCAAATGTTGTGCTAAGCACTTGGTAATTATTATTTCATTTGATCCACACAACAACCCTTATATAACCATTTTAGTTGAGGAAACTGAAACAAATGGGTTAAGTGATTTGCCCAGGGTCAAACAGCTAGATAATGTCTGAGGTCAGATTTGAACTCAGGTCTTCCTGATTCTGAGCCCAGAATGCTTTTGACTGTGCCACCTAGCTGCCCTCCAGATCTAGTGGATGATGTGAAGTAATAAATCACCAAATAGAGCAGAGACCAAAGAGTATGATCAATTATTGGCAGTACTAGAATACTGGCTCTATCATTCACAGTTCAATGTTTTTTTTCAATTATAACACACTAGTAAACAGAGCATAAAGTGCTTTCAGGGAAATAAGTATCCTCTATTATCACATGTATACTTATATTGGCTTTTCTGTAAACAATCACCCTGTGAAGGCACAACCTGGAGCCTAAACTTAAAAAAGATGATCAATTCATTCTTCTGGACATTTGTTCCCTTTACAAGTTGTGCTTAAGAAAAAAAGTTTTTAAAAATAAATTTTTATTGTTGAAGACAAATTAAGGAAAGAAAGATGGTTTGCATAAGGTAAAATAAAAAAAAAGAAGAAGAAGAGAGGCAGAGCCAAGATGGTGGAGTAAAAGCAGGAACTCAACTGAGCTCACCCATAAATTCCTTCAGTTACATCCAAAAAGTGAATCTTAACAAAATTTAGAGTAACAGAATTCACTAGGAGACAAAGTGTAGCAGATTTCTAGCCCATGTCAACAACAGGAAAAATCCTCGGGTAGGATTTGAAGAGCCAGATGTGAGAAGGAGAACAGAGCACAGCACGTGGAGCATGTGGGCTATACCAGCACAGACCCAACCATAGCAGAGCCAGAGTGAGCCTGGGTGAACTGATTCAGCTAGTGCAAGGGCAATTACAAAATCTATCAGAGCTGAGTAAGACAAGCACGGGGCCTGTGGCAGCAGCAGCTACTCCTGGGTATATCAGCTCACAGTTTATATGTTTAAAAGTCACCCACCAGAACTTCTGGGAGCCAAGATGGCAGAATAAGCCTAGCTGCTCTCATTCCCCCCGCCCACCCTAAAAAACCAAGACAATATTGCCCCAATGTAAAATCTTGAAATAGTGGAACCAGCAGGAAGCTTGGGGGATCTACAAGAAGGGTGTGGCAGAGATCCTGAACCCCAGGGGGATGAAGCCAGTAAGCACTAACACCAGAACCCCAGGTGTGCTTTTTGTACAGCCAAGGTAATCAGCAGATACCAGCATACCGCAGCCACCAGCAGATCAGCCTGCCTGAACTGTAGCCCAGAGGTGGGGAGAAGGAAACCTAAAACAGCCAGACCACCTCTCCCCAATGCCTCTGCACACCTCACACTGTGAGCTTCAGTATAAGCCCTGAGAAATACCAAAAGTCCTGGCCTTGGTCTCAGTCTGGGCTTTTACCAGTCAGCTCCAGCTTAGCACCAGGTAAGCTGCAGCATTATGTAGCCCCTAACTGCCAAAACCAAAGGTCACAGTACACAAAGCCAGTAACCAGGCCCCTATCTCCCAGCACAAGAAGCTTGGGTCAGAGCCCTCTGTGCCCCAGAAACAAGAGATCCACTTTAAAAGTGAGGAAATAGGCAATCACAAGGGGATAAACAAATTGGAAAAGCAAAGACTTTAGAATCCTATTATGGTGAAAGGGAAGAGCTATTCAGAAAAGGTCAGCATTGACATTAGACCCACATCTGAAGACTCAAAAGGAAATATGAAGTGGTTTCAAGGTCAAAAAGCATTCTTGGAAGAGTTGAGGAAGTATTTTAAAAGTCAAATTAAAGAGGTAGAAAAAAAAACTGACCAAATATTTTTAAAATACAATTGGCAGAATGGAAAAAAATTCACTGAAGAGAACAACTCCTTAAAAAGTACAATTAGCCAAATGGAAAAGGAGTTAGAAAAATAAATGTTTGAAAGTAAAAATTGGTCAAATGGAAAAGGAGGTTCAAAAACTAACTGAAGAAAACAATTCTTTAAAAATTAGAATTAGGCAAGTTGAAGTGAATGACTCTGTGAGGCATCAAGAATCAGTCAAACAAAATCTAAAGAATAAAAAAAATAAAAGAAAATGTAAAACATCTCGTTGGAAAAAACAACTGACCTGGAAAATAGATCCAAGAGAGAAGATCTAAGAATTATAGGTCTACTGGAAAGCCATGATGAAAAAAAGAGCCTGGACAGTATCTTCCAAGAACTAATCAATGAAAACTACCCTGCAGTCCTAGAACCAGAAAGTAAATAGTCCTCAAGACTCCGCCATTCACCTCCTGAAAGCAATCCCAAATTGAAAACTCCAAAAAACTTCATAGACAAATTCCAGAATTATCAGATCAAGGAGAAAATACCACAAGCAGGTAGAAAGAAAGAATTTAAATATCACAGAACTACAGTCAGGACCACACAGGACCTTGCAACTTCTACATTAAAAGATTTGAGGGATTGGAATATGATATATCATAAGGCAAAGGAGCTTAGACTGCAACCAAGGATCAACTATCCAGCTAAACTAGCATAATCTTTCAGGCAAGGAGATGGTCATTCAATGAAATAAGGGACTTCCTGACCTTCCTGATTAGAAGGCCAGAGCACAATGGAAAATTTGACCTTCAAATGCAACTCTCAAGAGAGACATAAAAAAGGGAAAAAATGAAAACACACACACACACACACATTATTCAATAAGAGCAAATTGTTTACATCCCTATATGGAAAGATGATACCTGTTAATCTTGAGAATTGTATAATTATTGCAACACTTAAAAGGGATATACGTAGATAGAGGGTGTGAGTATAAATTAACTGATGTGATAATAAAAAAAACCCAATAAAGGGGTGAAAAGGGATTGTAATGGAAGAAGAAGAAAGGAGGAGACAGAACAGGGTAAATTACATCACATGAAGAGGCAGAAAAACATATTATAGTGGAGGGAAAGAAAGGAGGAAGATGATCATTGTATGAGTTTTACTCTCATCACTTTTGGTTCAAGGAGGGAATAACATACTCAGTTAAATATAAGAATTTAATGTGAGAGAAACAAAATCTTATTATAATAGAGGGAAAGAAGGGAGGGAGAAAAGCATTGTTTGAGATTTAATCTCATTGGATTTGGGTTAAGTAGGGAATAACATACTTTGTTCAGTATAGAAATCTAACATGCCTTACAGACAGTATGAGGGGAAAGGCAAAAGAAAAGGGGAATAAATAGTAAGGGGAAAGGGTAGGAAAATGGAGGACAGATGATAGGAAGGGAATATTGAGGGAGGCAGTGATCAAAAGCAAAAGTCTTTTGAGGAGGGGAAGGGAGAAGGGAGAAATAAAAGCATAAACAGGAGGAGGAAATAGGAAGGAGAGAAAGACACAGAGAGTAATCATAACTGTGAATGTGAATGGGATGAACTCTGCCATAAAACAGAGGTGGATAGCAGAATGGATTAAAAGCCATAATCCCACAATATGTTGTTTACAAGAAAGATATTGGAAAGAGAGAGAGATGCACAGCATAAAGGTGAAAGGCTGGAGTAGAACACAGTATGCTTTAGCTAAAGCAGGGATAGGAATTCTAATCCCAGATGAAGCAAAAGCAAGAATAGATCTAATCAAAAGAGATAAGGGGGGAAATTATATCCTGCTAAAAGGTACCACCAACAATAAAGTAATATCATTACTAAATATATATGCACCAAGTAGTATAGCAGCCAAATTCTTAGAGGAGAAGTTAAGGCAGAGAAAGAAAGAAATAGCAAAACTATACTAGTGGGGAACCTCAACCTCCTCTCTGAACTTGAAAAATCTAACCTCAAAATGAATAAGAAAGAAGTTAAGAAGTTGAATAGAATTTTAGAGAAGGTAGATATGACAGATCTTTGGAGAAATTTGAATTGGGATAAAAAGGAATACACCTTATTCTCAGTGGTACACAAAAACTAACAATATACCAGGCGATAGAAACCTCACAATACAGTGCAGAAAGGCAGAAATATTGAAATGCATCATTTTTAAGATCAGGATGCAATAAAATTATATGTAATAAAGGGTCATGGGAAAGGTAGACTAAATACTAATTAGAAACCAAGTAGTTTATCCTAAAAAATGAGTGGGTCAAATAACAAATCATAGAAACAATCAGTAACATCATTCAATGGAATAACAATAATGAGACAATATACCAAAACTTGTGTGATGCAGTGAAACTGGTTCTTAGGGGAAATTTTATTTCTCTGAATGTTTACATGAACAAAATAGAGAAAAAAAAGATCAATGAATTGGGCATGCAACTGAAAAAGCTAGAAAAAAGAATGAATTGAAAGTCTCCAATTAAATATTAAATTAGAAATGTTGAAAACCAAAGGAGAGATTACTCAAACTGTATTTAGGAAAACTATTGAGCTAATAAATAAAACTAAAAGCTGGTTTTATGAAAAAAACAATAAAATTTATAAACCTTTAGTCAATATGATTAAAAGAAGAAAAGCAAGTTACCAGTATCAAAAATAATGTATGAAATTAAAAACCATGAAGAAATTAAAACAATAATTAGGAATTATTTTGCCCAATTATGTGCCATTAAATTTGACAATCTTAGTGAAAAGGATAAATATTTCAAAAATATAAATTGCCCAGATAAACAGAAGAGGAAGTAAAATGCTTAAATAACCCCATCTCAGAAAAACAAACTGAACAAGCTATCGATGAGCTCCCTGGGAAAAAATCTCCGGGGTCAGATGAATTTACAAGTGAATTCTACCAAACATTTAAAGAACAATTCCAATACTTTATAGACTACTTAGGAAAATTGGTGAAGAAGGAGTTCCACCAAATTGTTTTTATGATACAAATATGGTACTGATACCTAAATCATGGAAGAATCAAAACAGAAAGAAAATTGTAGACCAATTTCCCTAATGAATATAGATGCAAAAAATCTAAAGCAATATTAGCAAAAAGATTACAGCAACTTATTACAAGAATAATACACTGTGATCAGGTATCGTTTATTCCAGGAATGCAAAGGCAGTTCAATATTAGGAAAATTATCAGCATAATTGATCATATAAAAAAAAATAACCTAGCAGAAACCATATGATTATCTCAATAGATGCAGAAAAAAGCTTCTGACAAAATAAACACCCATCCCTATGAAAACATACTTGAAAGCACAGGAATAAATGGAGTCTTCCTTAAAATGATAAGTAGGAGCTACCTAAAACCTAAAAATTATATGTAATGAGGATAAGCTAGAAGCATTTCCACTAAGATTGGGGGTGAAACAAGAATGTCCATTATTTTTGTTTTGTTTTGTTTTGTTTTTTTCAGAATTTTAAAATTTTTTTGTTTTTTTTAAATTTTTTTATTCATTTATTTATTTTCTTGTTTACATCATTCATTTCCACGATATTTTGAGCTACAAATTTTCTCCCCATCTTTCCCCCACCCACCACCCCAAAAAAGCCACCTGTAATAGTAATCAGTTTAGCAGATACTTAGCACTTAGTACCTTGGGGCTAAGTGTGGAAGGTGCAAACTCTGTCCCACTGTTGAAAAGGCATGAACTCCCCTGTTGATGTGGAAGAAGGGGATTGGCTGAGCCCCTGTTGATGTGGAAGAAGGGGATTGGCTGAGCCCCTGTTGATGTGGAAGAAGGGGATTGGCTGAGACAGGCTAGTGTGTGTATATAAGCAAGAATTCCAGAGACAGAGAGACAGAATTGGAATGTTGCTCTGGGTGAAGGAAGAATTGTGGAGACTGAAGCTGGCTGAGAGAGACAGACAGACAGAGAGAGAGAGAGAAAGTTTCTCTCCCAGCATCTGAGAGACAGAATTGGAACGTTGCTCTGGGTGAAGGAAGAATCCTGGAGACTAAAGCCGGCTGAGAGAGACAGAGAGACAGAGAGACAGAGAGACAGAGAGAGACAGAGTGTGTCTCCCAGCATCTGGAAGCTGAGAACTGAGTGGAGTTTTCCTGAGACCAGAATCTGGTGAAGGCTGCCAGAAAGGCTGAAAGGGCTTGCCTGGAAGGCTGAGAGGGCTTGCCTGGAAGGCTGCCTGGAAGGCCGATATTCCTTCTGGGTCCTAAAGCCAGCTGAAGTGCTGGAGGACTGAAGAAACATGACCAGGATAAGACTTTGTTTGTGGCCTGGCTGATCCTTGAGTTCCAGGCAAGAGAAGTGGTGAAGAGTTTGAGATGTGCTGGACCCTGTGAACTTTAGTATGTGCCAGGGACTGCCCTGAGGACTGGACAAAGACTTGGGAGCTGTCTACCTCTGAGGATTGGACAAGGACTTTGGAGCTGTCTGCTTCTGAATCCAGGTGACTGGTGGATTCAGGAGGAAGCTGGGACCATGGAAGGGGATCCAGGGAATCAGAGAGACCACCCAGAGTCAAGATGAAGAAAAGGCCTCCACTTGGATGAAATTGAGGTTTTCTGGACACCAGGGGTGGAGGGTTTGTGTGGTTTTCTAATGACTGTATTTGTGATTAATGATATTTAGTCATTGCGAATCTAGATTAGTAACTGAGTAAGTTAATAGTTGCCCTGTGAGGGGAAGTTTGATTATTCTATTGTGAAATGATGGAATAATTAAGTATTGGTTGCCCCATGAGTGGAAGTTTGATTATTCTATTGTCTCTTGTTCTAAATATTGTGGCTACTGTAGTGAAAACTGTGTGGCCATTTTCTGTGATAAGATGTAATTTTGTGAATATTATATTGTGATATATTGTGAATGTTTGCCTTGATTTGTAATGGAATAAACAGTGTTCCCTATATTGTATAATCCGAACCTTAAAAACTGTTCACAGTAGCATTCCTTTGGGAATCTGCTGGCATGTGGCATTACACCATGCCACTGTATAAACTCTCCCCAATCTACTCTCTCCTATGTCCTCCCCCATTGCCCCTCTGACTTTCCAGTATGGCAAAATGGATCTTCCTACCGCAGAGCCTATATATTTTAATACCCAGTTGCATGTAGTTAATTATAACAATAATAATCATATGTATATATATATATATATATATATATATATATATATATATACATACACATATATATTTTTTTAACATTTGATTATAGAACTTTAAATTCTAGATTCTTTCCTTTCCTCTCTCATCACCCTCCCCCACTGGACAGACAAGCAATTCAATACAGGCTGTACATGTGTATTTATGCAGAACATCTTCACAATGGACATATTGTGAGAGACTCATATGTCCCTCCTTCCTATCCTGCCCCCCACCTTTGTTCTGTTCTCTACCCTGTCCCTGTCCCTTTACAGAAGTGTGTGCTTCTAGTAACCCTCCCCCCCCCCCACTCTGACCATCCCCTCCATCATCCTCCCTCTTGTCCCTATCCCCTCTACTCTCCCGTGTGGCAAGATACCTAGTTTAGAGTTTATGTCATTCCTTCCCTAAGCCAAATTCAAT
>CM053584.1:299653980-299676203 GCA_028627135.1 Pseudochirops cupreus | reverse complement strand
AACCCAAAGACCCCAGTTTTGGGGATAAGAACTCACTATTTGACAAAAAATTGCTGGGAAAACTGGAATGTTGCATGGCAGAAACTGGGCATAGACTAATATCTAACATCATGTACCAAAATCAAGTCTAAATGGGTACATGATCTAGGTATAAAGGCTGATACTGTAAGCAGTCTGGGAAAGCAAGGAATAGTTTACCTGTCAGATTTAAGAAGAAGGGAAAATTTTATGACAGAAGAAGAATTAGAGACCATTATAAAATGCAAAATGGATAATTTTGATAACATTAAATTGAAATGTTTCTGTACAAACAAAGCCAAAGTAACCAAGATTAGAGGGACGTAGGAAATTGGGAAAGAATTTTTCAACTAGTATCTCTGATAAAGGCCTAATTTCTAAAATATAGAGAGAACTGAGTCAAATTTATAGGAAAACAATTTATTCCTCAACTGATAAATGGTTAAAGAAGGTGAACAGGCAGTTTTCAGAGGAATAAATTAGAGATATCTATAAGCATATGAAAAAAATGCTGTAAGTCACCATTAATTAGAGAAATGCAAATCTCAACAACTCTTAGGTACCACACCTCACTGGTCAGATTGGCTAACATAACAAAACAGGAAAATTATAAATACTGGAGAAAATATGGAAAAACTAGAACACTAATGCATTGCTAGTAGAATTGTGATCTAATCTAACCATTCTGAAGAATGCATTGTTGGTGGAATTGTGATCTAATCCCACCATTCTAGAGAGCATTTTGGAACTATGCCCACAGGGCTATAAAAATGGGCAAGACTCAGCAATACCTCTTCTAGGGCTGTATTCCAAAGAGATCATGAAATGGGAAAAGGAACCATATGTACAAAAATATTTTTGGCAGCTCTTTTTATGGTAGCAAAGAATTGGAAATCAAGAGAACGCTCTTCAATTGGGGAATGGCTAAACAAGTTGTGGTATATGAATGTAATGGAATATTATTATGCTATAAGAAATGAGGAGCAGAGGGACTTCATAATAACCTGGAGAGTCTTATATAAACTGATGCTGAGTGAGGGGAGTGGAACCAGGAGAATATTGTACACAATTACAAACACATCATATCTGTGATGACTAACTTTGATAGACTGAGCTCTTCTCAGCAATAGAAGGTTATAAGTCAGCTCCAAAGGACATATGATAGAAAAGACTATCTATATCCAGAGAAAAAATTGTGGAGTCTGAATGCAGATTAAAGCAAACTACTTACTCTCTCTCTCTCTCTTTTTTATTTTGTTTTGTTTCTTCTTATCCATTGTTTATTCAATTGGTTATAATTGTTCTATACATCTAGACTAATATTTAATGTCAAGGTATATGTAGAACGTATAACAGATTACATGCCACCAGGGGTTGGGGGGTAGAGGGAGAAGAAGGAGAAGGGAAAAGAAAATTTGGAACTCAAAAACTTATGGAACTGAATGTTGTAAACTAAAAGTAATTTTTTTTTTTAAAGAAGGGAAGGCAGGTAGGAAAGGAAAAGAGAAGTGGTGGAGAACATGAGAGAGAAGGAAGAAGAGAAGGGGAAGGAAAGGGAAGGAGGAAAGGAGAAGGGAAAGGAAATGGAAAGGAAGGAAAAAGAAGAAAAGAAAAAAACAGAAACCTTTTTTTAGAAAAAATTAGTTTTGACATATATTATCTCATTCCAGTTCCTCATTCAATCTCTTGAATAGGACACTTGAATAGCACTTGTCAAAATTATATAGCCAAAGGATTTTTTCTCACTGATACGTTTTTTCATACTAACAAGTCCATCATTATAATAAATAGACTTAGAGTTCATCAATGGAAGGCAGCATCATCATGGGTGACAGGAAGTAGTAGTCAATTTGCTCATTTATGTTGGATTAATTGACCTGACCTACCTACCTTTGGTTGTCACAAAATTAGAATAGTAAGGAGTCAAGTATTGTGATGCATTTCTCTAGAAAACTAAAGCTGAAAGATCACTTGAATTCTAGAATTGAGTTGTATTACAGCTAACACATATCAACTCTCTACACTAATTGGCACTGATACGGTGAGCACCTGGAATTAAGAAGCCACTAGGCTGCCTAAGAAGAGGCAAACTGACCCAGGGTGGGACTGAGCCCACAAGGGGGGTCACTGTACTTCCAGTCTGAGAGGTGGAAAACTCAGTTAAAAAAAAAAAAGGTAGCAAGGACCCTCTTCCATTTGTAAGGAACAAACTAGGTAGTCCTATATTTACCCCTCAAGTCTTCAGATCATTTCTAAAGCCTATTAGAACTCTGTTATACTGTGATTTCTCCTTCATTGTCAAAGAGGACCATGACATCAGGGAGATGATGACATGACTTGCAATTGAATTTGATTTGAGTGAGGGAAAGCTGTACAAAGTTACCAGCCTTACTTTCTCCTCCAGAGCCATCTGAATCCAGTGGCCAGATATCAATCAGGATGACCAGAGATCTCAACACTTTTAAGCTAAGGTCTTCTCAAGTTCTCACTATGAGTGAGGCAATGCCCATTCAGTGAATGGATCTCTTTAATAAGTGAGTCAAGGGATGGACCCTTTAATTAAAAAAAAAATCAAACTGGGAGGGGAAGACCCTCAGGGTTGCTGGACAAAGGAGAAACGGTTACTATTTACATTCACTCTGTTCCAGGAGGGCCCAAAAAATAACCATTAAGTGATGCTTGTGCTGGGACCTATTGAATAGATGATGATTACAAGTTTGATCATGAGTTTAATCAAGTCATTTGAAAAATAGAAACACATAAATGACATAACCTCTAAGGTATTAACCGTAGTCTATAATATCAACATTTAACCAGGCTCAGCTGTACCAAAAATAAATGGAAAGCATACCAGAACACCATTTTAAAGCTATTTAGATGAGTTGAAAATATGCTCCACAACCAGACTAGCAAAAAAAAAAGCCCACATGGGGAAATGTGAAAAATGCAATTGGAGAAATCTGAGAGCTCTCTAAGTTTGCCTCTTTTTCGGGGCCATTTTTATTCAATAGAGATTGAAAGTGTGAGAAATATGGAGATGAAACCAGCTAGTTTTTATAAGAGTTTTATATTAAATAACATAGGACCTAAATGAGTTAGTAATCTGGAATTTATCTTTAATGTGGGAGAAACAACAGATGGTTTTCTTTCTTTTTGGGAAAGAGAACATTGTTCCAAATCTATGGTAATTGTAGTAGAGTCTTAAAATGGCTGTGTTGACTCAGGGCAGGTCATTTGACAACTAGAGGTCAAAGGGTCAGCATAGAAAGAGTGTATCCTTGACAGAAAACTTAAAGTTATAGACATACCTGTGCCCCTCCCAAATATTAATTTAATGTTGAAATATTATCTGTGTATTTGACAAACCCCCCCAACTTTATTTATATTCTTGTCGTCCATCAAAGCCTGACTTTTGGACCACTGACTTCATGATGACATTTCTTATTTCTCTCAAAGAAATGTATTCTCTTCTCCAAATTTTCTTAAAGAAATTCATCTGTGCCCTTCCTTTGCCCTTATCGCATTCTGCTTTTCATAACATTTAGGTACCTACATGTCATCCTCCTCTGTCAGGTTATAAACTCCTTGAGTATTTCCTCTTTGTGCCTCAAATCCCTCATTTCAAATTCATTCATAGGAATTTCATTTGTAGCCTAACTGATACATGAAGGTGAACATGTTAGCCCATCTAACAGAGCACCTGAAATATCCATCAGAATAAGACAACATAAATATACCAGTGCCTTCTGACTCTATTTAACCTGTAATATTAAAAATTGATATCTCTCCTATGACCATAAGTACAGCATATATTCTGAGCTTTTTCACAAATGACTATTAGTATGGACCTAGTAACAGAATATATAAGCTATTACTTAATTAGAACGTAAGCCTGAAATGTTTTGCTAGCAGCTCTTAAATTAGTTCTTCAACATATTAGTACTAGTACATTAAATACTGCTATATCATTGTAATGTATATAGACAATATAAAGTTTTATAGAATACAGCAACATTCTTTTTAAGTGATTTATGTATCCTACAAAAGCCTAGATATTTTCTGAGAAAATGTGAAACATATAAGAATAGTTCCAGGATGGTAGAAACTCAGAATGAGGTGAGGCTTGCAAAAGGAAAAGAAAAAAAAAAAAAGAACAAGGAAGGGATATGCCCACTGCTTGGGCAGATGATGTAATTAATAGATGACAGAGAGAAAGCAAAATTACTCACCTTTTTTTTTCCTTCTGTCTTCTCTTCAAGACTTTAGATCAGAGAAGTTAGAACAACCCAGGCCTGCACAGCCTGCTGCCTGTAGGCTGCTTACTGCCTGCCAGCTGCTTACAGCACAGCAAAGGATTTCCTCTACTTAGAAAGGATGTTTTCCTCTACAGGAGGAGAAGGCCTTTAGGACGCCACAAAGTTGTACAGGCCTGGAACAAACCATGGTTAGGTAGGACTTGAAGTCCAAGAGATGTGAAACTTGAGTAAGGGAGAACTTACTCATTTTTCATGAGTTAATCATTCTAGGATCAAATGAATTTTATATTATGGTAAATTAATCGATCAAAGAGCATTTATTATGTACCTATTACATGCCAGTGGAATGAAAAAGTGAGACAGTACTTGACCTCAAGAAGCTTATAATTTACCGGAGGAAACACAACATGCTCTCAAACAAGTATATATAGATCACATATAAAATACATGCAAAGTGATTTCAGGGGGAAAGGGATGCTAATAACTAGGGGAAATTAGCAAGGGCATCCTGGAAAAGGTGGCAATTGTTCTGAGCCTAGAAGGGAGCTAGGGATTCCAAAAAGTGGAGAGAAAGAGGGAAAGAGGGCTGGACCCTACACAGCCAATGCACAGGCACAGAGATGGGAGACTGAATACTGTGTGTAGAAAACAGCCAGTAGGCCAGTATGGTTGGAGTGCTTGAGGGGAGTAAAATGTAATAAATCAGCCTAGAATGATAGACTGGAAGCAGATTGTGAAGGGCTTTTGAATGCCAAATAGGGAAGTGTGTATTTTATCCTGTAGACAATGGGGAACCACTGAAGCAGGAGAGTAACATGTTCAGACCTGTGCTGTAGGAATGACAATGTAGCAGTTACGTGGAAGATAAAGAAGAGAAGAAAGAGACCAGATTCAGGGAAACTAATTTCAAAAGCTTTTATAGAGATGAAAGGTGAGGAGGACTTGTCCTAGGGGGCTTTAATATGTATAGAGAGAAGAGGACAGATGTAAGAGATTCAAGCTCCAGTTTATTCTATTTCATATCAGTCTTGGGGGAGGGGTGAATTAAACTAATTTGTTCCATGGATTGCTACATTTATTTCTAAACTAAATGTGAATTAAATTTAGAAAGTAAGATAGACATCACCACAAGCCAATAAAAGTCCATGAAAGACTAGTCCCATCACGTCAATTACTTTCTATTTTTGGTAATGTCATTGGGCTGGTATATCAAGGGAATATTCATATAGAAAAGACGTACTTCATGATGTCCGTGAATCTATGGTTTCATAGATGAATGTGTTGCTTCCAATGGTACAAACCTCAATTGTTCCTTATTTCCTGATTCTGTAAGACTTGTGTCCATGACTTCCCATCAGTCATGTTTAAAAGATCTACCCAATATCTTAGAGTCTCTCATTACTGTAGCACTTACCCCTAACAATAATTAGCCAATATTTCTTTCCAATAATATATCTTCCAGCTATCTCTTACTATACTCATTCCTTTAAAATATGCTCCAGCATATTAATATCTATAGCTTTATAACTAGAGGCAGCTAGATAGCTCAGTGGACTAAATGCTGGGCTTGTCATCAGGTAAAAACTGAGGTCAAATCTACACTCAGATACTCACTAGCCATGTGACCCTGGCCAAGTCACTTAACTTTTGTCTGCCTTAGTTCCTTCAATCATAATATGCAGATAATAATATTACCTGCTTCCCGTTATTGCAAGGAAGGTCAAATGAGAGATTTATAAAGTGCTTAGCATAGTACCTGGCCCATAGTAAGTAATTCATAAATGCTTATCTCCTTCCTTCCTTTTGGGCCACATGAAGTCATATAACATATAAGATTGCCAGTAGACTGCTAAAATGAATCTCATCAATTTGGAAATTATTTCTGTGCGTACCCATACTGCAATATGCTTGCCTATGTCTTCCCAAAAATTTATCACAAAAGGTTTGCCTAATGTACTATAATCCATTTTCATGGCCAAACTATCCTTTCTTCCAATCATAGTTTTCCTTGCAAGCAGTCTTTGTCCTGTTCATCTTCAAGATTCCTTTATGGCTATATATTTCATCTTACTCACACATCTACTACTTACGTCTCTATTTTCCTGTTATTTATTTAAAATCATATTCCATATCTCATTGCCATATAGCAACAATAGTATGCTAATATTTAAAAAAAATAGGCCTTTGTTTCCATGGGAAGTTTAAATGTAGACGAGCTTTGCAATTTCCTAAAGGGAATCTTATTCATTTTCTTTCTGTTCAACTTTGGGCACAACTCATCATCCATCTGTATCACATATGGATATTGATGGACAAGTTATTTACTTTGGCCTCAAACTTTTATGTTATAACCTAGACAATAGTTCTTGAGACACTTGGTTTTTTCTATGTGGATAGTCAGGTCAGATTATTTTCATTATTTTTAAATCTCTTCCAGGAGGCTTTGAGAAGTTGTAGGACTTGATGTAATCAGGCTGATGTCACCTACAAAATCTGGGAGAATATTAGTGTTAAAAAGATGATTCATTTTAGAGAATATCTTGGGAATTTTGAGATTGAAGAAATGGGAAAGGGCATAGAACTTTTAATATTTTGAAAGCTCAGTAAGATCTAATATTGTGAAATCATTACCCAAACTGTGTAGAGAAACCAGGGTTATTAGCAGACAGACTTTCTACTCTAGATCAAAGGAGAAAACAGTCCCTTTGTACTTTGTGCTAGTCACGTGACATTTTGAGGGATCCTTCCAGGTATTAAAAGGGAAATTCATTAAGTTGGAGCAATTCACAGCAGAATAGTCAAGAGACAGATATTTTTGCTGGGGAGGAACAACAATAACTTATTTTCTTGTTTTTCTTTGGGGTGTTTTTGTTTGTTTGTTTTATAGATGGAGAATATTATTGATATGTGTGCAGACTTTTCTTATAATAAATTAATAGACATCAGAAAATAAGTGGATAGGCTAGTTAATTACTGGAATAATGTTTGTTGACTTTTTTCAAATATTATATTCATCTCCATTTTTTTTAGAATGTTCCCTTCTTCAAAATGTCTAGAAAATTGACTACAGAGTAACTTAAAATGATGTAATGTCTAACAGTTTTCTTCTTTGTAATCGATTGTATCCAAGCACTCATCAAAATGTCTTAAGAGTCATATACCATATATTACTATATCAGCTTATTTTTAAATTTTTGGTGCCAGTGGGATTCTACTAGTATCACTAATTTGAGTAAATCTCTATAGGAGCACACCATTTGTTCCATTCCGTTATCATATGTCTGCTTTCAGTTTCATCTAGTCATGTCATTGGGATCCTTGGGCTTGGTTGGATTTCATTGTTAGTTCTTTTCTTCTGACTAGAAAAAATAGAACAAAATGGCAAGAAGAAATTAGAGCCAAGAGAACACCTAATATTTTTTAGCGAAATCAAGTATTTAGGTCCAAATGACTTACATCCTAGAATACTACAAAAATTTGCCCTTGGCTGCCATATCTTTGTACTTGGCAACAATATCAGGTGACAGAGTTTTTGAGTTATTTGTGGCAAATGTTTTGTATGATGTAAATTTTCATAAGAAATTATAATAGAGTCAATATCTTTACTTTTACCTAGTTCCCATTTTTTGGAGTTGACAACTTATTTAAGCAAGTCAGGTAAGAACTGATATAATCACATGCAATAACTTCTTGTCTTTATCCTTTCTTCAATTTGACATTTTCTTTTACCTTTGTTGTAACCAGTCTATGATCTGACTGCCCACAGATTGCTAACTCTGAAATAACTGCTACACTTGTAAGTTCTCATTTTGCCATCTAAGATAAGTGATTTTCATTGTATTAGGTATTTGTCATGTCCAGCATCTTTATGCATGAAGAAAATATTCATGAAGTATGGGTCTGAAATTACCCAGTCTACCAGCCTCTGGTCTCTTTCATTTCTTGACCTAAATGATATTTTACAACATGATTTTCATTATACTCTAATGATGATAGCTGTCATTCTTATAGTGTTTTAATGTTTGCAAAATCTTTTAATCTTATTTGACCTTCATGGCAAGTTGGTGAGCTACTTTTTTTTTTTTGCTTTTTTTTTTGGAGGGCAATTGGGGTTAAGTGACGTGCCCAGCATTCTTTCTATTATACAACAATAAGCTTTGATTTTTAATCATTGACTATTCAAGCATATTTTGACTCATTTTGCTAGCTCATTCCCAGTCTTCATAGAACTTGACATTGAAACATAAGGTACAATTGTCATCATAATGTTTTCCTCACTGTAAAGCCATGCACAAGCAGCTTTCCAGAATAATGTTGCTGTGAACTGCTTTCAAGGTTCTGATTATACAGTATAGTGAATTCTCTATTTATTCAAAAACAAATCAGAGCAAAACATTCACAGAAAATCAAGGTATGGCATTCACAATGTTACAACTTATCACAGAAAATCAATATACAGGATTCACCATGTCACAACTCAACAGCTTATCACTAAAATGCCTCAGCAGCTATTCGGCAGCCCCTCAGCAGCTCTGGCTCACCCTTGGAGTCTTTAGCACCATAAGCTCCATTCAAAAAATCAAAATCACTTTATCCAGTTTCCAATTGGCTCACTCCAAGAAATTCTGTCTCAGTTCTCAATTCTCGTTCCTCTTATCAATTCTTCTCAATTCTCAGTTCAGTCTTCAATCCAGCAGCAGCAGCTGCCCTGCCTCTATATGCTCATCCCAAGAAGTTCTGACTTTCCCAGCTGGGGTTTTTTCTTATGCACAGTATTGCTCCTCCCTGTTCAGCCCCTTCCTGTTATGTCAGCCACAAGGGTTTGAAACTAGGTGCTAAGTACCTGTCAACTTAGCAATACAAAGGGATCTTCAAATTTTATTACCATTAAACTCATTTACTTGTATTGAGCATGCTGCAAATTGAGAACAGTAAATCAACAAAAAATTATTGACCTTACTGTGTCAGGTACTAGACCTAAAAGGCAAAAACAGTGCCTGCCATCAACAATCTTACATTGCAATAAGGACACAACAAATAAATCATTAAGTACATACAAGATAAAGAGAGAGTAGATAGAAAGTAACCTTACAAAGGACAACTCTAACAACTTGGAGCAGGAATAAGGCTGACAATGCATTATATGGTCAATAACACTACCTTTTTAAGGAAAATGTTTTAAGGATTTCATTCAGCTAATTAAGTAACTCCAAAAAGTATTTAATTCATTCTAGTTCTAAAAATATAAATTCTGACCTTAGTGCTGTACTGGATATCCTCTTAAGTGATCCACTTCTTGAATGGGCACTAGCTGGGCACATAGCCAAATCAGAGCAGTATCAGTAGCATGGCAGAGCTCTACAAAGCTCACCTAGACCCTGAAGGGAATCTCACTGATCAGTGACTATCATCAGAAGTTGGTGCTGCTACCAATAAGTATACATAATACAGTAAAATTTACTCAAAGGAGTATGTGTCCGTGCCTGTGTGTATGTGTGTGTATCATCTCTATCATTTCTGTCTCTATATCTTGAATCAAAGATACATATACATACACTTGTAAGTTCTCATTGTAAGATTGTAAGATCTGATCTCAGCTGAGATCACACTTCCTCTGTGAAGTTTTCCTGATTCCTTCTTATCAGCAATGGTCTTCCTTTACTCAGATTTCACATAACACACTGTTCTTATATACATTATGTTTTATTTTTATGTTATGATTACTTGTAAATGTGCTATGTTCCCTTATTGGTTACTTAAGTTTCCTGAAAGCTGAAAGTTGACCTTCTTTAATATTTAGACTGCCTCCAGTGCCTAGCACTATGTATGTACTCTGCACAAAGTAGGTACTTTACACAAATTTGTTAAATTTAATTAAATGACACTGATGAATTTCCAACGGAGGCAGCTAGGTGGCATACCTAGAGTGCTAGAAACTAGAATACTGAGCCTAGAAGACATGAGTTCAAATATGACCTCAGACACTTAGTTGTATGATCCTGGAAAGTCAATTAATCTCAATTTTCTCATCTGTAAAATTGGAATAATAACAGCATATACCTCACAGAGTTGTGAGAATTAAATAGGACAATATTTGTAAAGAGCTTTAAAGAATACCTGAAATGGTTAGTGCTATAAAAACATGTTTATTTCCTTCTCCTCTTTCCAGCGGCTCTCTTTAGGGGTTGATAATGGCCATGGAGCAAATGAAAATATGAATATTATGAGCAGTCTCTCCTATTTATAGATTTTATAATATGAAATATTTTGTGAATGAATGATGAGGAAAGAAAACGTTTACTCTCTTTTACATAATTAAGAAAATGCTTCTTTGAGTATTTAAGATATAAGGTTTTTCTCTGCTATGGGTTCTGTGTCTGCTCTAGGAATAGTAAAGTTGCAGAAATTCCTGTGAGAAAATCAGATAAAGAAGGAACAAAATCATTTCAGGGTCGGAGTTCAGAAAAAGAGAAACAGAACTAAACAAGGGCAGCCTGGTATGGGAATATATACCAAACCTGTTACTTTTGATGCCAAAATAATTAGGGAGTTGTGAAGTTTTGAATTGTAGGAAAATAGATTTTTCAATCTAAAAGGAAAGGACATAGGGAAAATCACCTAATCTAATATTTTGGTTTTGTAAATCAGAAATATGAACCTCAGGCTACTTTGGTACCTTACTCTAGGTCACACTGCAAGATAGTGGAAGAATTTGGACTAGGGCCAAGTTTTCTGATTCACAATCCAAGGATGTATTATAATGGACAAGGACGTCATCATTAACCTGGAAAACAAGGATAACTGTTACTGTGCAGCATATGAAACTTATCAGAAAGAAGTATTTTTGGAAAGCCAGCTACACACACTTTGCACTTGGTTTTTGTCTTGTTTTCTTTTAAACATTTTCCTGATAAGTTTTGTTTTGACATCTTCATTGATTCTGTGTGAATACTTTCTGTTAATGTATATAACTCACCCCACACAGTTCCCCAGTTCTCCACTGAGAAAAGGGAGATGCATCCTCATCTCTTCTTCCTAGTCAAGTTTAATCATTACAATTACATTCAACATTGTTTTAGTGTTCTTTACATTCACATTGTTGCAGCCACTGTGCTCTCTGTGAATTGTTCTTTATCAGTTCATACAAGTCATCTTATGTTTCTCTGATTTCCTTACATTCATTTGTCGGCATGATATAATAACATTCCATTATTCTTATATTTGACAATTTGTTCATCCATTTTCAAAAAAATGAACATCTAATTTGTTTTCAGTTAAATTTGACTATGAATATTTTGATAAATATGAGGACTATACTGGATCTCCTTGGGAAAAAAGCCCAGTAGTAGCCTTTTCTTTGAGTCAAAGTATATGAATATATCAGCAGTTATTCCATTAGACAACTTGAGCATGGCTTAGAAACATAGTTGTGAAGGATAAATGAATAGTACCAACTATTACAATTAACATTTTAGATAAAGGGGCAACGTTTGGATACAGCCTACAAACAAAACATAAAGAACATTTCAGAATTCAAAATTACTCTGAGGCTCCTTGTTCGGAGGTTTGAGGGAGGAAAAATGGGAGCTTTGTTTAAGCCATAATGAGCATGACATGTTGAGATGTCCAATCTGACATGTCATGTAAGGAATGAGATTCAGGATTAGGCTGAAGCAGGAAGGTCAAAGGTGAACAGGTGCATCAAGCTACCATCTGCAAATAGATGACAGCCAGAGCTCCATTCTGCATATCCATCTTTGACAAGGAGAATATATAAAATCCTAATAGGCTATTTCAATGAACCACATTATTTAGTGTTCAAATGTTCTTTGTTCATGACATACAACTTGTATGAAGGAAATATTTTCAGTGATTATTCTAAAAAGTCTTAGATGACTTTAAACATAGTGTAATATACATAATACAAGCAGTATTATAGTTCATAATTCAAATGAACAAAATACAGCCAAATGAAGCCAGAAAGAAAAAAAAAATTCACTGAAAGTTCATCTGTACAAAAAGTCACATTTAATGTTGAAAAGTTAGGATGTTTGGTGATATTTTTAAATATCCAACCAATATAATCTGAGTTTAAGGAAGGGACAAATACCACTTACATCATTCTTATGGTTTTTCCAAACCATTCAAAGTCAAACAGGAACAACTGTGGGAAGACCACTTTTTTTTCTCACTTGACAGTTAAATTTCTCAACTCAAAATATTCGTCTCATTCATCTTTTTTGGTTTTGTTGTTGTTGTTTGGTCCAGGTATGTGGTTCAAGGAACACTTGGTATGGAAACTTCCTCCACTGAAATAAATTGGTTAAATTAACATCTTAGAAAGTTGTGTGGAGCAATGAAAGACTAAGTGATCTCTCTATGGTCACAAAGCCCATGTAGTTCAACAACAGGACTTGAGGCTGTTACCTTCTTGACTCTTATCTCTCTACCTCCTACTCCACGCTGCCTCTCAAAGCCAAGGTTAACCATATATAAAGGTGAATGACACCTTTCCATTTTTAAACTGTGCCTTTTTTCCTAGTTGTAATCCATGAAATAAATGAAAATTGCTATTAACATTCTTCTATAACAAATTGATATTTGCAAAAGGGTATAAATCAGCATGTTGGTATATAGTAATTGGACAGGTCAGATACCAATAACTTTTCACAGCTTTTTTTCTTAAATAACTTTAACTCAGATCAAGAAGGGGTCAATGGAGCCCACCTGTAAATTTGTTAGACACCTAGATTTTAGCAACCTGAAAATAATAAAGCCATTGAAATCAATATGTCCTTTGGGTGAATAAAGTATATTAATTCATGAGGATTTAAATCCTCATGCCTAGCTAAATTAAAAATGTTTTATTGCCTTAGACCTGGTGTTTGGATCAAGTTTGTTGCTGTGGCTGTTGCTGTTTTGTTTTTAATTCCTTAGCAGGCCTAGTTCATTACAAATGCTGCTTTTGATTCCACAGCCAATGAAGCACACTTATACATTCTTTCTGGGATAAGTTAATAAAATTCTTTATTACAAATATATTGTTATTTCTACTGATTCACGAAATGGGACAGGAAAAAAGATTTGCATAGCATACTATTGAATAGCTTAAGGAAGTACACTGGAGAAGGAAGCAAAACCTAACATAAAGCTATATTTAGAATGAAGAACCAAGTAATATATTCATGGACTAAACTGCCAACTATGAATTAAAGAAAACAAATTTTGGGACAGAAAGTTTTGAAACTGCCTAAATTTCTTATTTTTAATTCATTTCCAAATTCTGGTTTATAACTTTCTGGTTTTGCTTGTTTCTATTTTCTTTTTTTTAACAATATGGATATTTGCTATGAAAAAAGATCAGATGATGAATAACCCTTTCTATTTAAAAAAAAGGGTCCTTGCCAATATTAAATAACTAGGTTTCCCTCTAAAGCCAACAATATTGTTATCACTTTCCCATTCTGAAGCACAGTCGAAAGAAGTAGCAAAAGTCCCCAGTCTGCAGTCCTCGGGCAATATTCCTATTGATCTTTACTGCCACTTTGTTCTTACTAGACAGAGAGCGCAGAGACCAACCACTTATGCTATAGAGACTCTAAAACGGTTCTTAGGTGGCTTAGCAAAAAAAACAAAAAAAAAAGGAACAATGGGAAAAGAACTGACAGAGAGGGGAATGGGATGTTGAACTTTGGAATTTGTTCTTAGATCATACTCCATCAATATTTAATGAATGCCTGAGATGAACTAGACCTCATAGCAAATATTAAGAGTACAAAAATTCCTGGTCAATAGCCTTGCCTCAAGGAGCTTGCAATATCAACGAAGCTGGGTTACATGTAGAAATTATTGAATTTTGGAAACATCACTTCCGGCAACAGTGAGTTCCACTCTTTCCCAGAGTGCTTATGTAAATACAGGGAATTTAAATAAAAATAATGTGGTATTCTTTTAATCCCTATAATACATATATAATTGTAAAATGTAATCATTGGTTAATTTGTTGCTGTCTGAAAAGACCAGCCTGGCAGTCCTCTCGAGAAACAAATTTTAATTTTAAAAGCTGGGTTTGTTTTCTTATAATGCAAAAGTCAGCATCTGGAAACTTTATGTTTTAAAACAACCACCAAACGACCAATGTGCTGCACATTCTGCTTTTTGCAGCACCTTCATAGTAAAAAAATTTTTAATAGATTTATTTATTTGGACACAGACACAGGCGCACACTGCGCACACACACACACACACACACACACACACACACACACACACACACATCTATGAGATAGAATGTTCCCTGAGCAAATTAGTATCAGAATCATAGGGAACAGGTGTTTGATTCAAAGAGCCTTAGAACCGAGTATTAAACCATGCAATAGGGAAGAAGGAAGTAAACACTGGGGTCTCTGAAAGCTAAAGGAAAGAATTTATAAGAGAGGTAGTCAAAGCCTCCTGGGGATGGGGGTGAACTAAGTGTCTATTAGCCACTTCTCCTGACCACACAAGGAGATTAGAAACAAGTTATTTATGTATAGAGATTTACATAACCCTGTAACCAGGGGAAGTATGGAGAACTGAAAGTCAGGGATTCATTCATCTTCCTGAACCTCTCTGAGATCAAATTGACAACAGCTGAAAACTAAACTGATCTAGGGAAGAAGGCCAGTTTCTCGCATGTGGAGGCTTTTGGTAAAAGCCACGATGCAGTGTCTAGAGAGGAAGCATATTTTTTTGATCTATACTATCTTTATTAAAAATAAACATGCATGTATTATCAAAATACCTGCATGTCCCTTTGTAAATGGCATGCAAATATTTCATTCTAAATTCTGTCAAGACCACCTTGTTGCCATCGAGGGTGGTTGCCCCTTAAGTGAACATATTATTGGGAATTCAGATTCCAGTCCAATAGAGGAATATGTGGTCTCCAATCAAGGCTAGTTGAATACAGCTTTCTACTCTAAGTAGTTTATGAAAAACAGCTTGAAATCTAGAATCACAACTGTTTAGCCTTTGATTGGTTGACTGATTTGTTTTGGTTGTGGAGGAATGACCCAAGGATGTCAGGAAATGGCAATAGCAGGCCATGAAAGTTTGAATACCATTAATGAGTCAGTTAACATTTACTGAGTGTGCTGAGAGTATGCTATATAACTCACATCTGGACCACATATTCTATTGTTACTATAGACAGTCTTTCTCCACATATATATGAGGGAAATATTGTTTCTGTAAAAATAACAGGATATTTTGTCCAGATGTGGCATATACGTATACAAATAAATATATACATATACACGTACTTAACAGACATAAACACACAACCATATACAACCAAGAGGATATGATGATTTTCTATTATCATTGTAGGATAAATAAAGATGACAGGAGAGAGAGAGGGCATTTTAAGACCAAAATATTTAGAATTGGGTCAAGGATTGCAGAAGTTGTTATTTCATTTTAACTCTCCCATTTAGTAACAATTAATGTTTTTATGGCTCTATAGTTTACAAAGTGTTTTACTTATAATAATACTTTTCCAGGTAGTTAGTTTTTCTTAAGTCTTGTTTCTACATGACTTCTCCTGTAAAGCTCACAGTACATTCTAGTTGGTAATAAGCTGTTTATATTGCCTGACTAGGGTTTTTAAATAGTCCTAGTCATTTATTCAATTGCTTATCTCTTTCAGCTGCTTATCCATGTACACACTATTTCTTTCATATAGAAGGTCAGCTCCTTGAGGGCAGAGACTATTTTGTGCACATATCAGCAAGAAACACAGTTCCTAGTACTTAGGAAGTATTTTTTTTTAAATTCTTGAATTCAACAGATGTGTTATTATTAATAAAGAACAGAATAACAGAATCTCGAAGTTGGAAAAGAACACAGGAGCCATCTACTGAAATCCTACCAGACTAAAAATCACTGCTAACACACATCCCAAACAAAAAATCATCCAGACTCCAATTAGAAAATGCCAGTGGTCTCTATTCTTCACTAATCAACTTCTCAAAACCCCTTTATAATCCCCGTCATCCCACATAGCCAAGTGATCATCAAGTATTATTGATTTTCCCTTCACAATATCTTTCATATCTGTCCACTCCACCCCACTCATATACTCACTCATTACTCTAGTTCATGCCCTTATCACCTTTCATCTGAACATTCACAAGAGACTTCTAATTAATTTCCTTCACTCAGTTCTCTCCCCTTCCCTAATCAATCCTTAGCAAAGTAAAGTGATTTTCCTAAAGCATAGACATACCAAAGTTACTCCTCTGATCACTTAAACTCCTCAAAGATCCCAAAGATCAAATACAAATCCCACTGTTTGGCATTAATAATAATAATATATCACTTACTGTGTGTCAAGCACTGTGTTAAGCTATTATCTCATTTGATCTGCATAAAAACCCTGTGAAGCAGGTATGATCATTATCCCCATTTCACAGATGAGGAAACTGAGACAAACAGGGATTAAGTAATCTGCTGAGGGTCACAGAGCTAGTAAGTGTCTGAGATCAGATTCTAACTCAGGAAGATGAGTCTTCCTGACTGCTGGACTGACACTCTATCCACTGCCCCACCTACTGCCCAATTCCACTTTAAGGTTGCTTTAACTACTAGGAGGTTTACCATTAGTATAGAGGACAAAATCTACTTCTCTGCAACTTCTACACACAGTCCTAGTCCCGCCCTCAGGCACAAGCAAAACAAGTATAATCTTTGTTCCATGAAACATCACATTAAATACTTGAAGAAACTCATCATATTGCTCTAACTCTCTTTCTTAAGGTAGAAATGCCCCCTCCCATTTCTTTCTTTTGGTTTTTGGAAGGTTTTCTACATCCCACACCATACTGGTTACCCTCTTCAGTGGGTTCTCCAGTGTACCAATATCCTGCCTAGTGTGATGCCTAAAAACGAGCACACTACTTCAGAGGCAGAACATTATCAATAATGATAATTGCTCAGATTTATAAAATATTTACAAAGGGCTTTACCAACAACCCTTTGAGGCAAGCAATGCAAATATTCTTGTCCACATTTTCTAGGTGAAGAAACTGAGACTTAAAGAAATGAAGAGAATTATATAGAGAAGAGAACTAGGACTAAAATTGTGGCATTTGTACTTTTCTCAGTGCTATTGTCAATTACATTCTACTGTTCTAAACTACCCACAATAATTTCTTAGGAAAATATTTCTCTTCTGGTTCACTAATTCACGATGCCAAATGTGTACTGATTTGGCGTAGCCTAACCTTGGTTCCTGGTTTGACACCTGGCTGACTAAATAGCAGACTTAATTGCTTTCTGGGACCCTACAGGCAGATAACTGTTCCTCCCTTGGTGTCCAGGTGTCGCTCATTGTGATCTGAAATTAGGCATCCTGGGCAAATTGGAGCCTCTAGTCTTAGTGCCTTTGTCTGCCTTAGGCTGTCATTGAAGATTTGACTTGAGCTTACACTGCGGTTGGAAGGTCTCAAGTTTCAGACACTAAGCGTATCAAGAAGTGGAACCACTGATACTTTACACTCTCAATAGAATTGTGTCTATTTTGTTCCTTCTGAACAGGACATTATAACCATATAGAAATAAGATTGCTCCTGGGGACATGGGGTCACTCATAAAACTTCCACCCCAAGCTATGAATCGGTTACTAACATGCAACCAGACAACATTAAATAGACTTCGTGTGGAGCCAAACAAGAATCCTTCCCACCCTTTCAGCTCTGCATTTCTTCTTGTTTGTAATGGTGGAGGGAGGAGGAAATCAGGCTGGCTACCCCAGAGAGATGATACTGCTTAGCACTGAGGTGTTAAAAGTGGCTCTGTGAACAGAGGATGAGTCAGACAGAAACGTAGCTATGGAACAGCAGGAGGGGAGAAGACTTAAGAACTCCTTAGTCTCTATGTATTTATCTATTAAACAGAAGGTTCCTCTTCAAAGTGACAAAACTGAAAAGGAAGAAGAAAAACATCTAGATGGCAATGGTATTTTGTTTGTTTGTTTGATTATTTCTTTGTTCTGGGTGTTTTATGTGAGTTATAAATTTTCTGGTCTCCTCTGTGAAGCATAAACCATTTTTATTATTGTTCAGAAACACAAATAGCCACTCCAATCAGAATCAGGCTGGATCTGGAAAGCAAAACTCTCACATGCCCTCAAAGTACAGAGGCTGAAAGAAAGAAACAATTATCTCTGTTATTATAGTCTTGGTCTGGGCCACTGTACTAAAGATAGTTATCCTTTTTAGAAGTTATATCCTCAATTAGAGTTGAATTTGAAATCATACACAGGATTAAAAATACTTTAGAACAAAATCAGCAACTTTGCTAGAATAAGAAATTATTACAATATTTGTAATGCCTTTGGATCAGGTTTTTTCTTTCTTATTATTTAGAAACTGTCTTATATATAACAAATAGATAAGAGAAATTGTTGAAACAGATCACAAAGAAAATTTGAGTTTCAACTTTAATCCTATACTGTGTTCACTAGGGAAAGGTTTTGGACATAGTTTTTCCACATGAAAATCTTTTCTTACCTCTGACACTTGATTATCAGTAATACTTTATTTTTTTATTTCTATATATTCATTTAATTCTCTGATTGCTTATTTAAGACCAATTAACAATAGTGAGATTTGCATCAAAGGACCTGGGTTTGTTTCTGTTCTACAAGTAAATGCATTTGTAACCTTGGGTAAAGTTACTCAACCTTTTAGGGACTTAGTTTTCTCATCTTTAAAATTAGAAAGCTGGATTAGAAGACTTCCAAGTTTCTTAAAACTAATTATAAGTTGTGCTAACGGCATAGTACAATGGAAACAGCTTTAGGCTTAAAAGGACAAACACAATTAGCTCTGCTACTTCCTTGCTGTTTTTTCAGCAAGCATCTCTAATACTCATTTTTATCATCAGCAAAGTAAGAATCCAATGAGAAAACTTTATACAAGGAATTTTGTAACCACATAAAGTTATTTCTGATAAAATGTCAAGGGAATATGGAATATAACCTTTGGAATGTTAACATTATCACTTGTTCCCTAATACTTCTTGTCCTCAACTATTTCGCTTCAATATTTCATGTCCTTGCTTGTCCTTCTGTGTACTGTATTGGATATTCCACAGACATCTCACATTCAACAAATCTTAAACAGAACTCACAATCTTTCCCAAAAATTCCACTCTATTTCTGTGCCTCTCAATTTTTCCTGAAGGTGACATTATTTTTCCTGGACATCTTCAACCAAGCTATTTTCATCATTTTTTTACTCGCTGAAGACCAAAAACATGTACTACACCCTTAGAACCACCCTAGGCTTTAACAGTTCAGCTTTTATCATATCTTGCTCATTTCCAGAACTCTATAGAACTTTGTGGACATCCCAAACCTTATCACCTTGTCTTATCTTCATGCTGCCTCCTGTCTATTTTCACTTCCACTTTATCTGTGTTCTCTCATTAGAATGCTAGCTCCTTGAAGGCAGTACTCTCATGTCATTATTTCCCTAGCACTTAGCAATATGCCTTGCAAATAGCTGAATATATGTTTTCGCTCTCTCTTTCTGTCTCTCTGTCTGTCTCTCTCTTTCTCTGTCTCTCTCCCTCTCTTTCTATCTCTGTCTCTGTCTAACATCAAATGACTATGGTAGTTATAGTTCCTAATCAATGTCCTCACTCCCCAACTGAGACTATGCATTACACCAGATGCATATGCAAAGCAAGAAACTTTGAAGACTTTGCTTCAAGATCTAATAGCATAAATCATCCCAAAATTCCACAAGAGGCAGAAAACTCTGACTTTTTTTCCCCCTCCCATTCACATAAAGGAAAAGGAAAGCAACTGGAGCAAAAGGTGGGTATAGAAAATGCTGACAGCTCAGAATATTTGTACCTAAGGGGGTAAGGACTAGAAATTATCTAAGGTCAATCTTGTCCCCCAGGAGTTTACTTTGAGCAGGGATTCATTCTAGGTTGCCTTAGCTTCAGTGTTAGAATTTTGACAATACTCAGCCTCATTATTATTTGTGCAACAGTGAAAGGATGAAGGGAGCAAAAGTAAGGGGTGACCCAGGCACATAAGACTAGTAATATATGAGAAAGGCTAAAGGATAAAAAATCTGAGAGAGAGAGAGAGCTTGAACTGATGTCACCAATATATAAACCAATTAAAAAGGTTAAAGGCCAGAAGGAATAATAAATTGCAAAATATAAAAAGAGGCTAGAACACTGAGCAAAGAAGTATTTTACGATTCAGAAATATGAACCAAAATCTTCACTGAAAAAGAGAATCATGCAAAATTCACCCAGACTTTTGAACAATAAGAAGAAAAGCTAGTATAATTTAAAAGAGAAAACTTTTTAAATAAAACTATGCCAAAAATCAGAGCTTTAAGTGAAAAAGTTTAAAAAGAAAAAAAGGCTAAAGAAATTAGAATACTTGAGGGCTAATCTTTCCCAAAAAAGTAGGGGTTCTGAAAAACAGAATGAAAGATAACAATACAATAAACTATATAGAAACAGAAGAAAACTTTGAATCAGAGAAGCAAAAAGAAATAATTTTAAAATAATACTAGAATTTTATATAAGTCAAAGTGACTGAAGTTGAACATTTAGCTTCAGAGATACCTTACAGATAATAGGACCACCAAAAAAACATAATGCATCAAAAACGAATATAATTTAACAAGAAATATTTTTAAGTTGTATAAAACTTTTGAATACAGACCACAAAATATTGATAAATAGTATTCATATATCACCTCTGTGGGGGAGTGGGAAACCAACACTTGAAATTTTAAGACAGAGGGAGCCAAGATGGCAGCATAGCAGCAGCAACATATTGCAGCTCTCATATAGCCACCCCAAAATACCCATAAAATATGACTCTAAACTAATTCTAGAACCCCAAAACGCACACAAATATACTTTCCACTAAAGTCAGCTCGGCTACCAGGAGCCATATTAGCACTGCGAACTGAAACCAGCCTAGCCTGAAGCCGTGGCTGAGCCCCGGGGCAGGCTGGACGAGAGGAGCCGAGGAGCCTCTATGGTGAGCAGATTAGCAGCAGCTGCGAGCAGCATTAAGAACTAGGTCAGTGGGTCTTGCGAGGTCTTGGGAGAAAAGCTGTCTGGCCAAAACTCCTCCAGGGCAGGAAAGCAAAAGGCAGAGGTTTTGCACCCGCCTCTGCATTGCAGCTTCCACGCCTTCAGCCTGTAGACTGCAGGGGGACTAAGCAATCATTCAGAGACCAATTGCTCTCGCATTGAGCGGCCTGGATCCAGATTGCGGTCTTGGGCTTTGGTCCTGTGAGTCTTCTTTATCCAGTGAGCTGGAAGTGGGAAAGGGACCCAGCACCTTCCTGAGAGTTACAGCAGCCAGGAGAACCCCAGCAGTTTGGGACAGAGCTTTCCCTTCTGGAAGCTGAGACCCAGAGAGATTAAAAAAAAAATTATGGACTGACCAACCATGAATAAGAATAAGCATAAGAAGCAAAGTGAGAACAGCAACCAAACACTAGATTCCTTCTTTGGGGAAAAGAAAATTCATGGCAGAGAGAGGGAGGAGGAGAGTGCAGCCAAAGCTCCCCCACCAGGAGCTTCCAATAAACATGAAGATTGCCTTAAAGCTAGAGATGAGCTAAAGAAGGATTTTGAAAACCAAATAAAAGAAGAGGAAGAAAAATTGGGAAGAGAAACAAGAATGTTGCAAGAAAATCATGAAAAGAGAGTCAGCAATCTGACTGAAGAAATTAACACCCTAAAAAATAGATTAACTCAAATGACAAAAGAGGCCCAAAAAGCCAATGAGGAGAAGAATGCCTTAAAAAGTCACCTTTGCCAGATGGAGAAAGAATCTCAAAAGCACTCTGAAGAGAATAATTCTGTCAAAATTAGAGTGGAGCAAATGGAAGCAAATGACTTCATGAGAAATCAAGA
>CM053584.1:299632428-299653480 GCA_028627135.1 Pseudochirops cupreus | reverse complement strand
TTCCCCCTGAACTAGGTAAATGATACGTTTGATTAAAGTGAGATTGTTAACCCATTTTGAGTTGCTTTCCTTTAGAAAAGCAGATCTAAGAACCTGTGCTAGTAGCCGCCCTAGGTATGCTAGGGTGCTTGCCGATACAGTATGCTAGGGTGCTTGCTGATACAGGAAGGAAGAAGGGAAAAAATCTGGAACTCAAAGTTTTAAAAACAAACGTGTATAAAAAAAATTGAGTTGTTTTTTGTTTTTTTTACATGCATAGGGGGTATAGAAATCCATCTTGCCTTACTAGAAAGTTGGGGGGGTAGGGAATGGGAGAGGATACAAAAGAGACCAGATTGGGGATAGGGGTATTCAGTACACTAGCTATTTTGGGGTAGGGGGCAGGGGAAAGACACAAAGAAAAATTTGTAACCCAAAATCTTGTGAAAATTAATGTTGAAAACTAAAAACAAATAAATAAACTGGAAAAATAATAATATAAAAAAAGACCTGTGCTAGGTACCTCAAGTGATACAAAGAAGGGACCTGATTGAATGGCCAGTCTAGGAAATTTGGAATCATTACACACATATACACACATATACACACACACACACACAGCCCACTCTCTTTAGTATAAAATGTTTTTAGTTGTATTTTTCATTTTTTTTCACATGTTCATGGTCAAATTGGAAAATATAGTATGTGAACATCTATGTGGATTCATATGTAAAAAATCCCTTATTTGTAAAACTGAAACTATTACTAAATATTTTTCTGTATTAAAAATATATATAGTTTTATTTTCTTAATAGTATCGTGTTTTCCCCCATTATGTCAAGACAATTTTTAGCATTTATTTTTATAAGATTTTGAGTTACAAATTTTTCTCCCTTCCTCCATCCCCACTTTCTAAAATAGTAGGCAATTTGATATAGGTTATATATGTGCTATCACATAGAACATATTTCCATCTTAGTCACAGTTGTGAAAGAAGAAATAGATCAAAAAGGAAAAAAAAGAAAAAGAAAAAAGTTAAAGAAACTATGCTTTGATTTACATTCAGAGTCCATCAATTCTTTATCTGAATGTGGATAGCATTTTCCTCTGTGAGTACTTTGTACTTGTCTTGGATCATTGTATTGCTATTAAGAACAGAGTCCATCCATAGTTGATAATTAAACAATGGTGCTTATTTTGTGTAAAATATTTTCCTGGTTCTACTCATTTCACTTTGTATCACTTTGTACAACTCTTTCCAGGTTTTTTCTGAAATTTGCCGATTCATCACTTCTTACTGCACAATAGTATTCCATTACATTCATATACCACAGCTTGTTCAGCCATTCCCCATTTGATGGGTTTCACCTCAATTTCCACTACTTTGCCACCATACACACAGACAAAAAGCTACTATAACTATTTTGCATATGCAGGTCCTTTTCATTTTTATGTAATCTCTTTGGGGTACAGATATAGTAGTGGTATTGCTGGATCAAAACATATGTACAGTTCAGGTTGCCATTTGGACATGTTTCCAAATTGTTCTACAGAATGTTTGGATCTGTTCATATGTCTACCAGCGGCCCATTAGTGTGAAAATTATCCCACATCCTCTCCAAAATTTATCATTTTCCTTTAATGTCATAGTAGCTAATCTGATTGCTGTGAGGTGTAATCTCAGAGTTGTTTTAATTTGCATTTCTCTAATCAAAAGTGATTTAGAGTACTTCTTTATATGCCTATAAATAGCTTTGATTTCTTCATTTGAAAACTTCCTGTTCATATCTTTGATCATTTTCCAATTGGGGAATGACTTGTATTCTTATAAGTTTGTCTCAGTTTTCTGTATATTTGAGTAATGAGGCTTTTATGAGAGACACTTGCTATAAAGACTGTTTCCCAGTTTTCTGCTTTCCTTCTCATCTTGGTTGCATTGGTTTTGTTTGTACAAAAGCTTTTTAGTTTAATATAATCAAAATTATCTATTTTACATTTTATAATGTTTTCCATTCTCTTGTTTGGTCATAAAGCATTAACTCACTTAACTTCTCCTTTAAGAATCTGGATACTACATTATTTGATGCATATATGTTTATTATTGATATTACTTCATTGTTTATGGTACCTATAAGCAAGATGTAGTTTCCTAACTTATCTCTTTTAATTAGGATTATATTTGCTTTTGCTTTTTCTGACATCAGGATTGCTACCCCTATTTTTTTTTAACTTCAGCTGAAGCATAGTAGATTCTTCTGCAGCCCCTTACCTTTACTCTTTGTGCATCAAGTAAGTTTCTTATAAACAATGTATTGTAGGATTTAGGTTTTTGATCCACTCTATTTGTTTCCATTTTATGAAAGAGTTCACCCCAGTCACATTCACAGTTGTGATTTTACTACTCCACCCTATTTTCTCCTCTTGTCTTCTCTCTCCTTATACTTTTCCCTCCTCAATAGTGTTTCATTTGCCCTCTCTTTTGTCAGTCTCCCCTTCTCTGCTTAATCTCCTCCCTTTACCTGAAAGGTAAGATAGATTTTTATATTCAACTAATTCTGCATATTATTCTCTCTTTGAAACAATACTGATGAGAGTAAGGTTCAAGAGATGCCCATTGCCCACCCTCCCATCTTCCTCTCTCCTTTTAAAATAGGTTTTTTGAGCCTCTACATATAAAATATTTTAACCCATTCTACCTCTCTCTTCCTTCTATATCCATTGTATACCTCTTCCTTAGTTATTTTTTAATGTCATTCCCTCAAATATATACCTCATGCCCATATCCTCCATCTATATATATATTCCTTCTAGCTATATTATTAATGCTACAATTTTCAAGAATTACCAGTGTCACCTTCCCATGTAGGGAAGGTAAACAGTTCATCTCCATTGAATCCCTTATATTCTCTTTTGCTTTTTTTTTTTTTTAGGCTTCTCTTGGGTCTTCATATTGGACATCAGAATTTTTGTTCAATTCCAGTCTTCTCCTTATGAAAGCTTGAAATATTTCCATTTCATTGAATGACCATTTTTTTCCCTTGAAGTATTATGCTTAATTTAACCAGGAATGTGAATCTTCTGGAATATCATCTTCCATGATCTCCAGTCTTTTAATGTTGTAGTTGCTAATCCTAAATGTATAATCCTGAATATGGCCCCCAATATTTGAATTGTGTCTTTCTGGCCACTTAAAGTATTTTTTCCTTGACCTGACAGTTCTGAAATTTGGTTATAACATTACTTGGAGTTTTTATTGTAGGATCTCTTTCCTGAGGTGATTGGTGGATTATTTTAATGCCTGTTTTATTCTCTGGCTCCAGGATATCAGGGCGGTTTTCCTTTATAATTTATTAAAAGATGCTATCCATGTCCTCCTTCTGATTATGGCTTTCAGGCAGTCTAATGATTCTGACATTATCTATCCTGGATCTATTTTCCAGGTCAGTTGTTTTCCTCCAAAGAGGTACTTTGCATTTTCTTCTATTTTTTCATTCTTTTGAATTTGATTGATTCTTGATCTCTGACAGAGTCATTAGCTTCCACTTGCCCAATACCAAGTTTAAAGGATTTGTTTTCCTCAATGTTTGTACTTCCTTTTCCATTTGGCCAATTTTACTTTTTAAGCAGGTTTCCTGCCCACCCCACCCACCAAACTGTTTACCTTTCTTCTGTTGTTGTTCTTTTTTATAATTTTCTTGCATCATTCTGATTTCACAATTTTTCTTCTACTTCTCTTATATTAGTTTTTTATCTCCTTTTTGACCTCTTCCATGTGTTATTTCTGGGCTTAAGAACACATCCCATTTTAATTTGGCATTTTGCCCATAGGTGTTTTGATACTGTTGTCCTCTTCTGGGTTTGTGTCTTGATCTTCCCTGTCATTGTAATAACCTTCTATGATCAGGTTATTTTGTTGTTTAATCTTTTTCTTTTTTTTTTCCTTTTTCCTTTCTTTTAAATTTTAACCCTCTTCCTGGGGTGAAAGGGGCACTGTCTCAGGCTTCTTGTGCCAGGGGCTGCAGGCTCTGGCTATTTACCTGGTGCTGCAATGATGTTACCCTGAGGCCCACAGGGGATCCTTGTGTGTCTGGTGCTACACTGAGGGGTTGGGGTAGTGGATGGCTATAAAGCCAAGCACGAATAGCTTTCCAGAGGACTGCTGCTGTGAACAGCTTTAAGGTTCTGATCACATAGTATAGCAAACTCTCTATTCAGTAGTAAATTAAAGCAAAACATTCACACAAACCAAAGTACAGCATTGACAACATTATAACATAACAACTTATCACTAACGTGGCCACATAATTTTCATGAAAGTGGCCACATGATTTTAAAGTTTAAAAGATATCATTCAGTAAGTCTTTTTTTTTTTTGAGCGGGTAAGGTAAGGCAATTAGGGTTAAGTGACTTGCCCAAGATCACACAGCTAGTTTTGTGTTAAGTGTCTGAGGCCATATTTGAACTCAGGTCCTTCTGACTCTATTCACTACACCACCTAGCTGCCCCTATCATTCAGTAAGTCTTAACCAAATCATTCTTAAGGAGCTAGCACAAAGAACAATCATTCAGTAAGTCCTTAACTCAATCATCCTTAAGGAGCAAGCCTCCTTAGGGGACACAAAGTACAAAGGTCAAAGTTCTTCACCCCTAGGTCACAGCAAATCATAACCTTCTCAGTCAGCATTAAGTACCCATGAAGATATCTTTTCATCTTGACTCAAGGATGGCTCTCAGATTCCTTGGTTCTTCTTCCATGGTCCCAGCTCCTACCCAACTGTCACCTGGATTCAAAGGTAGGCAGCTCTCAGCTCCTTGTCCATCTCTCTGTCCAGTTCCCATTCCACATTGAAACTCACCTCATGTCCTTCACAGTTTCTGTTTTTGGGAAGACAAAGCTGAACAAAACCAAAACAACATCCATACACATTACCAGCACCATCATCAATTCACTATCTGCCTGTGAAATCAACCCAGACCCACATTCAAGGTCTGAGAACTCAACACAAATTGTCTGTACAGTCCCAAACCTCCAAATCTATCCTCCAGGACTTTTGTAAGTGGAAAAGAAAATTCTCCTTCAGGGCTTCCAGTAAGGTCCCAGGGCTTCTGTGCAAAGTATCACAAACAAAAATCAACACAAACAGAATAGACAGAGTGCCTGGCCACCACAAAGTTCCCCTTCTCAATTCTGCCACCACAAGTGTTCTCTTCTCAGTTCTGCTGTTTCCTAGCTTGGGCTTCTCCTTATGTATTGTCATTAGCTCCTCCCTGTTCAGCCACTTCCTGTTGCATCAGCAAGTTCTTCCCACTGTGGGGTTCACAAGTTCTGTTTCTTAACAAAGACTTGATATAATCAGGGCAAGGCTCAAAGACACTTGAACTCAAACAAGGTGCTAAATGCTTAAGTAGCTGAAACAAGGTGCTAAGTACTTCTTTGCTTGCCATTACAGTGGCTGATGGTGCTGGAAGCTGTAGGATTTACCTGGTGTTTAGTGAGGGTTCTAATGCTGGTGTCTGGCTCATACTGAGGCTAGTGTGATGTTTCTGTGTTTTCCTGGGTCTATACTAAAGTATATGACAGTCTGGATGCTGGAGGTTGCCTGTTTGCCCAAGGCTATGCTGAAGCATGTGGAGTTCTTGCAGCTGGAGATTGTCTGTTTACCCTAGGCATGTGGAAGTCTGGATGCTGAAGCTATGCTGAAGCATGTGGCAGTTTTTGGAATTGGAATCTACCTGTTTTTCTAGCTATACTGAGGCACATTTTGGGTCCTGGTGTTATTAAAGACTTACCCAGGGTCATACATAATGATAAGTATCTGAGACAAGATATGAACTCAGGTCCTTCTGGCTCCAAGTTAAGTATTCTAAATCAAGCACTTAGCATATAGTCTATGGAAGTGTTTATTATTCCTGCTTTCTAGTTCTGTATGTTTTTTCCTATGTCTAACCTTCCAAGAGAATCTAACATGCTTTAAGCTTTAGCTAAAATTGAATATTAAACTATTGACATAAGCAAGATTCTCCCTGGGTTATTCATTATAAAGCCAGATTTTCCTAAAACATTCTGATACAAAGGTATAGTCTCTTTTATATTTAAGCCAAAGGTGTATGACTATGCAGGACTTTTCAAATAAATGATGTTCCATCATATTTCTTCTGCATTTCCTTGTACCAAGTGGAAAGAGAGTTCTAGGAGTAAGACTGAGAGGCAGAATTGTCTTGGGATAGTGCAGAGCAGGGAAGTTGAGTGGAAGTTATAGCATCTCAGTACCATCAACACCCCATTCCTTTAATGCTTGAGTTGTCCTACAACCCTTTCAAAAGCAGCTTGCACAGGACTCCAGGGTCAGAAACCTTAGTGGAAGTCATTTCAATTCCTCCAAGTTCTAAAACACTATGATTCTACAACTTCTTGTTGACTGTGCAGGACTATGTTTAAGCAGCCACACCTGCCGTGTGATTGATCCAAACATTCAACAAAACCCATTGGCTAGAATACACAAGTGGAGGTGATTGGAAGTAGCAGCTACCAGTATACAAATTCCATATTGAGTTCTCTTAATTAAATTCTCACTGTCAAATATAAATATGCTCCTTTGGGGGAAGAAAGTTAACAGTCCAAGAATCTCCTCAGTTCTCATAAGAATTAATGAACAATTAATCAAGTATTTGTCAAGTGCCTGGGCAAATATTTTAGAAACCTTTTTAAGCCTCAGTTTCCTCATCTGTAAAACAATAGTTACTTATTGAACACTATTTTTTGTGCCTAGAATTGTAGAACCCTTCTAGGTGCTACTGGGGAAACGTGGGTATATATAAAATGCACGACTCCTGCCTTTAAGGAATTTATAAATGCAAAGACAAAATTAATCATTTAAAACAAAGAATAATTGAGTGATGCATAAGGCGTTAAGGGAAACAGGAGTTCAGCAAAGGGATGAATCATGAATCTAGAGATCTGTATTGTAATGCTGTCTCTACCATAGTCCAGCTGTCTCCCCTTGGGCATCATGACTCATGTGTAAAATAAGGGACTTGAACTGAGTATCGCCAAGGTTCCTTCTAACATTAACTCTCTGAGTCTAAATCTAAAATAGGCTACAATAGACTAGTTGTAAAAGGTTCAATGGGGCTGGCGGTCGGTCAGCAAATGTTTAATAAATGCTTACTGTGGGTCAGGCAGTGCACTAAATACTGGAGATAAAAAGGAAGACAAAAAAAATTGTTTCTGTCCTCAAGAAGCTCCTATTTTAAGGGTGGAAACAAAATGCAAACATGTTAGGTAAACATAGGTAAAATGGAAGGTAATCCTAGGGAAGAGGCTGGCAATAGCAGAGACTGGGAAGGAACTCCTACAGAGAGTACAATTTGAATTGGACCTTGAGGGAATTCACAGAATTCAGGAAGCAAAAGTAAGGAAGATGAACATTCCAGGCAAGGAGGACAGAGCTGACTCTTAAACAAAGAGAAGGGGGAAAGCAATTCTCTTTTGACTAGTAGCCTAAGTAAAACCTTGCCTGGTACATGTGAGAAGCCTTTCCTGACCAGGGAATATAGTGCATTTGGGGAGAGACTGTGTAGATATGGTGAGCCAGATGAGAGAGTATCTTAAAAGTCAGATGAAAAAAATGTGGACCTAATATGGTTGCTATTAGGTAGTAGATTCAAGAGCAAAGGACTGCTGAGATAGAGGGGAAGAGAAACTAAAGTCACTATAGTTAACCAAGCAAGCTATTTCAGTTACCAAAATGTAAGATCAGGACATAGTCTAGGATATTAACAATTGGAATGGAAAAGAAGGAATAAATTCAGGATATCATAAATGAAAAAATGACAGGACATGGTAACATATCAACCTTCAAAGGTGTTTCTGCATACCATTTTGTTTCATTGGCTTCACTGAAATATAATTTTGTCCCTTGGGGGGAAAAAACACCCTATCTGGCCAGAGAGAAAATGTTTCTCACTCTGTAGGACACAGAGATCAAAATAGCAAAATGATGACTCACAGAATGAGGCAGGCAATTTAATGCCCTTCTCACTTTCTCTCACATATTGCTATACCATTATATCATGTGACAATTATTGTTGGAGCTTTTCAAATAGATGGTTTGCATTTTCTTGCATTTAAAATATTATGTCATCATACTTAAATATATTGCTTTAAGTTTAAAAACATTTGCAACATTGCAAATGATTTTATGGTATTTTATGATTATGTTTTCATACAAGAGAACATATCTAATCTTAAAAGAATTATCTGAGTAAAAAGGGAGATTCAAAATACAGAATTTTACTTTATTTCCTACACTGTAGAAATGGATTATTACATATATCAAGAAATGATGTCCAAAGAAAAGTCAACCTAAATTCTTTTCATTTTTTAGTGTAATTCTTGTAGCTTGTCCCCAAAACATTTTAAAATATTTTTTGCCACCTTCTGTGATTATGACAAATGTTTGTCATGCAGTCAGCAAGCATTTATTATGCACTTCTATGTTATTAGAAGACTATGCCACTATTCTAGTGCTAAACACTAGGGATAACCAGGTCCCTACCCTCAAGGATCTCATATTCCAATCATCACTGACAATTTCAAAGGATAGGTGGTTCAGAATTACTGTCATGGAAAATAATGTGATTAATGTAAAATTTTTAATGCTATCATTAAATAAAACAATAATTCCCTTCATTACACGCATCCAAATACATTATTTAATACTTGGGACAATGCGATCTATCAAACAATAGTTACTATAGTGAACCTAGAACCCAGAAGTCATAGAGAAGAGTTTTATTGATGAGAACTAAAGAAATTAGATTTTTTAAAAAATTACTTCGTCTCAAGCTTTCAGAAAATGAAAATACTGTTGACATCACTTTGAGGGACTTTAAATGGAATAATTATAGCCATGAAGCATTCATAAAGTGGGGTGTGATAATTGATGGCTGGTAAGATAAAAGATATGTTGTTTTTCATCTCCGTTTTAACTTTCCTAAAATTATACTTAAAATTGCAACAAAATGCCCAAACAAGGACAGCCATAGGGCAATTAGAAAGTAATGATTCTCAAATTCTCATATAAATAAATAATAAAGTCTGGAAAGAATTTACAACCATGCTTCAGTTGCCTTCTCCCTCCCCTCCTCTGGCTCCCTTTTATCACAGATGAGATCCTCCTAAAACTTTCATTTTGAGGAAGGGCCCAATCTAGCCATCTTTCATTTTCTAGATTTTACCACCATGTGCCTCTCTACCTTTTTCAGCAACCTTTTTGGCTGTTTATCTTCCTTCATCAGAATGTAAGCTTCTCCCCTGTTCCCCCCCAAAAATGTAAGCTTCTTGAGGTCAAGGACTGGCTTTCTGTTTGCTTGTATTTGAATCCCCAGAGCTTACCACAGTGCCTGGGACATAATAGGTACTTTATATCTGCTTACTGATTTGACTCGACTTCAGATACTGTAATACCTTTCTATAATGCTTTCAGATTTACAGACTGCTTTACTCACAACAACCTTGTAAGTAGATAGTGTACATGTTGTTGACTCCATTTTCCAGATTTGGAAATTCAGTTTCTAGGAAGGTGAAGTGATCTGTCAATAATCACATAGCCAAGAAGTTTCTGATTTGAAGCCAAGTCTTCTGATGTCAGATTAATCATTATATCATTTAGGCTATACTGCTTAAAAAATAAAAAAAATATTAGAAGGAAAATCATTAGTTTTAGAAATATGTACAGTTTTAATAAAGAGGAACTTAGCAGAGCTTAAACTATTCTTCTAGGCCATCTAGTTAGTGAGCAAACTGAGATGGTAAATCAAATATAAAACTTTCAATTGGACATTCAGACCTCTTTGCTAACCACAGGCCTAAATTCCCTAGCTATTTATACCATTTGTTTACTTTTTGCATTTCCTTCCCTAGGACAGGGACTTTCTGCTTCTAGTCAGTTTCACTCCTAATTTTGGCCCATAAGTAAAGTTTCCAGTACGTCTGGAAAATGTTAAATCTAACAAATTCCTTTAAAAGAGATGATGGGAACATTCCTCCTGGGATTCAGTTATCCTGAGGATAGTGTTGGCAACAATAAGGAGCCCAAGAGAATCATCACTGAAAAATAGTGTAGTTATCAGCAATATTCTCTATTAAAAATAATTAGCAAAAACATAGAAAACCTCCCTTCATCTCTCCTGGAAATGCAGGAAAAACTCTTGGTGCTGAGCTATTGACTCCTTATGCATCTCTGCCTTCTGATGTATCACTCCCTGAGTCCTGCTTATATAACATCAAATTATTTTTAATCAATATTATACCTTTTTGCTTCAATTTACTTACCTCTAAGTTTGCAGTTCTTTTATGATTGAATAATGATCAAACCTTTACCGGTGAGGGAAGGAAAGAGGAAGGGAACAAGGACTTTTGACATGCCAGGCACTGTATGAAGTTGTTTTACAAATGTTATCTCATTTAGTCCTCACAAGCACCTTGTGAAGTCAGTGCTATCATTATCCCCATTATATCACTGAGGAAACTGAGACAAATAAAGGATGTGACTTACCCAGGGTCACACAGTTAGTAATTATCTAAGGCCAGATTTGAACTCAGGTCTTCCTGACTCCAATACTCTATCCACTGAGCAAATCAGCTGTCTACCTGGATCAGAAAATTTAGATTCTTTCTATTACCATCTCACTTAAAAGGAGTAATATATGGTATATAAGATGATCCATTATGTATAAGCTATTTTATGTTACTGATGTTTTGAGGAAGAGAGTTGGGAGACTAGCTATGAGTTAGCAATTAGGTAATGCACTGGACCTGGAATTGGAAAAGCCTCAGTTAAAATTCTACATCATACACTTTCTTTGGGCCACTGACCAAATAACCTAAACACTGTTTGGCTCAGTTTTTTTTGTTTGTTGTTTAGTTGTTTTCACACATGTCCAAGTCTTAGTGAACCCTTTTGGGGGTTTTCTTAGCAAAGATACTGGAGTGGTTTGCCATTTCCTTCTCCAGCTCATTTTATAGATGTGGAACTGAGACAAACAGGGCTAAGTGACTTGCCCAGGGTCACACAACCTGTAAGTGTCTGAGGACAGATTTGAACTCATAAAGTTTAGTCTTTCTGATTCCAAACCTAGTGCTCTATTCACTGTACCATGTAGCTGCCTCTTTGCCTGTTTACTCTTCTATAAAATGGGGATGATAGTAGTTACTTCCCAGGGTTATTGTGGAGATAAAAATGAGATATTTCTAAGGCACTTTGCAAACTTTAAAGCATTATATATGTATAATAATTGTTATGTTAAGAGGTTATTGCTTGCCATTTCTCTTATCTCTCAATGTTCCTAATTATCATTCCGTTCATTTGAAAGAATTATTGGTAAAGACATGAAACATGGATTTTCAAGCCAATTCAACAAACACGTATTTAGTACCTACTGTGTACATTTTGCTATATACTGATGATAAATGGACAATATGAAAAACAATCCCTGGCATCAGAGAGTTTACATTCTTTTAGACAGAGCAGACTACACTAAAATAACTAGGTAATATATTGTTTCATCCTTTTCATTCAGTCTAATATTCTGGCCTGACATGATCTTGTTGAATCCTGATATTTTCATCTGATATATTCATAATCCCTCCCATATTTGTGTCATCTGTACATTTGCTAAGCATGGCATCCATGTCTTAATCCAAATTATTGATGAGGGAGATATATCAATAATAATAGGGTTTTAGCATTTTTCTTTACAATGACGTGACAGTTCTCATCAACAAAATTGTTCCTACCAAGTCTAGATCAGCTGCAGCATCTTTTGGAGAGATTAATTTTTCTAGGAGCCTTGGCTATCATTATACGCAGGCTGAAGGAAAACAGAAGAGTTACCATGGTGATCAAATTTACAAGGGGTTCTAAAGAGCCAAGGATCTCTTATTCTTTCCTTGCCTAGGCAAACTTTGCCTTCTAAAATAATCTGATGAGCGCTGAAGAACAATTGATTTTATGTAACACTGCCCTGAGAATCACTAAGGAAGCAAGCAAGTAATGGTAAAATGCTCAACTGACCTTGAAGGAAATCTAGTCATATCATTCTAATAGCAGAAAGAGAGGGAAAGAGATAGAGACATAGACAGATAGAGACAGAGACAGACAGAGATAGAGGGAAGGAAAAAGAGGAGGATAGATGTAGATATATCTATATACTTCCAAATACATACATGTATACATATACATCCAGATAGAAAGAAAGAAAGAAAGAAGGAAAGAAAGAGAAAGATAGATATGTATTCATACATATGTGGCTATAGATACAGGGAGAGAGATGGGCTTATTTCAGTATGTATGTGAGAAGATGGTCATCAAGAAAAATGTACATTTACTATTTCATTCTTCTCCTCACTTAGGTGTTATTAACACTCATTCTACTAACATTGATTCCTACATTCATTTAGCAGAGTGCTTAGAGTTGGCAGTCAAAAAACAAACAAGTGACACAAAAGGAAGTCCTTCAATCTCTAACTATTGTAGTAAAGGATCTTACATTGGGCATGTTTTGACTTCATTTACTTCTATGGTAACACAGTGGTTTATATTAAGAACATTTTCAGCATCTGTCAACCTAGGATGAAATGTAGTTTCAGCATAATGTTGAAAGAATGCTTAACATTTTATACATGGAAACTCACTTGAATGATGACAAAACTATAAAATGTTATGATATAATATCCACAGAACTCTCATAATTTGCTTTGCTTATTCTTATGGCATTGGCAAAAGGCCTTTGGAAACATAAATAAGATATATTTCATTATAGCATCATGATTAGCTAAAATCCAAACTATAATATAAGCAATATTATTTGGAAAAACTTAACCTTAATTTTTAATTTGATTGTAAATAATAGAATTATATGAATTGGTGGCTGGAAGGATGAAGTTTAACTGTTATTTTGGATGTGACTAAACTGAGGACCCAAAAATCAAAGTGATTTGTCCAAAGTGCCCAGTTATTAGTGACTTAGTCAGGATCAGAAAACAATTATAACATGTAATCTAACATGGATAACACTAACACATGGTGTGATTCAAAAACATTTATTCATATCTTTTAAATTGCAAAAGAAATCTAGCTTTATTTCACTCAATGAAGTCATTGTTTTTAATAGTCCCACAAGGGAATTTATGTTTGGAGTTTTTGAGTTTGCTTTTTTTTTTAATTTGTGAATAGATGGTAAGTTATTCACAGTATTTCTAAATATAGTATTTATTCTATCAGCCAGGTGGCACAATGGATAGAGTGCTGAACCTGGAGTCAAGAAGACCCAAGTTCAAGTCTGGCATCAGATTTCTGTGAGTCAAGATAGAGCAATAAACAGTAAGTAGTGACCACGCTCCCTTTTTGACTTCTTAAAAAAAAAAACAACAGAATATAGCACCCCAGGAAAAATCCTAGAACAGCAGAGCCAGTAGAAAGACAGGGTGGGGCAGTCTCTTAGCCATTGAAAATTGGAAGATTAGCAAGAAATGACCATTTCACTGAGCTAAATGGAGGGCACATTCCAGAACAGAAAGTGTACCATCAAGCCAGCAGCAAGGCCCATCTCAGCAAATCAGCAGGAGATCCTGAGCCCCAGGGTGGTAGAGCAGGCATATGCCAATACCAACACCTGCTATTGCCTTAGCATAACCAGGGGAACCAACAGACTCCAATTCAGAGAGCCACCATGTATGGGCACAGCCCTGGGTGGGGAAGGCATCCTCCAGCAAAAGACCTCTAAGTGCTTCAGTGCATTCATGGGCATTTAGGAGTCTTTCAGCAGCCACATCTCAATGTGCTTTAGCACAGCCCCAGATGAGCAAGCATCCCCCAGCAGTCTAACCTCTCTGTGTTTCATCAGAGTCTTGGGGAAAGGCAGAAAAACCCCACCTGGCCTCAGCATACACCAGTCACCACTACCACCTCCAGCTCAGCACCAGGTAAGCAGCCAGACCCCTAGATTCTCTACCTACTAGGATCTGAGGCCCCAGTACACCAAACCAGGGACTAGGCCCCTGGGACCCAAGCACAAGAAACTTAGTAAAGTGCCCCCTGTGCTCCAGCTGGAGAGCTCAACTTTAAAAACCAGGAAATGGGCAAACATTGTGATCAAGAAGTATAAAAGAACACTGACTATAGATAATTATTATGGTGATAGGGAAGATTAAAACACAAACTCAGAAGAAAACAACATAGTCAATATACTGATACCTGAAACCTCAAAGAGAAACATGAATTCATCCCAAACCCAAAAAGCATTCTTGGAGGAGCTCAAGAAGGATTTTAAAAGTCAAATAAGAGAGGCAGAAAAAAAATTGGGAAAAAAAAATGAGAGGTAGAAATGAGAGGTATGCAAGAGAGTCAACAGCTTGGAAAAGAAAGGACAAAAATTGACTAGAAAAAACTCAACTCTTTAAAAAATACAATTGATCAAATGGAAAAGGAGGTACAAAGAATCAGGGAAGAGAACTCCGTAAAAAGTAGAATTGGCCAAATGTAAAGGAGGTACGAAAGCTAACTGAAGAAAACAATTTGTTAAAAAATAGAATTGGGCAAATGGAAGCTAATCACTCTACAAGACATCAAGAATCTGTCAAACAAAATTACAAGAATAAAATCTGGCTGTGAACTTTGACTGTGTGACTCTGAACAAGTCATGTAACCTCTGGTTGCCTCAGTTTCTTCACTGGTAAAATGGAGATAATAATATCTCCTACATTCCAGAGTGATGTGAGGATCAAATGACATGATAACTGTAAAGCATCTAGGGCAATGCCTGGCACATAGTTAGTTCTATATTAATTTTAGCTGTTATTATATTTCCCCACTATAAAGTGTCCCAAATGAGAAACAATTTGCCCAAGAGTGTGAACTCATGTATGCTTACTGTTTCACTTGTAATCTACATAAAACCCAACTATTACCCACATTTGCATTCCATGCTTTTGTTCCCAATTATGTGACATTTTATCAACTGTCATTATGTATATATGTATTAGTGCACATGTACAAATAGATATGTAATACTTTATAAATCATAAAGGACTTTATAAGTGGAAAGGAATCTTCACAAACAAAAATCTTAATGAAATTACTAAGACACTGAGGAAATGAATGAGTAAAGACAGATTTCTAATGCAATAAATACTACAAATTAAGTAAATGCCATAAGATATCCACAAACATCAATGACATAATAACTATACCTAGAACCTCCAAAAAGTCAACAGTCAACGAGAATTCATCAAGTACCTCCTATGTGTCAGGTACTATGCTAAGTAATGGAACAGAAAATAGAATACTTACCCAGGATTGGTATTAAATTGCTTAGAAACAGAAAGTAAAGCAACAGATGGAATAGTGGGATTAAAGCACAATAAAACATCCTAAGGAATATTTGATGCCTTTGTCAAAGGGTCATTGATAAAACTAAAATGAGTTTTGATTTTCCAAAAAGAAGTCTCTTAGAAGATCAAATAAGTAGGTGAAATAATGGTTGAAATTGGTTTCTACAGGTAAATGTCAATTAAATCAAGATGATGTGAGTAGAAATAATGATCTCAAAAATCAAACCTTTATCTGTGATGGACAAATAAATAAAGTGAGAAAAATGAATTTTTAATAAGTTAAGTTGGCTATAATTGAGGGGAAAGGGGCTGTCTGGGACAGTGTGTAGGGTTAGGGAGGAGATCAACTGAAGGAAAATAAAGTACTACTATAGGGACTGATAAAAGAAAAAAAAAGTTGGAAGAAGAATCGCTGATTTGGATCTAGACCAAGAAGGAACTGTGAAGGGAGAAAACTAGAATGCTATTATTCCAAATAATAAAAAGTAAAGGATGTTTAATACTGATTTCTCTCTTCTTTTTAAATGTTCCTTTATATTTACTTTCTGGCTAAAAGAAAAGGAAAAACCAATAGGAAAATTTAACAACATTTGATGAAGGGACTTCCAGTGAAAGATGGCAGAGTGAGGAAGCAGTCTGCTGAAATCCTCCAAAATTCCCCTCCAAACAACTGGAAACCTAACTCAGAATTGATCTAGGAGCAGGGAAGCAGCTTACCAGGATGGCAGGAAAGGTCTGTCCCACTGAGGTGGGAGGGGAGCAAGATCCAAGAGCAGCGAGCAGCAGAAGCAGCCAACCTCACAGCAGGGGGCATTCAGCAAGGCTCCAAGTCTGGGGCAATTCACTAACACCCTACCCTCCTGCAAATCAGCAGACCAGTAGGCAAAAGAGCAGTCTGTGCAGCACAGTAAGGTCTCACTCTGAGCACAAGTCACCAGCAAGGTCTTGATCTCACTGCTGACCAGTAGTAAAGCCCCACCCCAGGGCTGGCCAACAGCTAGATTGCCCCTACAGCCTACCAGCAGAGAAACCCTGTTTCCACAGTAACTCAACAGCAAGACTCCACCCCTGAGGCAGACCAGCAACAAGCTTTTTCCTCTAGGGCCAGCCACTAGAAAGACTCTGTTACCATAGAAACCCAATAGCAAGGCCCAGACCCCTAGAGCAGGCCAGCAGCTAAACCCTACACCCAGGGGAGTCCAAAGTGGAGGCCTCATTCCCCAGTACAAGCCAGAAGGGAAGTCTCACCTCCAGAAAAAGCACAACAGCTAAGCCCTGAAGCACAGTGAAAGCCAGCAGTAACAGCCAGAGCCCCAGCACAAAAAGCATGGGCCAGTGTAGGACCAGAGCCCAATTCTCACATAAAAACACCAAGTCACACAAAAGTCAGGAAATGATCAAAAGAGGGGAAAAAAAAAAACAGAGAGAGCTTGACTATAGAAAGTTACTATAATGATGGGGAACATCAAGGCATAAACTTAGAAGAGGACAAGTGTGTCAAAATGGTTACATGTGAAGCCTCAAAGAAAACTATAATTTGGTCTCAAGCCCAGAAAGAATTCCTAGAAGAGATTAAAAAGAATTTTAAAAAGCAAATTAGAGAGGTAGAAGAAAAATTAGGAAAAGAAATGAGAGTACAGCAAGAAAAGAATGAAAAAAGTAAACAGCATGGAAAAAGATGTACAAAAGTTTTATCAAGGAAAATAAATCCCTAAAAAGTAGAATTGGTCAAATGAAAAAAGGAAATACAAAAATTCATTAAAGAAAATAATGGCTTGAAAATGAAATTGAAGAAGTAGAAATTAATGACTCTATAAGACATCAAGCTACAATAAAACAAAATTTTAAAAAGTTAAAAAAAAATAGAAGGAAATATGGACTTTCTCATTAGAAAAAAAAACTGACCTAGAAAATAGATCTAGGAGAGAAAATATGAGAATTGTTAGACTACCTGAAATCCATGTTTAAAAAAAAAAAGCCAGGACAACATCTTTCAAGAAATTATTAAAGAAAACTTCCCTGATATATTAAAACCAGAAGGCAAAATGGAAATTGAAAGAATTCACCAATCCTCACCTGAAAGAGATCACAAATGAAAGCTCCCAGGAATATCATAGTCAAATTCTAAAGCTCAGAGATTAAGGAGAAAGTATTGTAAGCAACCAAAAAGAAAGAATATTGTGGAGTGACACTCAAGATTACAAAGGATTTGGCATCCTCCACATTAAAGAACTGGAAAATTTAGAATAAGATATACCAGAAGGCAAAGGAGTTAGGATTACAACTAAAAATCACCTACCAAGCAAAATTGAATATTATCTTTCATGAGAAAAAAATAGATATTTAACAAAATGAAGGACTTTAAAGCATTTCTAATTGAAAGACTAGAGCTGTATAAAAAAATTTGGCCTCCAAATACAAGACTTAAAGGAAACATAAAAAGGTAAAAAAGGGAAATAAGAAAAATATAAGAAATCCAATATGGTTAAACTGTTTATAATTCTATGTGACAATATAATATTTGTAACTCTTAAGAACTTTATTACTATAAGAACAATTGAAAGTATATGTAGACAGTAGGTGTGGCTACTGTAATGACTCTGACTTTCTGATTTGGGGACCTGGCTTTCTGGCATTTAAATAAATGCTTTGGCTCTGTCCTCCATGTGGAGAACCTATTACATTTTATGATTCACAAATACACCAGCATATTTATAGTCACTGTGGGCATTGCGAATATTGCATTGTTGTTACACCCCCACCCACACCTCCCCAGAGAATGTAATTTGGAACTGAGCTAGCTCCAGAATCAAGTCGTAAGACAACATCAAGTGGTTCACTCAATTCCCACAATTAACCACTTGCTGTCCTAATACCTTCAATTTCCTCATCTATGCAATGAGGACATTATACTAGATAACACCCTAAAGACTGGCTCTAATTCTGTAATATTATAATGAATCTTTTAGTATCACAAAGATATTTAGAAAAATTGATGACATGCTAATGCATAAATACAGATTGTCTAACTCATAAATACAGAAAGGCAGAAATGTAAAACACCTTTTTATTATCCACAACACAAAAAGGAAGTGGTTGATAAGGGAAGATAACTAGGTCAGATAAATGATGGAGACAAATAATTATACTAAGGAAAAATTTAACAATAGTCATTCACATAAAAATTTGTGATATGTACTTAAAGCTATTCATAGAGAAAAATGTGTAGGAGAATGTGTTACTTATACTAAAAAAAAGTGAGAAAGAATAATGAAATGTACATGCACTAAAAGAAACCTAAAAAACAATTTAAAAATATCAAAGCCAGAATCATAGAAGAAAATTTGAAGCTTTAGACACAAAAAGTAAAATATAAGTACCATTGTACTAATGAAACAAATGAGCTTTTTGTTACAAATATAAATAAAATTAAGCTATTAACATGTGTGATCAAAAATAGAGGACAAATTACCAAAAATAATCAGAGAGGAGAATCCACGACAAATGTAGAGTAAATAAGGACAAATGCAAAACATTACTATTTACAAACAAAATTAAAATATACATGAAATGTATGATGTTTTTAAACAAAAATATAAAATATTTATTTTAATAACACAGAAAATATAGTCTAACCCACCCAAATTCAGAAGGAGAATTTGAAAAACCTTTAAACAAATTTCTCAAGGCAATGGAAAAAAAAAACACATTCATCCCATTCATTTTATAAGTGAATTCTAACAAACATATGAATAACAAATTAACCCTAAGTGGCAATAAACCTTTAATGAAAACAGAAAAGTCACCTTATCAGACTCCTTCTATAAAAGAAATACTCTTCTGATATTCAAAACAGGAGGAGACAAATCAAAGAATGTAAGCCTTAGACTAATATAAAAAATGAACATTATTTTTAAACTTTTAGGCAAAAATTAGAAAAGAAGTATTTTGTAACATGTTCAAATTAATATTCACTATATCTGAGTTGAATTTGGAACAAGGATGCAAGAATGTTACAACAATGGGAAAATTATAAATACAATAGTTTTCCACCCTCTACTACCAAGACTATTGATTCTCGCGAACTAGGAATGGTATAATAAAGGAAGAAGTTACTCATACATATCATTATCTCATTAGGGCATGTTAGTCTATCTAGAATTTCTGTAGGAGGGTCTTTAAAAATGAAATATCCAGACTTCTATATCTATATGGTCAATAAAACTCTCAAAATCGTTAGATGCTGAAAGAAACAAATGCATATGGGCAGAGGACCAGATTTATTTGAGTCCATAGAAAATAGCAACAAATGCAAAAGACTCACAAAGAGATAAAGAAAACATTTGGAACTTCTGAAATATATATAGGACTCCAGAAACAGATGTGGAAAATGCATTAAATATTTGAATATCCCACAAACTCATCTAGCTCATTGGTAAACTCATTTAATTGATCAGAGAAATGACCACTTTTATATAACTTTCTTTATATTATTAATAAGAAAATAATAAGAATTTCACAATTTTATGGATAGACTTTAATAAAATATTTGAAAATAAATTGAGCATAACCAAATCAATAAACATATAACAATATATATGTTTTCTCCTCAATATAATTTAAAAATCTCTTTACAAACCCAGAGATAGCACTATTTTTAAGGGAAAATATTAGAAGCTTTCCCAATAAGATCATGAGGAAAGCAAGGAGGCCCACTGTATCCATTATTCTTTGAAATGGCCTTAGAAACATTGGTTATAGCAATGACATAGGAAATAAAGTATGAGAATAAGCAAAGATATGGAGAATGCAAAGTAATTTATATTTGCAGTTAACTTGATGTTTTGTTAGGAAAACACTAGAGAATGAATTAAAAACTAATCAAGACAATTAACAGATTCAATAAAGTAACAGGATAAGACAAATCTATAAAAATCATCAGCTTTTCTACATGTTACTAATGAAATGCATTAAGGAGCTGAGAATTAACCTACTAAGACACTTAGGGCTTCTATAAATACAACTGCAAAACGTTTTTCACAAAAATAGAAGGAGACATAGAGAGACACTCAATTTTCATGCTTCAGACATGTCGATATGATAAAAAATTATGCTGCTATCTGAAATACTATACAGTATAAGTGCCATATCAATCAAATTAACAAGGATATTCTTTATTCAATTAGACAAAATGACAAGATTCATTTGTTGTGATAAAAGGTCAGTAATATCAAATTGAAGAGGGAGGGAGGGTGCTTTGTCACAACTTAATAAACTATAATATTAAGCAGTAATTACTGAAATTATCTGGTATGGATAACTAAAAGAGTAGAATACACTAGGTAGGGAATTCATGGAAACAAATGCACATTACAGTCTATTGTTCAATAACACAAACTACAGGGAAAGGGACATAGAATTCCAGAGGAAGTATTTGAAAAACTCAAAAGCATTTCGAGAAAAAATTGTCAGCATTATAGATCTTATAACATATTAAATTCAAAATGGATAAGTGACCCATGTTATTAAAAAGTGATAGCATAAAACCTAGGAAATGGAAGGCCAATAACTTTCTTTTTTTTTTCTTTTTAATTTTTTTTTAATTTTATTATAGTTTGCATCATTCATTTCCACAAGATTTTGAGTTACATATTTTTCCCCATCTTTCCCCCACCCACC
>CM053584.1:299600346-299631928 GCA_028627135.1 Pseudochirops cupreus | reverse complement strand
AGTGGAGGAAAAATTGGGGAGAGAAATGAGAATGATGCAAGAAAATCATGATGAGAGAGTCAACAACCTGACTGAAGAAAATAACACCTTAAAAAATAGACTAACTCAAATGGCAAAAGAGGCCCAAAAAGCCAACGAAGAGAAGAATGCCTTAAAAAGTCAAATATGCCAGATAGAAAAAGAATCTCAAAAGCTCACTGAAGAGAATAATTCCTTCAGAATTAGAGTGGAGCAAATCGAAGCAATTGACTTTATGAGAAATCAAGATACTATTAAACAGATCCAAACAAATGAAAAATAGAAGGCAATGTGAAATATCTCCTTGAAAAAACCCCTAACCTGGAAAATAGATCCAGGAGAGACAATTTAAAAATTATTGGAACACCTGAAAGCCATGATCAAAAAAAGAACCTAGAAAGCATCCTTCAAGAAATTCTCAAGGGACACTGCCCTGATATTTTAGAATCTGAGGGCAAAATAGAACTTGAAACAATTCAGCAATCACCTCTTGGAAAAGATCCCAAAAAGAAAACTCCTAGGAATGTTATAGCCAAGTTCCAGAGTTCCCAGATCAAGGAGCAAATATTACAAGCTGCAAAGAAGAAACAATTTGAATACTGTGGAAACACAATCAGGATAACACAGGATCTAGCAGCTTCTACATTAAGGGATCAAAGGGCCTGGAATATGATATTCTGGAGATCAAGGGAGCTAGGATTAAAACCAAGATCACCTACCCAGCAAAACTGGGTATAATGTTTCAGGAGAAAATTTGATCATTCAATGAGGTGGAGGACTTTCAAGCATTCTTGAGGAAAAAAACAGAACTGAACAGAAAATTTGACATCCAAACACAAGAAGCATGAGAAGGTAAACATAGAAATCATAAGGAACTTATCAAAGTTGAACTATTTACATGCCAACATGGAAAAATGAGAATTGTAACTTGTAACTTTCTCAATATGAGGATAGGTGAAGGGAATATAAATGTATATACATGTATACATACACATATGTCTGTATAGGAGGGTATATATGCATATTAATACATATGTGAGTGTGGGTATTTATGTGTATGTAGACAGAGGGCACAGGATCAATTGTATAGGAAGGGATGATATTTTAAAAGGTGTAATCAAGAGGTGGATGAGGAATAGAATGAGAGGATACAGGGAGAGACAGAATGGAGTTAATCATCTCATAGAAGAGTCAAGGCATAACTGTCACAATGGAGGGGAAGAACAGGAAGGCAAAAAGGGAATGGGTCAACCTTACTCTCATTGAATTTGGCTTACAGAGGGAATGACATACACTCTAAATTGGATCTGTGTTGATTTTTGTTTGTGATATACAGATACAGAAGCCCTGGGACCTTACTAGAAGCCCTGAAAGAGGACTTTCTGGTTGTCTGTTTGCAGAAGTCCTGGAGGAGGGTTTTGGAGGTCCTAAGACCTTACTGATGATTTGTGCTGACTTCTGTAGCAGCAACCACCCTAGCATACCCAGGATAGCTGCTAGCACAAGTTCTTAGATCTGCTAAAGGAAAGCAATGCAAAACAGGTTAACAATCTTACTTTAACCAAACATATATCATTTACCTAGTTCAGGAGGAAAAAGTCAGAACCCTGAACTTCAGAGAATGCAAATAGAATAAAAACAGAAGTTACAAGCAGACAGAGAAACAGATCAGCAGACAGGGCTTCCAGCTGTCTCACCATTACATCTATACCAAATTAGTTACCAGAGAGGGAAGCACCAACATCTGGGTTTTCAAAGCCAGGGGGCAAAATGGCTTTCCAGAGTGTCATCTGGCCAAATCACACAATTCTTCCCAAATTGAGCCACAAAGCAAAAACTCACATCAGGGTATATATAGCCTTCTCCTGGATCAGGGAATGTAACAACCCTCTTGACCCACTGCCCAATAACAAAGTAACAAGGTGTGGGTGTTCCTCAAAAGCAAGCTTGCCACAACAGGCTCCATGTGACCACATTCAGCCTATTAGGGAGCAGAGTATATTTTCAAATCAGGAAAGGTTCTCAGAGTCACTTAAGCCTATCAAAGGGCCTAGGGACAAGGAAGATCTTCAGATTCCTGCAACAACTTCTTGGACCTTGTTTGTGGATCTCTGTTGATTTCACAGATAGTGACTTGATGATGGTACAGACAATGTGTATTAATATTTTGTGCCTCTGTTAAGCTTTGTCTTCCCAGAAACAGCAACTGTGAAGGACTTGAGGTGGACTGGACACCGTGAGCTTCAATATGGAACTGGAACTGGATGAGGACTTAGATGAGGAACTGGACAAGGAGCTGACAGCTGCCTGCCTTTGAAGCCAGGTGACAGTTGGGGACCATGGAAGAGGAACCATGGAAGCAGACAGCCAGCCTTCAGTCAAGATGAAAAGACCTCTTCTTGGGTCTGCTGCCTGAGATTATGATTTACTGTGACCTAGGGGTGGAGAACTTTGACCTTTGTATTTTGTGTACCTTAAGGATGTCTGCTCCTTAAAGATGATTGAGTTAAGGACTTAACTGAATTATATCTTTTGTTTAAAAGTATGTGGCCAGTTTAGTGAAGACTATGTGGCTACTCTAGTGATAACTTGTTATGCCATAACATTGTAAATGCTATATATGGTTTCTGTGAATTTTTTTGCTTTAATTTACTGCCAAATAAATAGAGAGTTCACAATACTATGTAATCAGAACCTTAAAGCTGTTCATGGCAGCAGTCCTCTGGAAAGCTGCTTGTGCTTGGCTTTACAACCACAAGCAAGATAGAAGATGAAGGAATAGTCTACCTATCAGATCTATGAGGAAGTGAAGGATTCATGACAAAACAAGAAATAGAGAGCATTATGAAATGTAAAATAGATATTCTTAATTATACTAAATTAAAAAGCTTTTGAACAAATGAAACCAATGCAACTAAAATTAGAAGGAAAGCAGAAATCTGGGAAACAATCTTTATAGCAAGTGCCTCTTATAAAGGCCTCATTTCTCAAATATATAGAAAACTGAGTCAAATTTATGAGAATGCAAACCATTCCCCAATTGATAAATGGTCAAAGATATGAAAGGGCAGTTTTCAGATCAAGAAAACAAAGCTATCTATAGACATATAAAGAAGTGCTGTAAATCACTTCTGATTAGGGAAATGCAAATTAAAACAACTCTGAGATACCACCTCACAGCAATTCAGATTGACTATTATGAAATTAAAGGAAAATGATAAATTTTGGAGAGCATGTGGGAAAACTGGGACATTAATGCACCGTTTGTGTAGTTGTGAACTGATCCAACCATTATGGAGAACAATTTGAAACTATGCCCAAAGGGCAAGCAAACTTTGCATATTTTTGATTCAGCAAAAAATTAAAAAAATAAATAAAACAATAAAAAATTAAAAAAATAGGTTTATATTCCAAATAAATCACAGAAAGTTACATACAGATATAGAAATACTTCTTTTTCATGGTGGCAAAATATTGAAAGTTGAGGGGATGCCCATCATTTGAGGAATGGCTGAATGCACTGTGGTATATAAATGTAAAAGAATACTATTATATAGTAAGAAATGATAAATAGATTTCAATAAAACCTGGAAAGACTTGTGTGAACTGATGCAAAGTGAAATGAGCAGAACAAGGGAAATATTGCACATTATCAGCAACATCTTGTGATGATTAACTATGAATGACTCATCTGTTCTCAACAACATAATGATCTAAGACAAGTACAAAAGACTCACGAAGTAAAATGCTATCTATATCCAGATAAAGAATTGATGGACTCTGAAGGCAGATCAAAGCATTTTTTTCATGTACTTTATTCTTTCCCTTTGTTCCCTTTTAATCTGTTTCTTCTTTTATAGCTGAAAGTAATATGGAAATATGTTTTACATGATAGCACATGTATAAACTATATCAAACCACCTACCATATTTAGAAGGGGAGAAGGGAAGAAGGGAGGGAGAAATATTTTGGAACTCAAAATCTTGTAAAACAATGCTAAAAATTCTCTTAACATGTTATTAGGGGAAAGTACTATTTAAAACAAAGAAAACATTTACTGATTTTATTAGGAAATCAAAATTACGAGCAGCAATTTGATTTGAAAATCAAGTTCAAAATGTTGTTAAATGGGAGAACCAGAAGTCAAAACTGGATGCTTGATGTATCTCTTCTTTAAACATTCATTTCAGTTAAAAATTTGGACTTCCTATTCCAGTGCTGTACTATCCCACACTGCTTCTGTAAGAAGGAGAAAAATCACCTTTTATCTTATTCCAGGCATTACAAGGAAGTGAAAAACCAGAATAATGACAGCAAGAGTTGAATATCAATAAGGGAAAGGAAAATATCTCTCCCATGTCCGTCAGAAAAGGATGGATACTAAGGGTCAAAAACATTCTATCCAAAGACATTTCACTAGAAATGGGCATCAAGGTATGAAAGTGAGTAAGTAGATAAATGAATGTATGAAAAAATAATTGTGAGACAGATCCTGCCTTGAAAGTGCTTAAAGTCTAATAGTGAAAGACAATACTTATAGGGGAGTGGTATTTGGACAATAATAATTTTGATATGCCATTTCTAATAGCATTAATAGTATTGTTTTAATTACTCTGCCCACAATAAGTGATGTAAATGGGGAAAAGTACACATCTGGTGCCAACTCTGATGACAAGATGGTTGGGGTATATTGCTTGAAGGCAGATAAAACAGTGTCTGGTCTGTGATTAGCTAGATATTGTGATTGACGTGAATTTACATTTACTGACTCAGCTCAGACCTACTATGAAGTTCTAAATCTCAGTGTTAAGAAACAATACTACCCAGAAACGATGGGAAGTCATAATTATTCAGTCAATAAGGATTTATGAAGCATCTACTATGTGCCAAGCAATGTTCTAATTACTAGGGTACAAAGAAAGGTAAAAGGTGATCCTTGCTCTCAAGGAGTTGACAATGTAATGAGGAGCTTATATCCTAATTTCTGGAGGAAAAGTTCAGCAGGGAGCAAGGTTAAGTCCAATGGCAAGGTGGTCAGGGTGGACAACTGATTAAAATTTGTTCTTTTTTCTCTCAGTTCTGGAAATCATACCAAAAAACAGCTGTTAGGGATTTCAAAGGTTGTAAGGGACGAATAAAGAATAATTGATTTATCTTTATGTAGATTTACTGTAAATTTTTTTAGAAAGTTCCGAAAAGAATCCTGAGAAATGAGAAAGAAGATGATTTTACCATCCAAATTTCATGATTTGCTAGGTCTCTGACATATCTCTAGGGTTAGCCTCTTTGCAAAAGGCTTGTACCTACAGACTGAATACATTTATAAATATTTTAATAAGTATCTTGATGTGTGAGCCTGTGTCACATGTCAGTCATTTATTCAGTCAAATATTTATTAAGAGACTACCATATGCCAGGCATTGTGGCAAGTGCAGGGGATACAAAAAGAGGCAAAAGACAATCTCTGTCCTCAAGAACTTCACAATCCAAGCAAAACTTTTGGTACAAACCAGTTATATCATGATAAGAAGAAAATAACAGAGGGAAGGCTCAAGAAATAAGAGGGGTTAGAAAAAGTTTCTTGTAGAAGAGGGGATTTTATATGAGACTTGAAGGAAACCAGGGAAGCAAGCATAGAGAAATAAGGAGAAAGGACATTCCTGGCATGTGGATATAGCCGGAGAAAATTCCCAGAGCTGAGAAGGAATGTCTTATTCCTGCAATAGCCAGGAGGCCAGTGTCATTGGATCAGAGTATATGGTGAGAAATAAGGTATAGGAAGACTAGAAAGGTAAAGGGCGGGGCAGGAGTGGGGTGGGTGGGACATATTAGCTTAGGAAGGGTTTTAAGTGCTAAATAAAACATTGAATCCTGTAGGCAATAGACAGCCTCTGGAGTTTACTGAGTAGGGTTGTGACATGGGCAAACCTGCATATTAGAAAAATCACATTGCTGGCCAAACAAAGAGTGGATTAGAAGGGGAGAGACTTGAGTTAGGCCACCATGTTATTCCAAGTCCAAGTATGAGTTACTGAAGGTCTACACCAGAGTGGTGACAGTTTTAGAGGAGATAAGGTGTTAGATTCAAGAGATGTAGCAAAGGTGAAATTGACAGGCCTTGACCGCAGACTGGATTCAGTAGGGGCATGGGGTAAGAGAGTGGGGGATCAAGGATGACACATAGGTTTTGAGCCTGATAGACAGGAGGATGATCATATACTTGACAGAAATAGGGAAGGGAAGTTTAAAGGCAAAGTGGTTTTAGAGGGAAAGATAACAAGTTCAATTTAGAACATGTAGAACGTAAGGTGTCTATCGGACAGTCAGTTCAAGATGTCTGAAAGATGGTTGGAGATGCAAGACTAGAGATAAACAGAAAGCTTAGGCTGAATAGGCTGATGTGAGAATCATCATCATAGAGATAAAAAGAATAATCCACAAGAGCTCCTCCAAGTGAAGTATTATACAGGAAGTAGAAAAGAGGGCCCAGAACAGAGCCTTATAGGGCATCTATGATTAGAGCACATGTCTCTGGATGAGGATCCAGAAAAAAAGATTGAAGAGAAGTATGATAGATAGGAAGAGAAAAGAGAGAGTGATGTCCTGAAAACCTAGAGAAAAGATCATATCAGAGAGATGAGGGAGATCTATAGTGTTCAAGACAGCAGAGAGGTAAAGAAAAATGACAATATGGCAATTAAGGGAATATTGGTATCTGAATCTCTGTGAATGCATGCGTCTGGTTAATCAATGAAACTTTCTAAGTGAATTTCTTTAGGATCAAAGAATTTAGAATTAGAAAGGCTCTTAAGAAATTATCTAATCCAAACTTTCAGATTTTACGAAAGAGCAAATAGAAGGCCAGAGAGTTGATATTACTTGTCCAAGGTCACAAAGATAATGTGTAGCAGAGTGGAAGGATCTGAAACCAATCTCCAAATATAGTGCTCTTTTAATTGTAATATGTCTTTCTAAGCTAAAAAAAAGAATGTTTTAAATAAGAATTCCATGCCCCTTATTTTGTTGCAACAAAGTCAAAGCACTGAATCTACCCTCCTCCTGAAAACTGAGTTGCTGAGGAGCAAAATGAGGAGGGAATGTTCAAAAGAATGATCAATACTCCATGTATATTATCTCTTCTGACATGTCCAGCTGTTACCACAGATGACTAGCATAAGAAAAAATTGTAGTTCCCAAACAAATCTTTCACAAGAGAGGCTTTTAATGATTATTAACTACAAAATAAGTAGATTAACAAACTATTTGGCAATGCTGGGACAGCTTGAACGTGATCCCCCCATTTGAAAAAGATCAGAGAGGTCCTTTCTCCCTTACTCTAGTTTTTATCAAATCTTGAGTGTCTTCTGTCTATTCTTCAAGCAAACTAGAGACACTGGAGTAACTGGTTTCTCTTGTAAATTAAGATAATTCAGCTAATAATGGTGGTATATCTAAAAGGATGTTGTTTTACAGTCATTTCAGTTCCGTCTGATTCTTCATGACTCCATTTGGAGTTCTCTTATCAAAGATATTGGAGTGGTTTTCCATCTCCGACTCCTGCACATTTTACATTTAAGGATACTGAGACAAATAGGGTTATATGACTTGCCCAGGTTCACGAAGTTAGTGTCTCAGGCCAGATTTCTACTCGTCTTCCTGACTTTAGGTCTGGTGCTCTATCCACTTCGCCACCTAGCTGCCCCATCTAAAAGCATGATGTGGTACTAATTTGTTGTTTGTCCTTCTTTCTCAAAGAGGACAAATGACATCAGGAAGATGACGTCTTTACTTGCAAGTGAATTGAATTAAAGTGAGTCACAGCTGTGCAAAGTCAGCAGCCACACTCAGAGTCATCTTGGTCCATTGGCACGATATCTATTATCTATCTATCTATCTGTCTATCTATCTATCTATCTATCTATCTATCAAGACGACTAGATCTAGTGTGAGACCTTGGCCTTTATAAGCTAAGGTCTTTCCTAGGTTTAAGCTGGTCTCAGGTAAAGCCCATTCAGTGATTAAGTACTAATTTAGAGGCCCTTCATTACCCCGTGAATATCCCGTTCCTGAATGAATAGGACCCTACTATAACTGACTTCTGACTAGGCTCAGAAAATGCCCTTGGGCTTCTGGGCTCCCAAGTATTTCCACAATTGCTTGATCAGTAGTTATAATAATGTCATAGCTTAAAATAAAGCAATGAAGTAAGGACTTCACAAGCCTGAGATCTGTGATGTAGATTTTGGCATGCACTTTACTCTTGAGCAGCATAGTATTCTCAACTACAGACATGCTGCATTGGCTAAGCCTTTTTTGGAAACCAAGCAGTTATTCTGAAATTTGTTTTGGCCTCATTACTGAAAATATTTTTAAATAATTAAAAAAAGTTACAAAGTGCTACTTTCTCTCTAAATAAATGTGCAACTCACAAGTATTTATAAGCTTTTTATGCAATAATTTTACAATCAAGCAGCTGTTGTAACAATGAATTTTTATGACCAGCATCTCTATTGGTGATTTCCTCCTAATCTGACAAAATAACATTTTTTGTGATACCAAATCATCTGTGTCAGACACTATTAATGAATGTGTCCTAAAATGGAACAGCCGCAATGGCTATTATATATTTAAGCCTAAAGGCTGAAGTGTCAAATTCAAATAAATTTTTATCATCCTTTGGTTTTGTATCCTTTGCTGTGCTTGATTATCATGTATGTGTCTGTCTGTTTGTTGTTGTTGTTGTTGTTCATATTTTGCTTTTAAGAGTTGTTTTGGGGTTTGTTTTTAGCAAGGCTTGTGACTTCATCAGTGTAGGGACAACTATTTCCTTTATAAATTCTAGTCTGAGGAACCTAAGTGTAATGAGAGCTTAAGTAATATGCCCACTGCCACTCTGTATGTATCAAAGGCAGGATTTGAATGCAAATCATTATGATTCCAAACCTACCTTTCTTTCTTCTACAAGATGCTTCCTAATGTTTAACTTAGTTACTAATCATGCTAGCTCCAAGAATCTAGGATTCTCCAACCATAAGGAATCAATTGGTAACTAGCAAGATAGGCCTATCTCTAAGATAAGCAAATAAATATATTTGGTTCAGGCTCTAAGCTTTTTTACTCTTTTCTCCTCACTCAAACCCAAGCCAAGGCAGTGACTCAAAAAAGCATTTAGTGGAGGGGAGGTGGCTTTTCCATTTGGTGCCAGAATAAAGCCTACACTTTATATGCCTAAAAATCAGCCCATAAGTAGCTAGCACCTTACCCTTCACCAAGGAAAAGATGTGCCTCTCCCTCCTTCCATGTGCACTCTGCCACCTGTATAGAAGTTTTAGACATGCGCAATCTTTACTGATCTCTAGCTTCTTAGATAGCTTCTTCTTACATAGAAATAATTCCAGACATCTTGCCCTTGACCGTAGCGCTTTCTTATTTCATTTTTTTTCTTAAGTTTCTTGATCACTAATACTCTCACTTCAGGAGACAAACCCCTAAGCTTGGAATTTATGCTTGCTTTGGTCCCAGGTTTAAGAGAATTCATGTTCATGTTCTCTCTTAGACACACACACACACACACACACACACACATACATATATACACATCTATATATGGACTTCTTTACCTGATACATATATATGTGCACATATATGATATAACTATATATACATATATGATATAATGATATCTCATGATAGGACAGCTCGTGATGTGAATATAGTATACATGGATACGTGTATACGTGTATGTATATGTACATATGTTTTCCCTGCTTCAGATGCTCCCAGCACACTCAATGATTGATTCAGAAATATGCTTCAACTCTTCCTCTTGGAATAAGAATGTGTTTTTCTAAAATTTATTTACATGGGAAATAGGTTATACATTTACAAACAATAGAGAAAAGCAAGGTAGTTAAAAAGGCTACAACCCTTTAATGTAGCTATATCTTCTTTGACTCAAGGCTTCTCCTCCTTTATGATTTTTGTTCATGTTGTTTCCAAGGCTCTCCTCAGAATATCCCACAAACATTCTATGTAGTGATTCTAAGTGGAATTTTGGGATTGTCCATTTTTATCTGTTACTTTTGTCACATAAACCGCCCACTTCTTAGTATCTATAAAATGAAACTACTTAGTCACAGATTGGATGAGTTCTGTGGATGCTACTTTTATGGCTAGAGCTTACGAACATGATATTTTGTTAAAATTCCCTGGGTCTAGTTGGTACCATCATCCTCTATGATCTTGATATAGATGTCATAGCATCCAACTTCCTTGTTATCACATAAAGAGAATGCTATTTACTTTCTACAAACAGACCCAATCTGAACAAGGGAAATTTCCCTCATTCTGTATGTGGCAATCTAAGATTCAAGTGTAGCCCATCAAGAAATTTGAGGGTTTGGAGAGTATTCTACCTACGTTCTAATATAATTATTATCAGTCTATCAGAGGAGATAAAATAACGTAATGGAAAGAACATTGGACTTGGAATAAAGTGAGGGCAAGGTTGTAATGTTAATGGAATCTGAAGATCTTCTGTGCCCCTTTATTGGCGAGTAAGCAGGTACTTGTTTCAAGTTAACACCTTGTTTAAGCTATTTAATTAACATTGAAGTAGTTAACACCCTGGGAGGAAGTTGCTGATGTTAACAGGAAGGAGCAGAACAAGAGGAGCAATACTGTATATAAGGAAGAGCACCAGAAGGACAGTAAGAATTTCTCTCAGTGATCATCTGGAGTCTGCAACTTCTGCTGAGACCTTTCTTCTGGGAACTTCTGCTGAGACCTTTCCTTTGGGAATTCCTGCTAACAACTTCTAAGAACCAGGCTGAGGAGTTAACGTGAGTGAGAGAGGAGGATCCCTGCTTGACAGAGCCTGTTCTGTCTTGAAGGCTTGGGAATGTAGGTGTTCACTGCATTAACTGTGTTTATAAAGTGTGTGGCTATTGTAATGACTTTGGCTTTCTGGTTCTGGGATTCAGCTTTCTGGTTCCGGGACTCAGTTTTCTGGTATTTGAATAAAGGTTTTGGTTCTGCCCTCCATGTGGAGAGTCTGCTATATTTTGTGATTCACAACTATACTAGCATATTCATCACCACCGTGGGTGTTGTGAATATCGCACTATTGTTACAAAGGTTTATATTCCATCTCTGATGCTTATCAGTTATGTATCTTTTCCTTGATTCCTTAACCTTCTTGACCTTGCTAAAGCTTTTGACACTTGCCCACTCTTTCCTCCAGGATACCCTCTCCTTTCTCGGTTTTCAAGATTTTGCAAACTTCCTTCTACTTGTCTAACCACTGCATTTCAATCTCCTTTGTTATATCATCATCCTTGTCATAGCCTCTTATTATGGCCCCCAAGACCTTGTTCTGGTATCTCTTCTCTTATCTCTATAACCTATTAGTAACATTATCAAATCCAATGGGTTTAATTGACATCTTGATCCAGATGCTTCCATGAAAGATCTATATATCCAGACCTAGTCTCTATACCAGATTCCAGATACACACCACCAACTGCTATCAGTCACATCAAAGTTTGTATCCTCTACTCATCTCAAGTTCAACTTGTCCAAAAGAGAACTTATCTTCTTTGTCCCCAGATATCCTCTTCTTAACTTCCCTGTTTTTGTGGAAGACACTACAATGTTACCCTCCTCTCCACACTCTCACTTACACTACTTATTCAATCACTTGCCACCTCTTTTCACTTCTACCTCCACAACATCTCCTGCATCTCTTTCTTCTCTCTACTTACATAGCCATCATAATGGCAACCTAATTGGTACCTCTGCCTCAAGTTCTCTCTCTATAATCTAGACTCAATACAACCACCATAGTATAATATAAATGACAGAGGTTTCTTGAACACTTCTGTTTAAATTTAAAACTCTTCACAACTTGACCTTGTTCTACCTTTTCAGACTCCTTATACATGACCCACCTTCACACAAACCATAATCTAGTGAAACTGGTCTTCTTGCTCTTCCTCATACAGAGCACTCCATCTTCTATTTATTCCTCTACATCAAAACTCCCTCAGATATGGAACGCTCTATATTCTCACCTATGTCTCTTGAGAGTCTTCCTTTCCTTCAAAAGATCAGCTCAAGTACCACCAAAACCTTTTGGGTTTCACCTCCCCACCTTCTGGGGTCTTCCCCTAGAAAAGCAGTTCTCAACCTGTGGGTCACAATCCCTTTGGCGGTTGCAGGACCCTTTCACAGGAGTCACAGGGGTCACCTAAGACCATCTGAAAACACATATTTCCAATGGTCTTAGGAACCGAGAAACCATGCTCCTCTATCTGTCTCCAGGTGGGTCCGCCCACATGCAGATACACCAACATATGAGTATTAAAGGGTCAAAGCATTAGGAAGGTTGAGAACCACTGCCCTAGAAGGTCATATCCTGTTGCTTTGGCATGTTTTTTATATACCTATATGAGCCCATGCTATATTTACTGTTAGAATGTATTCTGCTTGCTAACAGAGTGGAACTGATTTGTTGCTATATCCTTCAAATTTAGCACACTACCGGGTATATAATAGGAACTTAATATATATTGGTTGATAGTGATTACATGTAGTAATCACAGGCTTGGTAATCTATGATCATAGAATTGAAAAGAGAAGGAAATTCTCCTCTCCAACTTGCTTCCCAAGGACTGATGGCAAATCATTTAACCACTCCAAAACCTCCTTTTCCTCATGAATAAAATGGGAGTAATACAGCAATAATCCTACTTCAGAGAATTGTCCCAAGGAAAGCACATTTCCAAATGAATGGGGTTATTTAAATGTGAGTTATTATAAGGAAAGAGAGAGGCCTCACATGAATAGTGAAGACTCCAAGTGTAAAGATGGGCCCATTTTGTGAGGACTGTTCTCCTGTGGCTCAAAGGGAAGAAGAATAGATATCTCTAGTCTATTCTCCCCTAACCCTTTTCCAAGGCAAATTTTATTTCCTGCCCACAGGGGGAAGCAGGAACATGGGGCCTGCTCTACTCCCCTCAAAGATAGGGATACTAGGCTAGAAGTAGTTCTATCTATCTCCTCTCTTAAATATTGTTCTTGTAGGGGACATCATCTAGGGACTCAATCTAACTTCTCTTTTTCATTTTTTAGGAGAAAGTCCTCTAAGCCATATATCGAAGGCTTTATCTATTTCCCACCAAATACCAATTCTACAAATGAACACACATAGTGAATAGCAAAGAAACTCATTTATTCAAATCACAGTGAAACAAATCAGAGAAGACACATGTCAGAGAATATTTACGAAACAATATGGACTGAAGGAATTCTCCCACTGGCAGCAAGATAACTCAGATTAACCAAGAGAGAATTTCCTGGATTTCCCCCAATGGGAAACTGCCTGAAGTAGCTAGGATAGCTAGCAGGAGGTAGAGAAAGGGTAAAACTGCCATGCTCTTTCATGACTTCCCAGAGTCTTTTCCTTCATGAACCTGAAATAGGGTTGACCTCTTATCCTCTCTCTTGGAGATGGAAGCCAGAAGCAACTTGACATTTGAAGAGTTATAAAGACTTGAAGCTTGATGAGTCCTCAAAGGAAACTTGCCGAGAAGAGTACCAAGAAATATTTATCAAGAACACAGCTCTTTTGTCTCTCTCCAATTCTGCCCCACGGCCCACTCCCTGCACCCACAGAGAGCAGAGTCTTCATTTCTATCTGTAAGGAAAAATCCCATAACTGGGCTTTGGGATAGGAGCTGTATTATTATTCTAAGAAGCTTGAAAAAATAAATCTACTTGTAAGGAAACTGGAGATAGTAAAGCCGACTCTGAACAGAACCAGATATTGTATGTCCACTTAAATAGCAATCTGACATGTTAACATTGAATTTTCCAAAGGGGGGGAAAGGTTAATTGTGGCAAAAAAGGAATTTCCAAAAGAATATTTCAGCACTTTTACAATGAAACTTCCAATCCCTATGACAGGAAGATATATTGCTAAACTTTGAAGATTATCAAACAATCAAATATCAGAGACTAAAGCTCTCAAATTTTGCATGCTTTCCTTCAGATGTATTAGCATTCTTAATTAAATTAAACTAATAAATGAGATGCTTCATAGTATATTAAAATAACACAATTCAGTTTTATAAAATTAATCTACCCCACTAAATAAAAGACTTGCTAAAGGCCTCTGCATTAAATCCATCCTGAAGATGGGGAGTAAAAGTGCCAAGATAGTTGTAAGAAATATAGGGTGTGCAGATTCACAAAGTGAAAATTATTGATGTCCATTAATCATTCTAACGACATTTCACTTCTCAGATTGTGAAATGAATATTGTTACCTGCCGATTAGAGTCACACTAAGAACACTTTAGAAATGCATATAAATAGCTTTTTTATTTTTTTTTCTTTAACAGCAAGGGTACTTTGTCCCATTGAAGGACTGTATTTGTCAACCTGTCAGGTTTTCAAAGGAATAGAGTCCAGAGTGCAGTGTGATTGATTCCCCACAGTGACAGGCATCAATACCATGTGTTTACCTGTGTGTACATCTTTTAGGAGAGTCAGGCTTCCCAAGAGCTTGGGGATACCAAAGGCATTCTGAATAGGTTGATGTATATGGATACACGTTGCTGAGAGTTTTCCAAAAGCACATCAACAGAAAGCCTAGTCAGAGAATCAAATTTGTATTGAGTCTTCATTTGCTCATGTTTATCCATTCTGAAGGGAGGAAGTACTGAATAGCAGCTTGAAAACTGGCCTGAGATCCAAGTTTGAGTATAGCCTACAACTGACAAATCACTTAACCTCTCTTTCCCATTATATCATAGAGGACTTGTCAATGTACTTTGGTAGAAGATGTCTCTATGCTGGGAGTTCTCCATACTGATCAAATAATGGATTGAGATAAACATACACACACAAAATCCAATATGCTATACTGTAGAGCAGAGTTGTCAATCACATGACGCTGTCAAGATATTGGGAGACACCCTGTTTTCCACAGCTAAGACCTAGTAAGCAAGTGGTGCCCTGAGCTTGGCATAACAACAGTCCTTTGTACTCACCCTCTGGATGATTCCAGCCATAGCAAAATCCCAAAACTGTTTCATATAATTATTGTATTTCTTTTAGCAGAACCAGGTGTTCTCTGAGTTTGGACAAGTGCCTACCGTATCCATGTTCTAGTCATGAAGCCCTGCTATGAATCAAACTTGTTTCATTGCTGCTGTTTACCCCTCATTGTCAGGGCTACAGCTCACTGTGCAGCCATTGGTATAAGTAACTGACATCTCCCCACACTGCCTCAGGTGCCCCGACTAGGGGCAGGACTCTGATACCTGCATCCTTGCTTGCAAGCCATTTCCTGCACTGTAAAATTAAACTTCTGTTTGATCCCCAACTCTCCTGTCTCTAGCCTCCTCTGTTCAGCTCTGGCCACCCACAAATTAGAGACCAGTTCCATCCTGTTGATATTAATTGGTAGAAGTGAGATTGGACACAGAACTAAGCCATTAGAGTCTACAACGCCAGTAGCCAGAGATTTCTTTCTCTGGAGTCCAACCCCACCTTGTTTGGTGGGTCCTCTGGCTTTGTTTCTGTTCCAACTTCTATGTTCCTGCCTTGGTCAAGCTCCCCATTCTTTGTGAGGAAAACCCAGGGTCCCTCCAGTGACTGTATTCATCTTGGATCTCTCTGATAAGGATATCCTTTCTGCATGCTCTACTTCCCTAACCAACTGTTTCTGCCTGCTCTCCACAGGCCAGAAGGCTCTTATGTGCCATGTTCCAACTTTGCAGTCACTCACCCCACCCCCACCCCAGGTTAAGAGAGTGCTCAGTTAGCTCCATGCCTCTGTTCCTTGCTTGCAAACCTTTTCCCTCACTTTGAATTTGAACTTCTGTTTGATCCTTGACTCTCCTGTCTACTCTGTTCAGTTCCAGTCACTCACATATTAGAGGACGATTCTGTCCTGTTGACAGCCCATAGGCATATGCAGCCCATAACACTCCTAAGTATAACCCAAACTAGATTAACATGTAATTGAGAAATATTTCACAAAATTAATAAAAATACAATAAAACATGGGTAAGTTAATACATGATTTTCTAAGTTAATAGGAGGACCACAGGAATCTCTATGGGGATACATAGATCCGTATAAGTCATTGGCCCCGTTTCTATTTGAGTTTGATGCTACTGCTTTAAAGAATACAAGATTTTTAGTTATAAAATCAGATTTTTTAATTTCTGGCCCTCTCATTTGCTTACTATTGGTAGTTACCTTTGACAAATTATATCAACCCTTCTGAAACTCATAAATTATCTATAAAAAGAGACCAGACTAGATTATTTCTATGATCCTTCTCTCCCTAGGGCTCTACTTTCTTTAACTATTCCATATCTCCATGAAGTTATGTTCGTAAATGGCAAAAACATTCTCAATTTGTTTTAACTATAACCTTTAATTTCACTGATCAAGCAGAGTCTATCTACATGCAAGAACAATTAGTATGACTGACATTTAGTAATGACCTTGGCTTTGTGACATAAGTGATCTGAAACTTAGGGCTAAGTTAAATGGGTTCTGTGTGGGATAAAGACCCCAAAGACCCTTTCCCTAATAAAACAAAGAGGTTTCTCTAGGTCAGCGGTTCTCAACCTGTGGGTTGCAACCCCTTTGGGGGTGGGGGTCAAATGACCCTTTCACAGGGTCACCTAAGACCATCGGAAAATACATATTTCCAATGGTCTTAGGAACCGATACACCGCTCCTCTACCTGTCTCCAGGCGGGTCTGCCCACATGCAGATATGCCCAGATATGCCCACATACGAGTACCAAAGGGTCGCAGCATTAGGAAGGTTGAGAACCACTGCTCTAGGTACAAACAGAAGCTATTCATTCTAACAAGTCTCCTGAGAGTTGAGCGTCACCTACCCAAAACTCAGACCAGGTAGGGAGGCAAAGTACAAAATCAAACAAGCAGTTTTATACCCTTGCACAAACAATTGTAGGACCCACCCAAAAAAAACCAAATCCCTGCTCTTGTAACCAAATCTTCATTCCCACTAGCAGGAAGGTGTGTCCTTACAATCCTTTTACCCAATAGAAAATTATTTATCAGAAGTAAGTTTATCATAGATTACATTTTTTTTCTTGTTTACCAAAAAGCAAACAATTTATAGAAACACCTGGCAGACATATTATTTGTGGCAAAAAGTAGGCAATTTATAGATCACTTGTTGCTTTTCTTATTTACCAAAGACAGGCCCCAGGCAGACACATTATAGAAAAATAAAATTTGGGCCTATCAAGACTAAAGCCTAGCTCTAGTTTGGTGACTGTCTCCTTTACTTTATGAGAGTATTTTCACTGGTCCCACTCAGTTCTTATCTGAAATCTGCTGATTATTGCAATTTTAAGGAGAAAGGATATGATTAATCAATCCTGAAAAGGGAAAGGTAACATTTGCCAAGAAGTTGATCTGTGGGATCTATGGGACTGTGAAATAGTAGATTCTGAAAATCAAGCCTCTGTGTGACCCTTGTTACCCCTGTTTCATCCATCACCTTCCTCCCCACCCCTTCCAAATTCAACATGAGTCAAAAAGATTGGTCATCTTTAACAAGACGATTATCTGGAAAAGTTAATTTAGTGATTGCCTTCATCTACAAGGGTTTACTTAAGAACTGAACCATTCAATTCAATAAGCACCTAAATGTGTCAAGCACTACTTTAGGCATTGATGAAGGTACAAAGTTTAAAAATGAATATTGTTGGAATTTCCATTATATGAGAAGAGAAGAAAACACAATATGCACACAGGAAAATAGATTACAATGTAGAATGCGATGGAGATGAAAGATAAGTTCAGGGCAGTGTTTTAGGAAATAGTCCCCTCCATCTCCTTCATATAGTCCAACATCCCTGAAAAATAGAACTAATTTGAAACTGGGAACAGCCTTCCCACTTTGGCTGAATAAACTTACCTGTGGTTGGTCTTTGAATTCTCTCAGGTTGCCTTTGTTACAGGTTTTAGTCAGATGCCTTAGCAAATTAGCACAAGCCTGCAGAGGGGAGAAAAGAATAAATTTGTGGTAATTAAAACACTGGATTATAACTGCTCTTACCTTAACACTAGTGTTTGTTGCCTACTGGTGTTCAGTGTCAATGTTATGCTTCAGTTACTGTAGGGGGAAAACTATAATTGAGTTAATGAGCAGGTGATTATTTTTAGGTCTGAAGCTTTGTTGAACCTTTGGTGACTAGTATGTGTTGGTGCTCCTTAAACTAACTCCTAGTTACCAACTTCCTTTGACCTTCTTGTTATCACTTAGTAGGCAAATATTATGTTAGCACCTGTTGTGAAAATCCATGACAGGGGCTGTTGGAACACAAAAACCTGGAAAAAAAAACAAAACTTAGAACAGGAGAGGATTTGGATTCCATTAAAGAGGTGAGAAAATGTAGATGATCTCACTTAAAATTAGGTTAGGAGTTGTCATCTCTGACCTGCTTATCATTTAATCTGGACAGAAAGACATCCCCTCCTTCCCTCAGTACCTTTTAAAGGTTCTCATGTCTTCAAGACAATCAGTCCTTTTTATTCTTCTCTGCTTCTTCTGTTCCTCCCCTATAGCAGCTGTTTAAAATCTTCTCTCTCATCACCTCATCCCTTCCTACCTTCATTCCAAGCTTCTTACACCTTATTCCCAACTCCGTGCACCCTCTAATCTCGCTACACTGGCCTACTTACCATGATGGAAACTGGACGTTCTATTTCCCTTCTCCTTGCTTTTGTGTTGGTTGCTGACTACTTTTAGAATTCTCTCCCTGATCACCTTCATTTTCCTTCAAGACTCAACTCAAATCTCACCTTTCACAGGTGACTTTTCCTGGTTATTCCAGCTGCTAATGCTTTCCCCTTTCAGATATGCTTTTATATTCTCTCTGTGTCTCTTGGAATTGCTTTGTTGCTATTATTTGTTTTTGTTTTTGTACCTCTAATGCTTAATGAAATGTCTGGCCCAATATAAGTGCTTCATAGTTGCTTGGTGGTTTGATGAGAGTTCTACAGTCACCTGTGACACCCACTACAAATTCCTTTTTTTTTAAGCAATCTATCTTTACTGATAGAATCCAGGCCACTCATGTGAGCTCCCTCATTTCTCCCTCTCATTCTTCCCCTCAACATTCCTCCATATCTTTACATATCCTCTTCTCCAGTCTCACAGGAAGAGGTATCCTTTTGAAGATCGATTTTTCTATGTGTATTTTGAGTCAGGTTTTTCTCTTATCTTTTTTAGTAGTTTGTCTCATTGAACAGTCACATTTTCCCTCTCCATCTTCAGTTTTTCCCCCCTTCTAATGGCTTCTTCTTTTTATATACAGACATGCCTGCCTCCCCATCCTTAAAAAAAAACCCTCCACTTTTCCCTTTCATTCCTTCCAACTATCATTCAATATTTCTCTTCTATTTCACAGCTAAGCTTCAAAAGGACTCATTTACTCACACAGGTTCTAATTCCTAACATCTATTCCCTTCTCAAAAACTTTCAATTAAGCTTCCAATCCCACAATTCTACTGAAATGTCTTCCTCTATGGTTGTCAGTGATCTCTTTACTACCAAGCAAGTCCAATAGGCTATTCTCAAGCCTCAATACTTTGACCTCTCTCTCTGTAGCTCTTAAACTATTGATCACTACTTCTCCTGAGTACTCTCTTCATTTGACTTCTATTATACAGCTCCCTTCTAAACCTCCTTTAAATTTTTAGCCCTGTTTTTCAGTTACTTTTGCTGGTTCATCCTTTATATCCCACTCTATGGATGGGTGTCACAAAAAAAAATCTTTGCTGAGGAAAAGTGTGGGTGGAGACAAAGCAGAACAGAGGTCTAATCATGCTCCTCCTGGGACAATTTGAAAAGATCTGAAGAAAAATCCCAGGACTGAGGTTGGGTCCCTGTGAAAAGTAAACACCTCTAGGCTAGGTTCCATTTTAACAGCAAGTGGCAAGCCCTGGGATTATTTGGTTTGAGAGGCTGCCTCAGCCCCAGCCTCAGGAACTTTTACCCCCTGGGATGGTGAGGGGAGTTGGGTTTCTGAACCCAGGAAGATTGAGGAAACTTCTGCTGATAAGGAGCAGCTGGAAAGAGGGGGAGTGGGGAGGAACCAGCACATGCTCAGAGAGTGTAGAAAGAGGGGGGTAGAAAGCCCCTGGCTATGATCACTTACAGGAGGTTGGGTATTTAGCTTTGGTTTCAAGCTAAAGGGGAGAGCTGAAGATCTGGGACAAGAGGCACCATATCCCATATCCCAGGGCAAGGGGTGATTACAAAAAAACTAGCTATTCCCACAAAAAATGCACAGGCAAAGTAGAAAGAATTCAACCATAGAAAACTATTATGGGAATAGAGATGACAAGGGTTCATCTTCAGAGGAGGATATTGAAGTAAAGAAACCCCCAAAGAGTAATACCAAATAGATACCTGCACGAAAAGAATTAATAGATTTTTTTTTTGATAGAAGATTTTAAAAAATATTTTAAAAATCAAATGACAGAGATGGAAGAAAAACTAAAAAAGAAAATAAGAATAATCCAAGAAAAACAAGAGGGGTATGAAAGGAAAGTCAACCAATTAGAAAAGGAGATCCAGAATCTTAAGGAAGAAAATGACACCTTGAAAATTAGAATTGGGCAAAATGAAGCCAGTGGAATTATAAGAGATCAAGAAATGATTAAACAAAACATGAATGAAAAAAACAGAAGAGAAAGTGAAACATCTCATAAGAAAAAAAAACAGATATGGAGAAAAGATCAAAAAGAGAAAAATGTAAAAATAATTAGGCTAACTGAAAGTTAGATCAAAAAAACTAATCTTGATATAATAATACAAGAAATAACCAAAGAAAATTGTCCTGAAGCATTAGAACAAGGGTGGGAAGTAGAAATAGAAAAAAATCCATTGATCACCACTTAAAAGAGATCCTATGAGGAAAATTCATAGGAATATCATAGTCAAATTCTGAAACCCCCAACTCAAGGGGAAAAAAAAACATTAAAAACTTCAAGATTAAAACATTGTAATTATTATGGTGCCACAATTAGAATTACGTGAGACCTAGCAGCAGAGACATTAAAGGACCACAGGACTTAGAACACAACATGTCAAAGAATAAAAGAACTGGGGCTCCAGCCAAAAATATCATACCCAGTAAAGTTAAGTATTACTTTGAATAAGAAAAAATGGACATTTGATAAACTCTCCGACTTTCAAAGACCTTGTTAAAATCAACCCAAACTTAATAGAAGATTCTACATGCAAGAACAAAGTGAAATATAAGGCACATAACAAAGACTGATTTAAAGGACAGACTGTTTACTTTTTATATATGTAAAATGGATGTCTAAAATTCTTATCAATAATTAAGTAGTTCATAAGAAAGATTGGGGTAAACCTGAGAATGATATGAATTTTAAAAGTAAAACTATTTAGGAACAGCTTGAAAGAGTAATTATTTTATACAAATGAGGTACGAGAGGAAGAATCGATACAAAGGAATTAGATGGGATAGGAGGGCTGGTAGTTCTGGTAAACTACTTTTATGGGGAATGGGTTTGAGAGGGAAAAATACATATATACTTAGAAAAGTATAAAAGTATTTTAAATCCAGAAAAAATGAAATGGTAAGGGCATAGGGAGGGGCGAGAGGAAAAGGGATAGATCTTTAGGAGGATGATTGAGGGAATAGATAAAATAGGGGTTTAGAAGGGTGTTTAGATTTATGGGAATGAGAGGATAGGGGAGGGATCCTTGGAGAGAGATAGGCAAGTTATAGGAGGGCAAGGTAGTGAGTAGAAGTAAAGTAGAGGGGACAGGAGGAATAGGGAACAAGAGATATGCACATACATTAAAAACAAAGATAAGGAGTAGAATAGGTTTGGGAAAGTATATGCTTATATATGTATTTATATATCTGCATGTATATATCTATAGCTGTAGAGAAACATATCCAAACTTTATTGTCGTCTTCTGGGAGGGATGCTAGGGGGAGGAAAAAAAGAACAAAGTAAAAAAGTGCACAACAGAGAAAAAAAGAAAACTCACAAGGAAGCAAAGAAAAGATGGACAATTCTCAACACAATAAGTGTTATTTATCATATAGGATTTCTTGAAATGAAAATTTGTTGTTACATATTTTGAATCCTCTCATGTTCTGATATGCATTCAATATGCTTTTTTTCTTTCTAACTTTTTATTTAAGTTCCACTATTTAAGTTTATGATGTTTTTTCTCTATTCTATATTTGTGTTCTGGTGTTTGACTCTAAAACAAAATTTTGAAAAAAAGAAAAAAATGTTTATTAAATTGAATTTATTGAATTATTTTACAGATTGAATATCAGAGGTCAAGAAATCTCAAAGTTGTCTTCCTACTCTAATATTCTCTGACTTCGTGGATTTGGAATTAGACCATCTGTAGCAACAATGCAATATTAACAACACCTGCAGTGACTATAAATATGCTGGTGTAATCGTGAATCACAAAATGTAACAGGCTCTCCACATGGAGGGCAGAGCCAAAACATTTATTCAAATACCATAAACCCAAGAAACAAAACCAGAAAGTCAAAGTCATTACATTAGCCACAAAGTTGGTGCACATAGTTAATGCAGAGAACACCCACATTCCCAAGCCTTCAAAACAAAACAGGCTCCCTGGCAAAGATCCTCTTCTCCTCACTCATGGTAGCTGCTCAGCCTCCATGGCTACTTGCTCCCAACAGTTCTTAGAAGTCCTCAGCAGAGGTTCTGGCTGGCTCTCAGAAGAAGTTCTGCCACCACCAGTTCTGTTCTCAAAATCTCTTCCCTGCTCTATCCCTTCCTGCCATGTTAGCAAGTTCATCCCACTGTGGCATTCACAAATTCTGGTCTCAATACCTGACACAATTATGAACTTGAAACCAAGTGCCAAGCACCTGCTAGCTTGCCAATACAAGGGGCATGGAAGATCTTCAAATCCCATTACCATTACACCACCTGAAAACCTACCACTAATTCATTCTGTGATATACGGGTAAGCCGTCTCCTCCTATTGGACATCAATTTCTTCCTCTGCCAAATATGCAATAGCTCTTCTAATGCTTCCCTCTCTCCCTGGACTATAGTGAGACCCCAAAAGAAACATAAGTATGAAAAATACTTGTTAAACCTGAAATCACTTAATAAACCTACCTGGCAGTATAAATAAAAGCTTTCATAATAGTGATCTTTTATACAGTACTTATAAAGTTGGCAAAGTATTTTGCCTAAGATAACTATTTGCCCCTCATAACACTCTTGTTAAGTAGATAATTTTTTTTTCCTTTTTCTTTTTCCTTTCAATTTTTATGTTACAGTTGAGACAGAGAGATTAAGTGAAAGGACCACACCAGGCTAGTAAGTGTCTTGAGATGGGATTTGAATTCAGATCTTTCTGACTTCAAGTCTAGCATTCAATCTACTTTGCCACCTCACTTCTCCATTACTATCAGAGCAGGCAAGTAGTGAGGCTGACTTAACACTAAAGTACAAAAGTATCCATGGAAACTACCTAGGCACCAAATTTTTATGAGGACCTAGAACAGGGCTAGGCTTGCAGGTGAAAACTGAATATCCCAGAATATAGGGATAGAGAGCCAGGTGGATCATTATATATTACAAAGGAAAGAAGTGCCAAATGGTGACAGAACAAGGCCACTAACCTCCCTCTTCATTCTCTATCCCTATTATGTGTCACAAAAGACCATATGGTGCCTGACATGACAGCTTTGTCCCCTGACATCATCCTGCCACCCTACTCTTTCCCTATTTTCTTATTATTCAACATTATTTCCCAAGGTGGGATATGAGTCTGGACACCCAATAGCAGTGTCAATCCAAGAACTAGACAATGACAGGATAGCAAAAAAGAAGGCATCACTGAACAGAGGTACAGTGGCAATAGGTTGTTTTGTAGCTCCTGTGGTTTCTGGGGCATTGGATAGGTGGCAATAATGATTTTCTGAAGGGAGACTTCTTAAAATACTCAGTTTCCCTGCTAAGTAAAGTGATGTAGTAAGTATGTTTAGGCAGGCCATTGTTATGAATGACTCTTGGGACACTAGGCAGCTGTCCCTCACCCATAAGTCTAGCCCATGCCAGGACTTCAAATGCCACATATTCACCACATTTTTAAGTCCTACCAAAGAAAGAAAATTTTGCTGCTTGGCCTGTAGCTAAACAAACATAAAATAACCAGCTCTTTGCATTTTTATGGGTATTTTACCTTCTTTCATCATTCAATTATTTTGAAGGCAGAAATTGTATCTTCTATTTCTTCTATACAAGGAATGGCTCATAATCCTAAAAGTTGGAAAGAACCTTCAAATCCACCATGTCCCACATGGACATAAATGCATCTCACCTTCAGTGTCTTTGAAATGGTCAGCTCAACTTTGCCCACATTCCTCCAATGACAGAGAATTTACCACCTTTCTACTTTTGGAAATTACTAATTGTTAGAAAATTTTTTCCACATCTTGAGTAGAAATCAACCCCATTGCTTTCTCTATCACCTGGTTCTGCTTCTGCCCTGGAGTAACAAACAGAATAAGTCAAATTCTTCTATTATGTAAACATTTAATTTCTTGTGTTATCCATTAGCAGATGAATTTCAGGTGTTTTCTCCATTGGCAAAGGAATTCTGAGCATTTCAGGAAAATAATGAGATGCCAATTTCCCCACTAAATCTGCACATAACTTAAATTATGAGTCTATTTATCACTGACTGCCAATACTTGTAAATCTAACAATGATGATAATGACAGTGCACATTTATATAACATTAAGATCCACAAAGTACTTGACATACGTAATATTATTTGGTACTGCCAAAACCCTGGAAAAGAAGTGCTATTATTATTATTCCCATTTTATTTATTTAGTATTTCATTTTTCCCTAGTTACATATAAAAACAATTTTTCACATTTGTTTTTAAAACTTGGAGTTCCAAATTGTCTGCCTTCATCCTCCCCTCACTGAGAATGCCAGCAATTTGATATAGATTATACATATGTAGTAACATAAAAATATTTCTATAATAATCATATTGTGAAAAAAAAACATAGACAAAAGAAAAACCTTGAGAAAAATAAAGTTAAAAAAGTATACTTCAATCTGTATTCAGACACCATCAGTTCTTTGTCTGAAGATGGATGGCATTTTTCATCTTAAGTTCTTCAGAGTTGTCTTAAATCATTGTTTTGTTGAAAATAGCTAAGTAATTCACAACTGATCATCTTAACATATTGCTATTACTTTTTACATAGCACATTTCCCTTTGTATCAGCTCATGTCTTTCCAGGTTTTTCTGAGAGCATCCTGCTCATCATTTCTTACAGTACAATAGTATTCCACCATAATCATATGCCACAATTTGTTCAGCCATTCCCCAATTAATGAACATCCTCTCCATTTCTAATTATTTGCCCTCAGAAAAGACATGCTATAAATATTATTGTACATATAGATCCTTGTCCTTTTTGCTTCTTATCTCTTTTGGGATACAGACCTAGTAGTAGTATTGCTAGGTCAAAGGGTATGCATGGTTTTATAACCCTTTGGGCATAGTTCCAAATTGCTCTACAGAATGGTTGAATCAGTTCACAACTCTACCAGTAATGCATTAATGTTTCATTTTCCCTATATCCTCTCCAAGACCTGTCATTTACCTTTTCTGTCCCATTAGCCAATCTAATAGGTGTGAAGTAGTACCTCAGAATTGTTTTAATTTAAATTTCTCCAATCAATATTGAGTTAGAATATTTTTTTGTTCATATAGCTATTGATAGATTTAATGTTCATCTGAATACTGATTATATCTTTTTGGCTCTTTTTTAAAATAAATTTGACTCAGTTCTCTATATGTTCAAGAAATAAGACCTTTATTAAAGAAACTTGCTTCAATTTTTTTTACAATTACTTTTGCTAACTGTATTTCCCTCCATCCTACCCTCTCATTTATTCTGTTCTCTTTCTCCTTTCACCATATCCTCCTCAAAAGTATTTTGCTTCTGACTATCACCTCCTCCAATCTACTCTTTCTTCTATCACACCCCACCCTTTTCTTATCCTCTTCTCTTCCTACTTTCCTTTAGGGTAAGATAGATTTTTATACCCAAATGAGTGTGCATGTTATTCCCTCTTTGAATAAATTCTGATGAGCAAAAGGTTCACTCCTCCTCATATCTCACCTCTTCCCCTTACTGTAAAAGCTTTTTCTTGATTCTTTTATGTGAAATAGTTAACCTATTCTACCTCTCCATTTCTCTTTCTCCAAGCACAGTCCTCTCACACCCCTTTACTTTAAGATATCATCCCTTCACATTCTATGCATACTGTCTATTCTGTCTATCTGTCTAGATATACTCCTTCTAATACCCTAGTAATGAGAAAGGTCTCATGAGTTACAAATACCATCTTCCAATGTAGGAATGTATACAGTTTGGTCTTATTAAATCCCTTATGATTTCCTTTTCCTGTTTACCTTTTTACACCTCTCTTGAGTCTTGTATGTGAAAGTCAAATTTCCTATTCACCTCTGGTCATTTTATCAAGAATGCTTGGAAGTCCTCAATCTCATGGAATATCATATTTTCCCCTGAAGGATTATACTCAGTTTTTCTGGGTAGCTGATTCTAGTTTGTAATCCTAGCTCCTTTGACTTCAGGAATATAATATTCTAGTCTCTCCAATCCTTTAATGTAGAAGCTGCTAAATTTTATGTTATCCTGACTATGGCTCCATGATACTTGAATTGTTTCTTTCTGATTCCTTGCAATATTTTCTCCTTGACCTGTGAACTTTGGAATTTGGCTTTAATATTCCTAGCAGTTTTCATTTTGGGATGTCTTTCAGGAGGTGACTGGTGGGTTCTTTCTGTTTTCCCATCTGATTCTAGAATACCAAGGAGATTTTACTGGATAATTTCTTGAAATATAATTTCTAGGGTCTTTTTCTGATCAGGGCTTTCAGATTGTCCAATAATATTAAAATTATTTCTCCTGGATCTATTTTCCAGGTTGATTTTTTTTCCCCAATGAGATATTTCTCATTGTCTTCTCTTTTTTCATTCTTTTGGTTTCGTTTTATTATTTCTTGATTTCTCATGAAACCATTGGCTTCCATTTGCTCAATTCTAATTTTTAAGGAAATATTTTCTTCAGCAGGTTTTTGTGCCTCCTTTTCCATTTGGTCAGTTTTGCTTTTTAAGGCATTCTTTTCCCCATTGACTTTTTGTATCTTTTTTACTATTTGTCCTAGTCTGTGTTGTTGTTGTTGTTGTTTTAATGTTATTTTATTCAGTATTTTTTTGGGAGTGACTCCTTTACCAAACTGTTTATTCATTTTTTATTATTTTTCTTGCATCACTCTAATTTGTCTTCTCAATTTTTCCTCTATCTCTCTTACTTGATTTTCAAATTCTTTTTGAGCTCTTTTATGACCTGAAAAAATTCATTTTTTTTTTCTTAAGAGGCTTTGGATGCAAGAGCTTTGATTTTGTTGTCTTCTTCTGAGTATGTGTTTTGATCTTCATTGTCACTATAGCAACTTTATAGTCAGAGGTTTGTTTTTTTTCTTGTTGTTTGCTCATTTTCCCTTCCTATTACTTGACTTTTAACTCTTTGTTAAAGTAGGGCTCTGCTTCCAGTGTGAAGGGATATTTCAAAGATAACACACAGGAGGCACTGGAGTTTTGGGACTCCAGCCTCTAACAGGCTTACTCTTGATCTCCCCAGACAGGTAGACACCTTTGGAGGGCTTAATAATCAACTTCATTCTAGTCTAGTCTTCTCAAAGGAAGTTGGTGATAAATGGGAGCATCAACTACCATAGCATTCCTTAACAACCCTTCTCAAAGGGGCCTGGTGAGAAGGGGGGGAAACTACCCCTATGTCTTGATGGGGTCAATCAAGACAGGCACAGCTTGTACACTCCCTTAAATCCCCTCAAGCTTCGATGGGGGCCAGTCAAAGCACACATTGATTCCACGTGGTTTCCTCCACTCCCTGAACAGAGCCCACTTGCTTTATAGGGCAACAGACAAAGAAGGTTTCTTACCAACATGCAAAACTTTAGCAATATTGTCATTTTGTACAAGCATAGTTAATAGCAATTATGTCACCCCCATATCTCATGATGCAGCCTCAGTAGGACTGTCTTTTAGTATGTAGCAATTACTATCTAGAATCCTTGGACTTATTCTAGGAGTTATTATCTAACACCTGGAAACTAGACATTACCATGGCTCTTCCCATCCTGGGAAACTAAACTGAAAAGGATAACAAAATCCTCCTTACATACAAGGGTATATTACCCCAAGCTTCAGAGGTTTTGTGTAGCAGTTTTCAGAGATACTTATAGCGCCTAGTAGGTTTTCAGTTCTTCCAAGGTTGTATGATGTAAGGAGAGGTATTTATTACTCTCCTGACCTGTGCTCTGGTCTGTGAGGGACTACATTCATCTTTTCTGCCCTGAAACAGTGAGGAGGATACCACCTTCCATTGTGGGTGCTAGTTCCATTGTGCGTGTGCTCCTCCACATACTGAGATTGTGTAAAACCAACCACAAGCAGCTCTCCTGAGGACTGCTTCTGCGACTAACTTTAAGGTTCTGATTGCATAATATATTCTGATTGCAGTTTATTCAGCAATAAACTAAAGCAAAACATTCCAGAAACTGAAAAAACAATATTCAGAACAATATGACATAACAACTTATCATTAAAGTGGCCACATAGTCTTAAACAAAACATGTCATTCAGTAAGTCACAATCTCCTCAATCAATTTAGAGTACCCTAGTAAAATCTTTTTTCATCTTTAATGGAGGCTGGCTTCGAATCATCCTTAAGCTAATCATCCTTAAGGGGTAGTGGAAAGTACAAAGGTCACCCACCCCTAGGTCACAAGTAAGTCATAAATCTCATCAGTCAGCACTGAGTACCAAAGCAAAGGTCCTTTCATCTTAACAAGAGGCTGACTTCCAAACTCCATGGCTCCTCTTCCATGGGCTGGGCTGGCCTTGCAGCTTCTGGCTCTTGCCTGGATTCATCTTACTATTGCCTGGATTCACAGGTAGGCAGCTCTCCAATTGCAGCTCACAGGGACTGCTCCACCCCAAGCTCTTCACAGTTTTTGTTTCTAGGAAAACAAAGCTCAATGGGGCTACAACAATATTTACACATGTTGCTGGCGCTATCATCTCAATTTGCTTTCTTTCTGAGAAATTAACACAGACCAACAGACAGGGCTTCTGTCTGAGAAACCAGTTCAGAACAACAGACAGGGCTTCTGTCTGAGAAATTAACACAGAACAACAGACATGGCTTCTGTCTAAGACACCAAACACAAACCAGCAGTAAAGCCCCAGGACTTCTGAAAGTAGCAGTAAAGTCTTCTTTCAGGACTTCTGTAAACAGACAGCAGTAAAGTCCTCTTTAAGGGCTTCTGAACCAGCAATAAAGTGCCAGGGCTTCTGTAACAGCAGTATCATTCTCTTTCAGCAGATACAATGCCTTGTTCTGACAAAGTGATATCAACAGAGACAGAACAGATAAACAGAGTGTTGATACCACAAGTACCCTTCCTCCCAGTTCTGCTTGGTCCCAGCTTGTGATTGAGGTTTTACCTGCTCTTTTAGCAAGTTCTGCCCACCATGGGCTCCATGTGATGATATCAGGCCTATTAAGGGCAACACAATGTATACTGTTTCCAAGAAAGGCTTGATATAATCAGAAGTGAGGCTCAAAGGCACTTGAATAACTGAAACAAGGAGCAAAGTACTCCTTTGTTTGCCATTACAGACTACCACCCAGGACTGCCATGGGGAATCAAATATTGACAAAGCAATAGAGTCCTGTCTCAATGTTGGCAAAAAGACCCCTGTAATCTCCTTCTGACCAGTTGTTCCACCCTGTTACTGTTTGTGGGCTGAGAGCTCTGGAAGCAGTGGCTGCTTCTTAACTAACTATTCAGTCACTCCCAAGGCCTGTTCCTAGTTTGCTGGGGCCAAGTATATGTTGGCATAGCCTGTTCTGGATTTATATTTCTCTCTCACTCTGGTGCAACAGACTTTTCCTGTTGACCTTACAAGTTTGTCTTGGCCTGAAAATGTGATTCACTCCATTTTTTTGTGGGTTCTGCTGCTCTAGAATTTGTTTAGAATCATTTTTTAAGGTATTTAGAAGGGTTTGTGGGAGAGCTCAGGCGAGTCCCTACCTTTACTCCAGCATCTTCCATTCCCATTTCATAGGTGAAAAAGACAAGTTTTAGAGAGGTTAAGTGATTTACTCAGTGTTGTATATAAAAACATGAGGTAAAATTCAAACCAAGGTCTTCCTGAGTAGAATTTTGCTATTCTATCCAGTCTATATAAATTATCAGTAAGACCATAGGCTTAATTTCCTCTATTTACCCCATAGTTTCCCCTGACCTTCATGATTCTTTGTGTGAGGAATGAGAGTTGTCAAAAAATGGCTTTAAATATTTTTTAAAACCTTTGATAGTTTATGTTGTAAATGTGTAAATCTGCTAGACATATATAAAACAAGACATTTAAACATTAAAATCTCATTTTAATAACATGTTGAGTTTATGAAGATATTTGGGTGTGAGAGAAATTAATATACTATTATATTAATAACTACTTATTCATTGGTGATCCACCCTTTTCCTTTCATTTATGTTCAAACTCAATTCCTGAAAAGGTTAGTCTCTAAAGGGCATGACTAACTGAAGAGATTGGTGGACCAGGAAAGGACTCTGCCCAATTGGGAGACTGAATTTGTGTTTATAGTATGAAAAGAATCCAGTAGAAAATCTCCTGTCCTTGATCCACTCTATTGGAGTGCAGGGCAATCCAGTTCATGAAGAAAACTAACTAAAGAAGTCAGGATGGAGATGACTTTCCCTGTCTAGATGCTTTAAGGCTTCTGAGTCAGAATCAAGCTACAGTCTCAGTAGGAGTAGCTAAAGACTTTTAGCATATCTTCTCATTAAATGTCTGGCAATCAGAGTTGATTTTCACTTGTCAGGGGAGTTTCTTTTCAGAAGGGATTTAAGGTGTTTTAGGATCTCCCTTGGTGTATTTGGTTACCATGAGAAACCACAGAGCATCAATTTATTGATTGTTGGCTAGCCTAATTAATAAATAGATTATTAATTACTCAGAAACTCTGTCTTTTTGGATTTTCATTCATACCAGATAACCATCTAGTATAAAGAATGAACTGAAAAAAAAAAGAATGAGCTAAAGAACTTAAGCCAATTTAAATTTCCAAGAATGACAAAGCACACTTTTTTCATAGAGCAGTTAAAAATTATTACAGCAACACAAAGAATATATTATTTTAACATAAAATAATATACTTCTCTAGGAATGACATAAATTCTAAACTGGGCATCTTGCCACACAGGAGAACAGGGGGAATGGGGATGAGAGGTAGGATGATGGAGGGGAGGGCAGGGTGGGAGGGAGGGCATGGTGGGGGGGGGAGGGT
>CM053584.1:299556604-299599846 GCA_028627135.1 Pseudochirops cupreus | reverse complement strand
TTTTGTTTTTATGCCACATTAATATCTGAGCATATACCTATTTTCTCTTCCCTATATAGTGAGCCTGAAATTGTAGCAAAGATTTAAAAAGAAAAAAGCCGGAAGTTAAACTTAATCAACTAGTACACTAACTGTCTGACAAGCTACATAATATTTCAACCCCATAGTTTCCCATTCTGAAATTAAGGGAAGTATACAATTTTGTTACCTCTTCTCTAGGACCTCGCTTAGTCATACCAGAAGGTTTTTGTTTTCTTTACTTCTTTCACACTGTTAAAAACCATTGTTTTTAACTTTTCCAAGTTCTTCTTGCTTCATTGTGCATTAATGCATGTTTTTCCATGGTCCTATGCATTCTTTGTGTTCCTTTTCTCATGGCTCCGTAATATTCTATCAAAGACACATACCACTCTTTTTGTAACCATTTGTCAATCAATAGGTACCTATATTTTTTCAGTACTTTATTACCACAAAAACTCATATAATGGTTATTGTGGTATTTTAGGCCCTTTATTTATGTCTTTGCCTAATAATTGATTCTCAGGATAAAAGGATATGGACATTTTAATCATTTACTTTTTTTTCATAATCCCAAAACATTTTCAAGAACACTTGGGTCAATTTCACTTATGTACCAACAATCTATTAGTGTGTCCATATTCCATACCTCCTCCAACAATGTCTTTTTCCATCTTTTATCACTTTTGCCAATTTGCTTAGAGTAAAGCAAAGTTTTTGAAGTATCAGAGTTACTTTAATTTCTCTTATTAATAATGGAGCAATATTTTATATAGTTAATAGTTCATAACTCTTCTTTTAAGATCTCTTTGTCTGTAATCTTAACCACTTATCCATTGAAGAATGGCTTTTGATATTATATATGTGTGTAGATTTTATACACACCCAAATATGTACATATGTGCGCATACAGACTATTATCATAAATATTTGATGCAAATATTTTTCCATTCAAATGTCCTTTCTTCTTCTAAGTTTATTAATTATATTGATGCAAAAAAATTCAATCTCATATATTAAAATTAGTTGTTTTCATCTTTTCTGATCTCTATTCTTCTGATTTCTTTAGGTAAGGAAGTGGAATTTTATATTTTAGTCAAATATCCATTTGGGAACAATTGTCACATATAGTATAAGATGCTACAATAAAACTACTTTTTGTCAAACTTAATTCGGCATTTCTTCCTTTCAAGAAGGAAATACTTACAGATAAGTTTATATTTGATTTATTAAATAATGGGTTATTGAGTTCAACTTTTTTTCTGATTAATGTTTATTATTAGACCCTTCTACTGACAGGTTTCTACTTTTATTCATTACTAGTTTGGATAATTGCTATTTTATAATATGATTTTTGATATAGAAGTGTTTCTCTATATTCCTACATTTTTTCATTATTTCCCTTATGATTCTGGAACTTTTGTTGCTCAAATTCATTCATGTTATTCTTTTGTCTAACATTATAAATAAATCTTTGGTAGTGTGATAAATGTAGCATTAGATTGGTAAAGAATTTAGGATTATCATAATTTTTATTGTCAGTTGAGAAACACATCTCAGAACTTGTTTATTTCATTCTTTTTTTTCCCCCTTAAAGTGTTTTTTTTTTGTTTTTATTTATAAAAGTCTTACAGTTTGATTCCATGATATTGTATGTATTTTGTGGTTATTTGGAAAGGGATTTCCCATTCTATTTTTCCCCCTGATTTTATAATTACTACAAGAAAATGCTGATGATTTCTGTCCATGTATTTTTATCCTACTATTTTCCTGAAACTATTAATTGCCTCAATTAATTTCCTTCTTAATTCCCTGGAGTTTTCTAAGCAAACCTTTAAGTCATCTGCAAATGGAGAAAATTTTATCTCCCTTTGGTAATGTTTATGAATTTAATTTCTTTCTCATCTTATTATCACTAGCATTTCTAAAACTATGTCAAACAATAATGAGAAAAAGGCTAATTCTTGTTTTACCCATACATTTACTAGAATAGCTTCTAGAGGATCCCCATTAAAAAGTAATACTATCTATTTGGTTTATACTTTCATCATCTTAAAAAAAAAAGATACGTGTATGTCCATACCTGTAAGGCTTTAATGTTAAAAAGTGATGCAGTTTCTCTAAGATTTTTCTGTATCTATTGATATAATCACCTTTGTAATATGTTTTCAATGTCATAAGGCCTTTCCTAATGCTAAACAATGATTGTACCACTGGCAAAACAACAACAAGAACTACAAAAATAATTTAGCCATATAAATATTTTAAATGTAATTTCCTTTTTGGCAGAATTTAATTTAATATTTCATACATCAATATTCATTTGTGATATTTCTCTCTCTTTGATTTTTTCCATTTTTACCACCTGCTCATGTATTAGTATATTACCTCATAGAAATAATTTGGTAAAGAGTTTTCTTTTTCAATTTTTGGAATTATATTTGTAATGTAAGTTTTAATTACTCTTTACAGATATGACCAATTTACATGTCATGATCTGGAGCAAGGTTTTATTTTGTCTTTTTTTTCCTCTTTGGTACCTCCTTTATGGTTTGCTCAATTTCATTCTCTAAGATTGGATTAAGATTTATTTGGTGTTGCATTGATTTTAATAACTTTATAGGAAATCAGTTCATTTAATTTCACAAAATTGTTAGCATGTCAGTGTACACATTAGTTTCTGATTATGATTGCATTTGTTCTCTGTTCTGATTTTATCTTGCTTATTTTTTAATATTCTTAGTGGGATTTACTTTTGTTTATCAGATTTGATAAAAGTTTATTAAGTTAATTTTCCAAAGAATCAATTTGTAACTCGGTTAATCATTTCTATTGTCTTGTGTTTTTTCATCTCTACTTCACAATTTTTAAAGATTTCTCCTTTTGTCCTAATTCTAAATTTGTTAATTTATGGATTCTTTTTTTGTTGTTTTACTTTGCTTGAGTCATTATTTTTAATTAGTGCTGTTTTCATGGTAATTTTTTTCTCGTGACTACTTTGGGTGCTTCTCACATGTTTTAGGTTTTTTCTCATTTTTATCCTTTCAAGTAGTTATGATTTGTTTCTATGATTTGTTGTTTTTCCTGTCTTTCAATCAAGCTGTCTTTATTTTTAAGTCTCTATTTAGGTCTACATCATTTGCTTTTGTTATCCAAATCATTACTTTACTTTTGTTATGTTATTATTGATAAAATGTCTTTACATTTCTGAATTTTTTTTACATTTATTCATATTTTCTCTGTACATTTTCACATGATCTATTTTTATAAAGGTGCCATTTAATGCTGATTAACAGCTACATTGTATAATATTGCCATTAATAATTCACTGTGATTCTGTCAAATCCAATTGAATAGTCTGTTCAATTAAGCATAATGCAGTTTCTTTACATAATGTTCTTAATAATATATGTTTTTATTTTTGCTTTTTTTGATAGAATAACTGTATCTCTTGCTTTTTATAAGTTATCTGATTTGTAATATGTAAATTATGTTCTGATTTTTCATTTGATTTAATGGATATGTAGCTAACCTAGAAGTCAGGAAGACCTAGGTTCATGTATTACCTCACACACACATATGTGTGCTTGTATATGTGTATATATGTGTGTGTGTATGTATATGTACACACACATGTATACACATACAAAGAGAGAGAGAGAGAGAGAGGTTATCTGACCCTAGACAAGTAATTTACCCTCTAAATGCCCCCAGGGAACTCCCTAAGGGCCCGAGTTGTAGATTTGGTGCTGATCTGCATAGGTAAAAAAAAAAAATTCCTCACCAAGAGTTCCTTATTCAAGAAAATCAGGTTCCTTACCCCATGCCACCCTATACCATTATTTCAAAATTTATCTTATGTATACTATAAATATTGAAATTTTATTGAATTAATCTATTCACAGTTAATTTTATCAGTATTCAACCTTTTTTCCACTATTTCCTTTTATTTTTAATTTATTCCATTTCTTTCAAGACAGTACCTTGTTTCCATGATTAATTTTTGCTTGTATTACTTTGATGTCTTTTCCTATAGTACCTCCCAACCTACTCCCATTTAATTGTCCTGTTCCAAATTCCTTGACTTCACTTAGATTACAAATTTTTCATGCATATTTTATATCTGTTTCTTCCCTCTTATTAACTGTTCACTTTCCATATCCTATTGGATTTGTGATTCAAAAATCCTCTTTCCCTATGCCTAGACCCTTTTATGAATTTATTTTCCCAATTTTCATTTCCTTTTTTTTCCCATTTGTTCATTTCTCTACCTTTGATAGCTGTTATGAATTCTATCATCCAATTCATGGCCTGTATTTTTTACTTCATAATTCTCTGTTCTTCTAAAGGTAAAGCTTTGGAGAGTCAACATTTTGGATTCTCAATGCTATCATGTCCTAATTTGCTGAGTAATTCTATATCATTACTTCATTTTCAAAATATTTGTCTTTAGAGACAGTGTAATATATTAAAAAGAAGATTAGAATTGGAAACAGGAGATACATTCAAATCTACGTTTTTTCATTTCTAAATTTATTTATTTACTTTTAGATTTCAACATTCTGTTCTACAATCCCTTGAGTTGCAAATTTTCTCACTCTCCCTCTCCTCTCTCCACCCCTCCCCTTGGCGGCATGCAATCTAATATATATGTTCTACAAATACCTTCACGTTAAACATTAGTCAAGTTGTAAAGAAGAGTTGTGACCAATGGAATGTACAATGAAAAAGACGGAACAATCTATCTTTTTGTGCATAAAAATTTTGTGACCATAGAAAAAAACAACAGTTTCTTGGCATTTTTTTCATCTTCAACATGCAAATAAAATTTGTGCTACTTACCTCTGAGAGTTATGAGAATTAAAAAGGGTGAATTAAAGCATGTTATTTTATATATAACTGTCAGTTATTAAGTTAGGTAGTGGATGGAACTGATCAAACATATCCCAGCAATATCAGTGCTATACTTGAGGTGTTTTTTTGAAGAGGAAATCAAAAAGAGGAAATAATCCTCTGCCAACAAAAGAAAGAGATCAGATGACTCTTTTACATATATAGACATAGAGAGTTATTTAGTCATTTTTGGTCATTTCTGATTCTTCATAACTCCATTCTGGGTTTTCGTGGCAAAAATACTAAAGTGGTTTGCCATTATTTTTCTAAGTCATTTTACAAATGAGGAAACTGAGGCAAACAGGGTTAAGTGACTTGCTAAGAGTCACATAACTACTGTCTGAGATTAGATTTGAACTCAAGAAGATGAGTTTTCCTGACTCTAGGTTCAGCTCTTATTGTGCTGAACTTATTGTGCTGTACTTGATGTGCCACCTATCTGCACCATACACATATGTGTGTGTGTTTGTGCATATGAATGTATGTAAACACATCTATGTCTATCTGTACATATATGTGCACATGTATGTAGTACATACATAGATGTTTATGAGTGCTTACACACATATATGTGTATGTTTGTGTATATATACATACAACAGCTACTTGACCTAGATCCTTAATGAGTCGTCTCAATAAAAATTTTGAGAGAATCATTTACATCAAAGGTATCTCAAGGAAAAACAGAAGAAGAAAATATGCTATTGTGGATGGTGTTCTATAGCAAATAACATCTATTTAGATACACAACTGTTTGAAATATAGATAATATGTTTCTGATGCTTATTGATTTTTTAAAATAAATAAATTTATTTTCTTGTTTACATTATTCATTTCCATGAGATTTTGAGTTACAAATTTTCTTCCCGTCTTTTCCCTACCCAACACCTCAAAACAGCCATCCCACTATATAACCCTTCCCCCAGTCTGCTCTCTCCTATGTCCTCCCTCTCACCTGACTTTCTCGTAGGGCAGGATGGGTCTCCCTACCATGGTGCCTGTATATATTAATTCCCAGTTGGATGTAGTTAATAATAATAATATTAATAATTAATAATAATAATGTATACATATATATCTTTAACATTTGATTATAGAACTTTAAATTCTAGATTCTTTCCCCTCCTCCCTTGTCACCCATCCCCACTGGAAGGACAAGCAATTAAATACAGGCTGTACATGTGTAATTACACAGAACCTCTCCACAGTGGATACATTTTGAGAGATTTGTTATATGTCCCTCCTTCCTATCCTGCCCCTCACCTTGTTCTATTCTTTACCCTGTCCCTGTCTCTGTTCCTTTACAGAAGTATGTACTTCCAGCAACCCTCCCCCCCCTGCCCTGCCCTCCCCTTTGTCATCCCACCTCTCCTTCCCATGCCCCCTACTCTCCTGTGTGGCAAGATACCAAGTTTAGAGTGTATGTCATTCCTTCCCTAAGCCAAATTCAATGAGAGTAAGGTTGCCCCTTTCCCTTTTGCTTTCCTGTTCTTCCCCTCCATTGTAACAGTTATCCCTTGCCTCTTCTATATGAGATGATTAACCCCATTCTGTCTCTCCCTGTCTCCTCTCATTCTATTACTCTCCCACCTCAGAATTTCACCTTTTAAAGTATCGTCCCTTCCTATTCAATTGATCCTCTGCCCTCTATGTACTCATATATACACATACTCAGATATGTGTTCATACACATATACAAACCTTCCTATATAGACATATGTGTATGTATACATATATATACATTTGTATTCCCTTCACCTGTCCTCATACTCAGAAAAGTTTCATAAGTCACAATTTTTGTTTTTCCATTTTGGTATGTAAATGGTTAAACTTTGATAAGTTCCTTATGATTTCTTGTTTTTTTAATTATTTAATTTATTTTCTCGTTTACATCACTCATTTCCACGAGATTTTGAGTTACAAATTTTCTCCCCATCTTTCCCCTACCCACTACCCCAAAGCAGCGATCCCACTGTACAGCACCTCCCCCAATCTGCTGTCTCCTATGTCCTCCCCCATGACCCCTCTGACTTTCCAGTAGGGCAGGATAGGTCTCCCTACCCCAGTGCCTGTATATCTTAATTCCCAGTTGCATGTAGTTAATGATAATAATAATAATAATATGTATACATATATATTTTTAACATTTGATTATAGAACTTTAAACTCTAGGTTCTTTCCCTTCCTCCCTCATCACCCACCCATACTGGAAGGACAAACAGTTAAATACAGGCTGTACATGTATAATTACACAGAATCTCTCCACAGTGGACATATTGTGAGAGACTGATTATATGTCCCTCCTTCCTATCCTACCCCCCCCTTGTTCTATTCTCTTACCCTATCCCTGTCCCTGTCCCTTTACAGAAGTGTGTACTTCTAGCAACCCTCCCCTCCCACCTTGCCCTCCCCTTCATCATCCCACCTCTCATCCCCATCCCTCCCACTCTCCTGTGTGGCAAGATACCTAGTTTAGAGTTTATGTCATTCCTTCCCTAAGGCAAATTCAATGACAGTAAGGTTGACCCTTTCCCTTTTGCCTTCCTGTTCTTCCTCTCCATTGTAACAATTGTCCCTAGCCTCTTTTATATGAGATGGTTAACCTCATTCTGTCTCTCCCTATCTCCTCTCATTCTAATCCTCTCCCACCTCAGAATTTCACCTTTTAAAGTATCATCCCTTCTTATTCAATTCATCCTGAGCCCTCTATGTACACATATATACACATGTTCAGATATGTGTTCATACACATATATAAACCCTCCTACATAGACACGTGTATGTATACATATATACATTTGTATTCCCTTCACGTATCCTCATACTGAGAAAAGTTTTATAAGTTACAATTATTGTTTTTCCATGTTGGCATGTAAATAGTTCAACTTTGATAAGTTCCTTATGATTTCTTTTCCATGTTTACCTTCTCATGCTTCTTGTATTTGAATGTCAAACTTTCTTCTCAGTTCTGGTTTTTTCAGCAAGAATGCTTGAAAGTCCTCCACCTCACTGAATGATCATATTTTCCCCTGGACCACTATACTCAATTTTGCTGGGTAGGTGATTCTCAGTTTTAATCCTAGCTCCCTTAATCTCCAGAATATCCTATTCCAGGCCCTTTGATCCCTTAATGTAAAAGCTGCTAGATCTTGGGTTATCCTAATTGTGTTTCCACAGTATTCAAATTGTTTCTTCTTGGCAGCCTGTAGTATTTTCCCCTTGATCTGGGGACTCTGGAACCTGTCTATAACATTCCTATGAGCTTTCTTTTGGGGATCTTTTTCAAGAGGTGATCGGCGACTTCTTTCAATTTCTATTTTGTCCTCTGGTTCTAAAGTACCAGGGCAATTTTCCTTGAGAATTTCTTGAAGGATGCTTTCTAAGTTCTTTTTTGATCATGGCTTTCAGGTAGTCCAATAATTTTTACATTGTCTCTCCTGGATCAGGTCAGTGGTTTTTTCAAGGAGATATTTCACATTGCGTTCTATTTTTTCATTTGTTTGGGTCTATTTAATAGTATCTTGATTTCTCATAAAGTCAATTGCTTCCATTTGGTCCACTCTAATTCTGAAGGAATTATTATCTTCAGAAAGCTTTTGAGATTCTTTTTCCATCTGGCAAATTGGGCTTTTTAAGGCATTCTTCTCCTCATTGGCTTTTTGGGCCTCTTTTGTCATTTGAGTTAATCTATTTTTTAAGTTATTATTTTCTTCAGTCATGCTGTTGATTCTCTTTTCATGACTTTTTTGCATCATTCTCATTTTTCTTCCCAATTTTTCCTCTACTTCTCTTATTTGGTTTTCAAAATTTTTCTTAAGCTGATCTATGGCTTGCAGGCAGTCTACATGTTGCTTGGAAGCTTTTGGTGTAGGAGTTCTGACTGTGTTGTCTTCCTCCCATTCCATGCTTTGATCCTTCTTGTCCTCAAAGAAGGAATCCATAGTTTGGTTGCTGTTCTTACTTTGCTTCCTTTTCCTGCTAATGCCACCAGTCAATTACTTGATTTTTTAGCTCTTCCAGAAGGGAAAGCTCTGTCCCAAATTGCTGGAGTTTTTGCAGCTGCTGGAGCTATTAGGAGGCCACTGTACCCCCACCAGCTTTGGCTCACTAAAAAAACACCCCAGGACCACCACTCAAGACCACAATCCGGATCCCAGGCAGCTCAATGCATGAGTACTTAGCCTCTGAATGATTGCTTGTTGCCCCTGCAGTCTGCTGGCCGGGACCTCTGAAGCAGCCATGTGGAGGAGGCTGCAGGGCTGCCGCTTCTGCCACTTCCTTTCCCTGGTGGCAGTTTGGCCAGACTGCTTTTCTCCCCAAAATTTAGCTGAGTTCCACTGACCTTTCACTTTGTCCTTGTTTCTTATGGCTTGGTAATTCTGGAAACTGTCACAGCTGCTGCTGATCCACTTTCCTGCAGGCTCCAGATGCGGCTTATCCTGGCCACCCTGGGGCCAAGCCATGGTTTCAGGCTGGGCTGGTTTCAGCTCTCAGTGTGCTGTGCTGAGCCCTTCCTGCCAAACTGCCTTCAGAGGGAGATGTGTTTTTCTGTATTTTTGTGAGTTTTGGAGCCCTAAAATTTGTTTAGAGTCATATTTTATGGGTATTTGAGGTGGCTATGTGGGAGATGCGGAACTATGTTGCTTCTACGCCACCATCTTGGCTCCACCCCATGCTTATTGATTTTTTTAAAAGTTATATAGCACCTAGTTCTATGCTTTGCACCTAAAAGGCACCGAATAAATGTTTAGTGAATTGTATTTATGGTTAACTCAGGCAAAGTGCCTACCATGTAGAAATAAAAGAGTATTCAATAATCTATGAGAGTTGTGAATAAAATTAAGATTTTCTTCACATACCTGTTAATTCCTTATTTTAAGGGAGGTAGAAAGCAGAGGGATATGTTGATCTGTGGTATTTTCAATTGGAAAATTCGTTGTCCAAAGTTCCAACAAAATAATGATTTCCTAATAATAATAACTATCTCCAAATGTTTCTATTTATCGATGATATTATACTAGTTGTACCAAACCCCAGAAATGTGACAATACTTTCTCAGTGAAAGAAGGACCCATTTGTCCCTGTCACATAGTAGGCATTTAATACATGCCTGTTGATTATTGCCAGCAGTGTATCTAAAAAATGACAAATCTGAAAGAGTTTGTCATTGGTGGTTCACCAATATAGGATAAATAGAGGAATAACTTGAAGAAGAAACTCAGCATGCCAGTTAGAACATTCTTACCACATGAGTAGGACATGGCAGGTGCCTATGGGGCAAAGTATTAAATAACCTTGTGCAGTTTTGGTTTCATGTGTGATGCAATGAATCATTCTGGGCTTGAGGGTTCAGAAAAATACTTCCTTTAATAAAAAACATATTCAGGAATGCCTAGGTAAAAGCAGACCCTGCAGTGGGTAAAAAGCAATCCATGGGTAAGTACAGATAACAGCCAGTGACAAGGAGATTAAAAGCAGTTAACAAAGAAGTTTCCTGGGGCTTCAGGAGCTTTCCATCTAAACTCTTAAAAAAAGTTTTTATATCTTTCTTGCCAAAAAGACAAACAACTGGGTCTCGCATCAGTCTGTTGTTGTTATTCAGTCATTTTTCAGTCACGTCTACCTCTTCATGACCCCATTTGGGGTTTTCTTAGTAAAGATATTGGAGTGGTTTGCCATTTCCTTCTCCAGCTCATTTTTCAGATGAGGAACTGAGGCAAACAAGGTTAAGTGACTTGCCCAGGGTCACACAGCTAGGAAGTGTCTGATGCCACATATGAATTCAGGAAGATGAGTCTTCCTGACTCCAGGTTCAGCTCTTTATTTACTGTACCATCTACTTGCTGTATATCTGCCTACTTGGGAAGTTAACTCAAATTATTCCACAGAGTACTGGTTTTAAATAAGCCTGGTTGGTGTTATAGAAGGGTTAGAGTTAATTAAGGACTCCCCAGTTCCACTAGTAATCTGTCCACAAAATACCTCCATTGTATTTTGACCCTCAAGCTTTGGAAGGTAATATAGTGCAGTGGAAAGAGCATACTGGCTCAGTTTAAATCCCACTCTTGACACTTACTCCTAGTATAACCTTGTGCCAATCCCGTAAACTCCCTGGGCTTCCCTTTCCCTATGTGAAAAAATGAGCAGGTAGCTCAACCTGGCAGTAGAGATCTCTTCTTTTCTAGATTTATGAGTCAGAGGCACTCACCCTCTTTGAAATGGAAGGACTTCAGGAATCACTTGAAGGAATTACTAGTTAACATCATCATGATGAAGTCCCATTGTCTGTATGCCTTACCTACGGTAGTAAAATAGAAGAAAACTAGAAACATCTTTATCTGTGTGCGTTATTAGACTTTTGAACAACAACAGAATGTTGTTCAGTACAACATGACATGAGTTCAGGATGACCTAGACTTTCTCAGAAGCATTGAGTGGTTTTCAAAGAAAGATCCATGTAATGAATGCTATCAGATCTCTGTGTTAAAAGAGGTTAAGAAAAAAAAAAAACTTTCTTAGCCCAGTAGGATTCTATTAGCTTCAGTGCATATTTTTTCCAGCTGTCTTTCTACTTACAGTGGTTCATGGAATATGTAACTGGTGATAAGAGAAATCATCATGATGATGATATGACGATAATAACATTTACATAATGCTTTAGGTTTACAAAATACTTCACACTCATTATCTCATTTGACCACTACAATAAATCTGTGAATTAGATGCTACTATTATCTTCATTATGCAGATGAGGAAACTGAGTCTGAGAGATAAGTAACTCATCAAGAGTCACACAACTATTATCTGAGACAGGATTCAAACTCAGATCTCTGACCACATGTCTATTAGATCTACAACTATGTACTACTCAAGTCCAGCATTCTAATTTCAATATACATCATAGCTTAATTTCTTGATGGAGTGAGTAGACCTGGATAATATCACCCTTGGAAAGGCTTTAGGAGAATATAAGGAAAGACTACTAAATGTGTCAGCTTGGTTTGAAGCAACTGCTCTAAAGCTGTCAGTTGATAAGTGCCAGTTCTGTAGTACCTGTTTTAAGGACTTAAGTCACATGGCTTCCTTAGCAAGAAATAAGTACTGATTCTGAAAATATAAAAGTACTTATTATGTAACTATTTCTAAAGAATTTAAAGAGCTAATTATTTTTTCTTAAAGAGGTAGCATAGCATAATAGATACAGGGATAACTTTGGACTAAAGAAAACCTGGATTCAAGTCTAATGAGCCATACTCTAAAGTCCCACACAGTTATTAAGTGATTTTGTAGAAAAAGGACTTGCTTAGAATAATTGTCATTGATCAAAACAAAATATAACAACCACAAAAATGAAGAAAAATAAAATAAATATTTATTTAGGACTCTGTGGTTATTAACAAAAATTTCTGAAATTATATTACTAAGTCTCTCAATCAACTCACTCAGGGCAACATGGTCAAAAAGACCTGGAAACAGAAAAAAAGTACAATTTAGCATGAACTGCCTAAAATCATACAGTAATTGTTGGTATGAGTAATGTGAGTAAACCTTCTAAGACTTGGTCAACTAACACGTGCAGTGTGTTAGAAACACAACACAACACAAGTGTTGGCTCTTGGTGATCCAAGTGTGCCCTTTGTGTTACAAAATTATACTAGTTTAGAGGGCAAAAGAGCTATGTTATACTAGGAAAAAAGGATAGTTACAGTAGGAAAAAAGATGGCCACCAGAAGCCCATTGAATTTGTTAGTAGACAGCTCTCTGACAGCAAGACTGGTTTTCCCTTAGCAAATTATTAGACTGTCCTTGAAGTGTGCTGTCACTGAGAAATTCTGAGACTGTGTATCAAGTTTGATTTCATGTTTGAATGAACAAAAATCCACTAACATATTTTGACAAATACTAAATTGGAAGCTGTCAGCCCAAAATGGGTAGAAGCACTAGCCAACTATGAATTCAGCAAGTATTAATAGTCAGTAAAGATACAGATATCCTATTCCTTAGTCCCAGTGTTTATGAAGGCATGGCAGTAATTATAAAAGGGATGAAGCTGATTTGTAACATACAGAGAACCAAGTCACTTATATAAAAAAGTGAAGCTGAAAAAGAGGTAGAATTTCCAATGAAGAACATACCATTGAATTAATCCTCCATGTCCACTGTCTCCTTGGATCTGGAAATAGGAGCAAAACCATAAGCACAGGAACATGCAGTGCAATCACAAATTTAGAACTGGATGACCAGAGAGATAATCATATATAACTCTTTTAGAGATGAAAACAGTGAAGTTCAGAGAAGTTAAGGATTTGTCTTGAATCACACAATTAGCCAGGGGCAGGATTCAAATCTAATTCTTCCTGTTTGCAAATCCAGTACTCTACCACTGCAAGAAGATGGAGGTATGTGAAAAGTGATATAGCTTGTAGTAAATGAATTTGATTATTAGTATTTCCATCCTCATTCCCAAAAAGTTAACCCTGCTACTGATAAAATAGTAGAAATCAGAGGTATATGATGAAGTTCTGTACCAAATCACAGCTGATACCAAGAAAGATATATGAAAACAATTGGTTCTGCCCAAGCCGACTGCTTCATGGACAGGAAACCAGAATGTGATTTGGGGTATGTATATGATTTGGGACATGACTCAAAAAAGAAGCCTGGTTCTAGCATTCTATTGTTGCAAGATAGTAGCAGATAGATCTAGGAAGTGTGAGATCTACACAATTCTTGATATATTAAATGGAAGTGATACAAAATTACAATGATTATCTGGAGAATCTAAATTCAAGGAGATCTACAGTATGGGCCTTTTCAAGCAAAGTGTCAAGAATATTCTTTGTTCCTAGAAGAAGTTTTCAGTCAGTGGACAGTGCTCAGCATAGTGACGAGTACATGGTAATAGTTCAATTGATTTGGTAGTAGTTTGATGACAAGAACAGTTTTTTTTTCCTTCCTCTCTGTTAATGTTTATTGATCACTATGCTTTATGCAGTTCCCTGTGCTGGATACCATGAGGACATGTAATAGAAATGAAGGCATGACCCATGACCTCAAAAAACTTACAGGTTAAGTGGGAGATAGGACTAAAACACATTAAACATAAACAAAATAGAAAAAAGTTTCAAGGCACTAATTGAAAACAACAATTAAGGATTGGACAGATATGTGATTTCATTGGTAGAAGGAATTCCCATCTAATGAAAGTCAGTTTTTCAGTGCAGGTGGGTACTTTTTGTTGAAACTTTTAATTCTAAAGAATTTGCAAGAGGCGGGGTGGAGCCAAGATGGCAGTATAGAAGCAGGAAAACTCCATGAGCTCTCCCCATAACCACCTCAAATACCTATAAAATATGACTCTAAACAAATTTTAGAGACGCAGAACCCACAAAGTGACACAGAGAAACAAATCTCCTGCTGAAGGCAGCCTGGCAGGTAGAAAGGAAGAATCCATCACAGCTTGCTGGGAGCTGAGCCCCACCCCATGTGAGCCCACTGTTTTAGCACCAGGATGACCCTCACCAGCAGTGGCTGGAGTGGACTTCAGAAGAGTGGATAACAAGCCACGGTGGTGGTTTCCAGAAATATCAACCCATAAATGCCAAATACAAAGTAAAAGGTCAGTGTGGAACTCTTCTGTTGGAATTAGGGGGGAAGGAGCACGGTCCAGCCTCCGCCCCCATAGCGAGAAGCAGTGGACACATGGAGGCCATGCAGCTGCCTCCACATGGCTGCTTCAGAGCTCCTGGTCTGCAGATCATAGGTGGACCAAGCAACAATTCAGAGGGTAATTGCTCTTGCTTTAATCAACCTGGATCTGGATCATGTTATTTGGTGGTGATCCTAAAGTGTGTAACCAGTGAGCCAGAGCTTGTAGAGGCAGCAGAGGGGCAACCCAACTAATAGCTCTGGCAGCTGTGAAAACCCCAGAGATTGGGACAAAGCTCTCCTGTCTGGAAGCAGAATTCTACTGTGGCAAAGAGCTCAAAAGTCAAGTAAGTGAATGGCAACATGAGCAAGCAAAGGAAGCAAAGCAAGCACAGTAATCAAACCTTAGATTCCTTTTTTGGGGACAGAAAGGATCAAAGCATGGAATGGGAGGAAGACAATGAAGTCAGAACTCCTGCACCAAAAGCTTCTAAGGAAAATATGAATTGTTTACAGGCCATGGAGGAGCTCAAGAAGGATTTTCAAAATCAAGTAAGGGAAGTGGAGGAAAAATTGGGAAGAGAAATGAGAATGATGCAAGAAAATCATGAAAAGAGAGTCAACAGCCTGCTAAAGGAGACCCGAAAAAATACTGAAGAAAATAACACCTTAAAAAATAGGGTAAATTTGGGCAAAAGAGCCACAAAAGAGCCAATGAGGCAAAGAATGCCTTAAAAAGCTGAATTTGCACTTTTCCTGTGGGTGCAAGATGGTGGTGCAGATCTCCAGGAAGAGGAAGTTTGTTGCTGATGGCATCTTCAAAGCCGAGCTGAATGAGTTTCTCACCAGGGAGCTAGCTGAGGATGGCTATTCTGGGGTGGAGGTTCAAGTTACCCCATCCAGGACAGAAATCATCATCTTGGCCACCAGGACTCAGATGTCCTTGGGGAGAAGGGTCGCCAGATTCGTGAACTGACAGCTATAGTTCAGAAGAGGTTTGGCTTCCCCAGAGGCAGTGTAGAGCTGTATGCTGAGAAGGTAGCCACCAGAGGTCACTGTGCCCATGCCGAGTCCCTGCATTACAAGCTCCTGGGAGGCCTTGCTGTTAGGGTCTGCTATGGTGTCCTCCACTTCATTATGGAGAGTGAAGCAAAGGGATGTGAAGTAGTGGTGTTGGGTAAGCTCAGAGGCTAGAGGGCCAAGTCCTTGAAGTTTATGGATGGCTTCATGATCCACAGTGGAGACCTTGTCAACTATTACATTGACACAGTTGTGTACCACGTCCTCCTCAGACAGGGTGTATTGGGAATTAAAGTCAAAATCATGTTGCCCTGGGACCCAAGTGGCAAGATTGGACCTAAGAAGCCCCTGCCTGATCACGTGAGCATCGTAGAGCCCAAGGATGAGATTCTTCTTACCGCCCCCATCTCAGAACAGAAGAGTGAGAAGGCAGAGCAACCAGCTATGCCCCAGCCAGTGCCCACTGCCTAACAGGACTCTGTGACACCTTGAATAGTGTGCCCAAAGCTCTTCTGTAAAGATCTTTAATAAAATCTTTTGTAAAAAAAAAAAGCTGAATTTGCCAGATGGAAAAGAAATTTCAAAAACTCACTGAAGAGAATAATTCCTTCCAAATTAGATTGGAGCAAATGAAAGCTAATGACTTTATGTGAAATCAAGATATTATTAAACAGATCCAAACAAATGAAAAAATGGAAGGCAATGTGAAATATCTCATTGGAAAAACCACTGACCTGGAAAATAGATCCCGGAGAGATAATTTAAAAATTATTGGACTATCTGAAAGCCATGATCCAAAAAAAGAGCCTAGACAACATCTTTCAAGAGATAGTTATTGAGTATTATGTAAAGGAGAGTCTTATTACAGTTGCTTCTGATGATGAGATTCTAATTTCATTACCATCATCCTGATGGAAAAGAACATGCAGTAAGAATACATAGGCATGCAAAATCAGGAACCAGAAATTGTCCACAGTTTTAATGCTAATCTTAAAGAAATATGGCCTAGTATTTATTTAGATTATAGGATCTATACTGACCATAGTCAAGATTTGAAGAGGAAGGTATTGAAATAAAGTGTTAGCTTTATCAAGAAACAGGTACCTGAGAACTACAGTATATTCCTCAGAGATATTTGCAGTCATAGAATTTTCTTGTATATTGCTGGACATACTAGCAGTCCTGGAAAGCTGAGTAGATGGCTTAGTAAAGTTAATGAGTAAACATTGAATATATACAAAAATAATAGCATCCCAGGCATTGCCACATACTTCTGGATTAGATTAAAACCACATTTACTGTTATCTAAAGATGGAGATGAGCTGCAGGCTCAGCATCTTTATTTGATTTCTGATTGACTGAGAGATTGGTTTATGCTGACTTTCTCTCAGTTATAGATTTTTCTGAGAAGAACACAGAAGGGAAAAAACCATGGTGTATTGGTTGAGTTGACCATCTGACTATCTGGATTGGATATATCTAAAACTTTGCCCAGGAGATCTACTCATGCTAAGAAATCTTGGTTTCTAGAGTAAACATTTTCATTCCTCACTGGAGATCCAATCCATGTCTTTTAGTTCAGAGATTGAGCAATGTGTCAACCTACAAAATAGTCTCAGAGAATGATTGTAAACCTAGTAAAGTTATACATAAAAATTACCTACTGCCCAGGAGGGAGTTAGTCAAACTCCATAGTAGTCATGGGGACAAGAGAGTTAGGATCTGTTTAGCTTTCTCTGACAAAGGCCCATCCACCACTGGTAGATGGGCTGCTGCAGCCAAATGATGACTTCAGATTATAATTCAGATGGAATGAAAATTGCATGCTAAGGCCTTTTTGAAGGTCAGCAGAGCCTGGCTGGGAGGACACAGAGAGAAATATAGAATTCAGAAACAACTCTACTCTTGCCTAATACTCTAGCTATATGGCCCCCAAAACAATGAAGGTCAATTACCAAGCATTTCTTTATTGTGTACTATATTCTGTTTTTTCATTTTGCTTTTCAGAGGTAGGGCAGGGCAATTGGGGTAAAGTGACTTGCCCAAGGTCACACGGCTAGTAAGTGTTAAATGTCTGAGGCTGGATTTGAACTCAGGTCCTCTTGACTCCAGGGCTGGTACTCTATTCACTGTACCACCTAGCCATCTCTTGTGTCTACTATATTCTGAGCACTGTACTTGTCAGTGGGAATACAAATTTTCAAAAAATCCTTACATACAAGAAGGCTACATTTTAATGAGGGAAATAACATGTATTTATAAAATTGATAAACATATAGAGAGGAATTGAATATAAAGTATTTTGAGAGGGAGTACACTAGCATTTCGGAGAACCAAGAGAGTTTTACTGCAGAAGATGGTACCTGAGCTAAACAATAAAAGAAGAGAGGGACTCTATGAAGTAGAAGTTAATAAGGATTGAATTTCAGACATGGGAAATGCTCAATGTAATGTATACAGATTAAAGATGTGGAATTATGTGTGAGGATCAAGGAGAAGTTTGGTTGGTCTGATCCTCAGAGTATAGGAAAGAATTTCATGTCCAATAAGGGGGAAAAAATAGATTGATGCCAGTTTATGTAGGGCTTTAAAAGCTAACCAAAGGCATTTATATTTTATTCTGGGAGCAATATGAAGTCATTAAAATGGGTTGATTTGAAAGTAATATAGTAAGATACATGCTTAAAAAATACATTGGCAGCAGTGTATAGTAAGATAGACGACAGCGCCAAAATACTTGAGACAGTGAACAATTCAAGGTCATTGAAATAATCCACACAAGAGGTAATAAGGGCCTGAACTATGATAGTAGTTGTGTGGGTGAAGAGAAGGGTTGGATACAAATGATGTTGTGAAAGTAGCAATGGCAAGATACAGCAACTCATTGGACATGTAGGAATGAGGAAAAGTAAGAAATTAGGTTAATACTAAGATTTTGAACCTGAAATATTAGAAGGATGTTGGTGTTTTAGAGATAAATAGGTAAGTTTAAAAGAGGAAAGTCTTGAGGGAAAAGATAATGAGTTCCATTTTAGACGTGTAGAGTTTCAGATGGTTTCAGGATACCCAGTTTGAAATGTTCAATAGAGAAGTGGTGGTACAAGATAAACTCTCAGGAAAGGTGCTGGGGCTGTATATACATGCATTCATACATGCTCATATACAAAGACAGAGGACTATGTGAAGCTTGATTAGATCATACATCTAAAATGGTTGTTAAATTTGACAGAACTATTTGCATTATGTTTATTATATGAGTTGATGGTTGTTATTATAAAGTACATATGTGTTCTTTATCAGTAGATTTAACGTATGATTTTTTTAATATTGTATTTAATCTCCATACTTTGTCTAGAGTGTATAGTATGGTTATTATATCTGATATGTATTATTTCTCCATGTGACCTATATGTGTGGCTATTATATACTATGTTTCTAGCTGAATTATTTGGGATGATGATCTATGATTGCTCTAAATGTCAATTGATAAATATATATACATATATATGTAATGTATGACTGTAAACAATGTAATCTTAAATGATAGTAATTTTTTTTTCCCTGTGTGTGTGTGATGGGGCGCAGAAAGGAGAGGGTGTCCAGGGACTCCCATTTCTTCCACTGCTTGGAGTCAAGAGAGCCAGATTTATTAAGGGAAATTCTCCAAATTGGATTTTTATAAATGCTAAATGTAAGTCCCTAGCATGAAAATGTCACCCAGCATACATTATTATTGTAGCTGTACAAAGGGTCATATGAGTCCCTCACAGGGTGGTGACATGCATTTTGACATAAAAAGGCAACTGACCTGGGTACTGGAAAAGATGAGAAAGGGAATCTGCTTCAGATGGCAAAAATGTTGAAGGTGGGAAGAGTTAGCTGTGCTAAGAGAAGTCTGGGCCCTCCACGTTGCTTTGCTGAAAATCCAACATTTGATATATTGCTGAATGAAATTGAATTGCTTAAGCAAAACAATTTTGGGTATTAAGTCTTTAACCCACCTGTGCATTAAATAGTCTGACTCTGACCCTTTCACATTGTATTGGGCAAAATGAGCTATTAATTGGGGAATAATTAGCTCAGACTTGGAGACATGGAATGTAGCAAGAATTTGATATGGGAGTTGACAACATTTGCTGCTTGATTCAATTTCTTGTTATTTGTCACACCATTCTTTTCTGTTAAGTACCTTTTGACCTGAATTCCTGTGTCATCTGAGATGGTATGACATAAAGCTATACTATTGGGTTATCAGAATTCTGTATATGAATAGCAAAAGGCCCAAAATAACACTATGAACTTAGTTGTAAGTGATAGGGGGTGCTTATATGTGTAGTTACATATGCATAAAAATTGTTTTAAAAGTGGTACAAATGATGGATTGTCAAAGGAGAAAATGGATGAGAGAAGACCTATTTTAGGGGGCTATTGCAATAGTCCAGGATGGAGAAGAAAGTTGATAGCAGTGGAAATAGAAAAGGGGTATGCAAATATCTACAAAAACAAAACAAAACATTGATAAAGTGAAAATGGCATGACATGGTCATTAATTGGACATGAGAGGTGATTAAGAATGGTGGTCTCAATAGATGAATTAATAATGCCAGGTGGAGGAGAAGACTTAGGAAAAAAAAGATAACCAACTCAGTTTTTAACCAGTTGGGTTTGAGGTACTATTGTGACATCTAGGTACAAACAATATATATGTATGTGTGTGTCTGCATGTGTGTGTGTGTGTGTGTGTGTGAGAGAGAGAGAGACAGGGAGAGAGAGAGAGAAAAAGAGAGAGAGAGAGAGAGAGAGAGAGAGAGAGAGAGAATGGCAAAACTTCAGGAAACTAAATAATGGGAAGTAGAATCTCAAGTACAATGCAAAATGAAATTCCACCTTTGATTAGTCTGTCCTATAACATCACTGAAAGATCAGGGGAAAGAAAAAATTCCAGAGGCCCCTGCTTGCCTAATACTTACAAATGGAAAGGAAATGATGAAGGACTGGAAAGTACCACCAATCCTTTGAGGACACCTGTACTTGTGACTTGTCCTACTTAATTTCACAAGCTCCGGAGGTAGACTTTGAAATTGCCCAATCTAACTTTTGTCCTTTCTCTGCTTTAATAACCACCAGTTGAAGTGAGGAAATATGTGACTTGAGGAAATTATATGAATTGTGAGGCATTTTGAAAGAGCTATACCTCACCCCACCCCCATTGTATTTGTAGCTGGTAGGTTAACCTTTTCCAAATTCAAGTCATTGAAATACAATCTTGTGAAATTAGATTGTTCTATAATATCATCACAATTCCCCACCTTTCATCTTTCTATCTAAATATTTTCCTTTAACTAAACTTTTTTTAACAAAGACAGTCGGGCCCACTCATTGTTCATCATTAAAATAAATTCAAGTGTCCTAGGGTCTAGTTCTACCTTGGGTTCATAATTGAACTAATACTTTTTTCCATTGCTATTTTCTATTCCATCTAGCAGGATGAGAATTCTTTTTTTCCCCCCAACTAGTAGATATGCTTTATTGCTTAGGTAATCATGGGCAGGTTGAGTTGCTCAGTAGATGTTTAACAGAAATTTCAACAGCCCTCAAATCAGTTGGATAATTTTGGAGATGCCATGCAAAAAATCCCCAGGTGATTGCTGGATGAATTAAGCATTAAGGCTAAACTCCAGCCACAGGCTAATGTTCAACATTAGGGAAGCACATTTTTCACTTTTATGTTGAACAAAATTCAGGAGTGTTGGTCTCCATTTGTAAGAGATAGTTCATTTAAATTGTGATAAAGTGGTACAGTGTATATAGAGTTGCCATTTTCCAGTCCAATCCAATAAGCACTTATTAATGACCTGATATGTACCAGGCACTGTGTTAAGCATTGGGGATACAATTAACAAAAACATAGTCTCTGCCCTAAAAAAAGCTTCTAATATTAAGTGGGAGACAACACACAAAATGAAGTAGAAAAATTAGAGTAGAAGGATAAAAGAGGTGAAAATAGGATACTATATGATGGCATCTTGTCCCATGGAATTGAAACCAGGCAGAGCAGCAGATGCAAAGTGAAGCTGAGATAGTTCAGTTTCTGCATTCTGTTTAAAAAAAAAAAGGCATTGAGAGAAGTTTGATCCCCATCAATCTTCCACCAATCTTCAACTAAAGCAGAGAGAAGACTAAGGAAAGTGATGTCAATTAGAGCTTGAGTTAGCAACATAGCGCTAAGTTTAGAAGTGATGAGCTTATCCTGGGAGGGACATTCTATGGAGTTGAATCCAGGAAGGACAACGGATGCAAAGGGAAGTGAGCTCTCCCCAGTTTTATCTCTTTCATAAGCATGTTTAATGCATAGGTAAGTAAAAGGAGTTTTAAAGATTTAGTCAACCATATATACTGCTTGTCTAGTTCTGTTTATAAAAATTCCTTTTTTTTTTCTAATTGAGGATATTTCCATCTTGTGGTCCAGGTTCTCCCACGACCACTGAACACTATCTACTTTTTCAGGACACTGGCATAATGGTGTGAAGTTACAACTTCAATATACAGAATGGCACCCTGGAAAGTTAGAAAGCCTTAACATTGATGCTAGCCTCTAGGGCCAAACTCATAAATCTGAACTCAATCTGCCACTCAAAGTAGCAGGGAAATCTTAGCATTATACCTTCATGGAGTTAGAGCTGGAAAGGACCTCAGAGGGGATCTAGTCTAGATCTAGACCTCAGAGGAGTCTAGACCTCACTTTACAGATGAGGAAACAGAGGTAAAGTTACTTGCCTAAGCTCACATAGATAATAACTGAAGGAGGTAGGATTTTAATTCAAGGCCTCTGACTCCAAATCCATTGCTCTTTCCACTGTACCACACTATCTTTAATACAACAATATTCATACTTATGGAATCTTCATGTTATATATGTATATATTATACATATGTATGTATAGGTAAATATATGCAAACATGTATATGTTTATGTATGTGTATAGATATGTATGTGTCTGTGAATATGAATATGAATATGGATACAGATACAGATACAGATATGGATAAGGATATGTAACTCCTTCCTCCCATTGGCAACTTGTTATTTTAAAGAGTTGTCTAATGGACCTGAGGATTTAAATAACTTGCCTATAATTCAGGCAGGACTCAAACCAAGATTTTCTTGATTCTAATTCCTCTACCTATATAACTATATAGGACTATAGCTCCATTATAGATATAGATTTCTATACATATAAAAATAGACAAATATCTTTTTTAAACTTTAATTTGTGGTTTTTACACATTAAAATTTCATTTTGCTTCTTTTGTTGACGGGAATGGTGGAGCATGGAGACGTTCATTTAGCTGCCCTAAGTCACAGAGTTGGTGGCAGATGCAAGGAGCCTCATTTCCATTGCTATCTGCCAAATAGAGTATAGATGATACTATATAATTTGATTCATAGAGTCTTAATTGTAGGATATAAAATGTACTGTAAATGGGCCTTTAGCCAGAATACATTTTGTGTGGTATTGGAATGAATAGAGACTTCAAAATGAAGCAAATGTTTAGTTGGCACACTGGTCATGTTTGGTGAGAGGCATTGTTGTCTAATGAATAATGCAGGAAAATGGGAGCCCCATTCTTGGATTATATTTTACTTGTGTTACTGACTTCCTGTGAGATCTTAGGAAAGTCACTTAATCTCTCAGTGCTTGTCTTCTCTCACTATGAAATGAAGAGTGCATGCTTGTTTCATATTGAGTCCATTGAGGATTTTAGTGGTTTTAAATATACTAGTCTATGAAACATGCTAAGCTCTTTGGAGGTAAATGAAAGACAAAAGCAAGCAATGGTATCATGGCTCCTATTCGTGTGTGTAAGTGTGTGTCAGACTTCTATTAGTATTAGTGTTATTCGGGTAAACACCATTTATAATGACAGATTTGTACAAGAGGGAGTTGTTATTTCCTCTACATAATAACTTGGACTTACGCTAAAATTCTTGATTTTATGTTAAGGCATACACCCACACAAACACTTAACTTTTACTGTAATTTGCATTCTTTGAATTTTATTGAATTATTCAAGTAGAAAAAAAATCCATTTTTTCCTAATCCCTGGGAATACCCTATTGAAAAGTCCTGTTCCACATTCTACTCTTCAAAGATAAATTGTCAACTACAAACATATTCCAAGGGATCCTGAAATGTCAAATATTTTTATTTTAGGGATAGAAAGGTAGGGGGAAAAGAAATAGGCAAAATCCCCTTTGAAAGTAATGTTTGCCTGTGAAGTTAACCGGTAGAAAAACTCTCAGGATGTGACACAATTTTACCTTTGATTGAGAGAGGACTGGTGTTTCAGAGGCCAATGCATCCAGTACCCCATTAGTTCAGGTAAATTGTTAGATTGCAGAGAGCAGGGGCCAAACACAAACTATGGGTTTTGGTTTCTTTAGAGGTTTATTCTCTGCTAGATCTCCTAATTTTCCTTATTATTAAGATGGATCATAATTAAATTTAACTGCTGGGGCTTTGAAGCATGTTATTTATTTAGGGTAGATGGCCTTTTGCTGTTTTCACTTTTAACATTTCCTTTTTATGATTTTCTTTCCACAATGAAAAATAATTAACATTGCAACTCATAAGAAGGCTTCCCAACCCCAGGTACAGGATACACACCAAAAAGGAGAGTACGAGACATATATTACATTAAATCAAGACTAACATTAAAGTTTATATATTTCCAGCCCATACCATCTTTAATTGTAAGAAATGTAACAGGAAGCTATGACTTGTGTGGTAACCCCACAAACAATATAATTTTAATATATCTGAAAAAGAGTGTGAAAGGCAACATAGCCTAGGGGATAGAGGTCCAGCCCTGGAGTCAGGAAGACCAGAGTTCACATCCTGCTCCTAACATATGTGAGCTCTGTGTCCTGGGGAAAGTGACTTTAACCTATTACTATCCAGAGGAATCTCAAAGACTATAAATTATAGATAATCAGCAACTGTGGAGAAAATTTTCACAGTGAATTCACCACACTAATGCAATCAAAGGTTTGGACTACAGACAAAATGCCACTAGGTTCTTGTCAATTAGGGTATAAGAGGAAATAAGAAAGGGTTAAAGATAAAGTTGCAAGAGGATGCCTACCACAAGAAATGACTTAAAGTGTGAGTTACTCAAGTCTAGATTTTCCCCTTCCCCCTTCTATTTTTTAAATGTTTTAGATGCATACAGGAACAGGGCTATGATCTTTGAATGCCTTTGTTCATTCCTCTTATGGCACTGAACTTTGCTGACAACATCACCCCCTACTCAATAACCTCCAGTGGTTCCCCTATCACGTCCAGGATTAAATATAAAATCTTCTGTGTGGATTGTTTTGAACACGATGCTTTACCTCCTAACTCCAGGAATCTTCCCTACCTATCCTTTATGCCTGGAATGCTTTCCCTCTTCATCCTTCTGGCCTCTCTGACTTCCTTCAAATTGCAACTAAAATCTCCCTTTCTACATAAGAAGTTTTTGTTGAGACCACTGAATTTTAGTGCCGTTCTTCTGTCAATTATTTCCAGTTTGTCCTATAGATAGCTTGTTTGTACGGAATTGCTTGCTTATGTTCCCCTTTACAATTTTAACTCCATGAAAGCAGAGACTGTTTCACCTGTTTGGGGGCTGTTTTTTGCTTTGTTTTTGTTTTTGTTTTTTGTATCCCCAGTGGTTTGGTTTGTTGTTAAAGTTTTTCATTCACGGCCAACTCTCCTTGACCCCTTTTCCAGTTTTCTTGGCAAAGATACTGGAATGGTTTGCCATTTCAGCTCATTTTACAGATGAGGAAACTGAGGCAGAGTTAAATGACTCTTCCAAGGTCACACAGCTTGTAAGTGTCTGAGGCCAGATTTGAGCTCAGGTATTCCTGGCTCCATGCTCAGTACTCTATCTACCTCCCCACCTACCTACCATCTAGCACATGGGAGGTGATTAATGAATTTTTATCGACTGACTCCTTCCTTTTTTTCTGCTTCTTTACACATATGGCTTATTCCCCCTACTAGATTGAAATGCCCTCGAGGACAATATATCATATGATCAAGGAACAAGCATTTAAGAGTTTGCTGTGTTCTAGGAACAGATAAAAGTAAAATAGCCCTGGCTCTCAAAAAGGTTATATTTTAGTGGAGGAGGGATGATTTCATATATATATATATATATATATATATATATATATATATATATATATATATATATATATATATATAAAATGACTATCAGTGGGTTAGAGAAGGAGTGTACTCTAGTGTTGAAGGAGATCACAGAAGGCTTCACATTATTTGTGTGTACTACATGTCCCTAAGTAGCATCTTGCACATAACTAGCAGGTTATATACATACATATATATGTATGCCTGTATGTGTATATATGTGTGTGTGTGTGTACATATACACATACACATATATACACATGTGTGCATGTGAATATAGACACAATACATATATGCATATATGTGTATATGCGTGGGTATATATAAAAAAATAAATGTCTCAAAAGACCATCTCATCTAATAACCCACAGAGGGGTTGTGGAGGTGGGGAGAGAATTATACATATATTTCACAGTCTGCAAATTGAGAAATATTGCAATAGATGGGGATAGTCAGAATTAGTTGTAGAATTACAGGTACACTTATGCATTGTTGCCAGAGATATAAATCAGTATAACTAGTAGTGCGTTGGAGTTATTTCAAACTGGTTCCCGAGAGCTGATTGCTAAATTTTCAGTGTGAGAATTTATACCTCAGAAAATGACAAATACTGCAAATAAGAGCTTTATTTTTTGTTTTGTTGATTTACAGACTTAAGAAAGTCATGGAAAATATATTAACAATGCACATTAATGTTATAAGTACATCATGCACACATTCTGCCCCTCAACCTACCCAGATATCTGGTTGTGAAACATTCGCCAGCATACTACTAAGTACAATCAATTTTAAATTATGCAAATAAAATAACTAAAGTGTTCAGATCCTTTGACCCAGAAGCATATGTCCCCAAAGAGACCACTGATAATAAGAAAGTACAAAATATTTGCAACACTTTTTTTGTGATGGGAAAGAATGGGAAGCAAAGTGGATGACCAACATTTGGGGAATGGCTAAACAAATTTTGGTGCATATTTTTTTGGAACATTTTAGGGTTTTGTAATAAATGATAATGTGATAAATACAGAGAAACATGGAAAGATTTATATGAACTAAAGCAGAGCCAAATAACCAATGTACACAATGATTAAAACAATGTAAACAGAAAAAAACAATCACAAAACAATCAAAAGTAAGTTTTTCTAAAATAAAAGATATTATTAAATAAGACATGTGAGAATACAACCCTGCACTACACTTTTCAGAGGAAGGAGGATCACAGGTGTGGAAGACAAGAGATACTTTGATCTTTTGCAATGGATTGATTGTTTTTCTGATTTGGTGAATTTTAGTAACATTAGGAAAAGCATCAATAAAATTATTTAATAAAAAAAGAGATTATGTATAACTTTGAAGAGGGAAGTTTCAGTTAAACAATGAGTCCTGAAGCCAGACTGAACATAGTTTAGAAGTTAGTGAGAGGAGACTAAGTTGAGGTATCAAATATAGATCACTTTTTCCCTTTTAAATAATTATTTAATAAACATCTATTTTATCTCCTTTCCAATCCCCCACACAATGGAAAGAAGAGAAAGAAAAAAAAAAAAAAAACCCAAAACAAAACAAAAAAAATTACCAATCCCTATGTCATAAATGTTTATATTAAAGAAAAAAAAATCCCCAAGTTATACAGGCCCCAAATTGTATGTCTTATTCTGAATCATGAGGTAGGTAGCACGTTTTATCATAAATCCTCATTTTCCCCATGTAGGAATATAAACAGTTTAACCTTATCTGATCCCTTATGAAAATGGGGGAAGCAGGAAAGGGAGCACATGAGTCCTATTCTCTTCAGAACTGGATCAAAGAAGGAATAATATACACACTTGGGTGTAGAAATAAATAAGACAGAAATACATATGTATATATTATATAATTATTAGAATTCATACAGCTTTTGTCCTAAAAGCTCAAAGTTCTGAAAAAGCATCCATTTGTTATTTTTTTTTCTCTCAAGGAATTAAAAAATATTATTGATGACAGATAAGTTGAGGTAGAAAAGTCAAATACATAGGCAGAGTCAGAAACAGAACTCAGGTCCTTACATTTTTTCCCATTATGTTTCTCATTACCCTTCGTTGACTAAATTAGATTTTTCAAATGTTTTTTGAAGATTTCATGAAATCCTAATGGCAATGGGAAAAATGGGGGAGGGGAATGTAACCCTTCCCCTTGTCCCGAGGTAGTGCCTGGTGCCTAAGTTTTAGGTGAAAAGGAACTTTTCCTTGGCATTCCTGGATGCCACCAGAAAGAAAGACTGGCCTAGTCTAGTGATTTTACAAACACAGCCCATCCCTAAATTAAAATTTTGGGAAATTTAAGGGATTCTATGGAATACCACACATGTAGCACATCATTTCCCTGATCTAGAAGAAACCTTGTATTATTTTCATCCTCTTATCTTTAGGTAGTACTAAACACATACAAAAAAATGTCTCATTATTAATGGACTCTGGTTTAAAAAAATACTTAGAATCACAACCTTAGCAAAACTCATAAGGGAAATCCTTATATTTAACTTAAATCCTGCCTGTTGCCATTTAAATTCATTTAATCTTGCTTTGTCCTACGAGTAGAAAGTGAACACTGGTGAAAGCTCTGTATGTGTGTATCTATCTGTCTGTCTGTCTCTGTCTTCCTCTCTCACACTCTCTCAGCCCCTTTGCATTAGTTGCATACTTGAAATGAGCTGTACCCCAAACCCTGATGAGAGCAATAACAAAGATTATCTCCTGTCCCTTAGGTTCCTACAAATGAAGTAAATCCAAAAGCCCCAGGCACCAATTAAATTCAATTCAAAAAGCATTAATTAACTACTGGTGTTTTATAATGCAAGTACTCAGGAAACAAAGATTTTAAAATGAAAGTGTAACTATCTTCAAGGAGCTTACATTCAGATTCTGATTCTGCTTTGATATTGTAAACTGTAGCATTAACTTTGGTCAAATAACCTAAAATCTCTTGGTCACTATGTATTGACTGTCCTCATTGTGTTCATTATTTATTAGATGTTTGTCACTTTGCCAGAATGTTTCTAAAGGAATATGAATTCCAATAAAGAGAAATCACAAATTTGAAAATATATATATATATTTTGTTAGCAAAAGAGCTGTTTTATATAATTCTCTGAGGTTGAAAATATTTTGCTTTCATCCATATTTATGTTCATTCATGCACCAAGTTTTTATTAAGCACCTACTATATGTCCATCCTGTAAATACGAAGACAAAAATGAACCAATTCCTGCCCTCAATGAGCTTTCAATCCACTAGAGAGATATTAGAGGATAGTTAGCTAGTGTGTGTGTGTCTATGGTGTGGAGAGACAGAAAGAGAGAGAGACAGAGACAGAGAGAAAGAGAGACACAGAGAGATAGTGAGAGAGAGAGAGAGAGAGAAAGAGAAAGATTCTCACAGCAACCATTTGAAGCAAACATTTTATCTATTATTTCCATCTTATAGATGACATAATTGAGGTTTCTAGGGGCTAAGTGGCTTGCCTATGATCATACATCTGGTGTCAGAGATGGGATTTGAACTTGGTCTCTTCAGATTCCATATTTAGACTCTTTCCACTCTTTCATGGAGCTTCCTAAAAGATCAGAGCTAAAGGCAGAGGATATTGTGCTACTTAAAAATAAAATTCCATAGCAACTGGATGTCTTTCTAGAACACCCAAAGACAGCTAGGTATTTTAGTGAATAGAAGGACAGATGTGGAATCAAGAAGATTCAAGTTTGGATCCTCCCTCAAATGTTTGCAAGCATGTGACCCTAGGGACGTTATCTAACTTCTCTGAGCTTCTGTTTCCCCATACATGAAACTGAGATAAGTTAGTATTTATATCACAGGCTTGTTGTGATGATCAAAGGTTATGATATATGTAAAGCGCTTTGCAAACCCTAAAATACTGCATAAATGTCAACCATCATGATGATCAACACGAGATTAATATTAGAGTACCGGATTTGGATTTGGAAAATCTGGAATCATGTGTTTCCTACCTCTGTGACCTTTAACCTATGTCTGATTCAGTTTCCTTATCTGTAAAATTAGAATAATAATAGTGCCTTGCTCCTTTGGTTGTTATAAGAACAAACAGATAATACTTTTAAAGTAATTTTCAAACATTAAAGTTCTGTACAAATGTTATTGTTTTTGTTATTATTATTCATTAGTAATAGTGGTTCAATAGTCACATGTTGATAATTTCCTGATACTTTGATTTCTTTGGTAGACATTTCCACCAATGGTGCTGAACAAAACCCATCCACATCTCATCCTGTGTGATGCTTGCCCATATCATTCCATTAATGCTTCATAGTGGATTTACCCAATGCACTGGAAGCCCTCTGGGATTTTTAATATTTCATTAATATAAGTGGAATATTCAGGCTGCCCATTTATTATTTCTCACTCTGACTACATCACTGGCCCCCTCATTTTTTGAGTCATGCATGTCCTAGAGGGTGTCTTTTAGCTCCTTCTTGTGTGTGTCATCATTAATAACATACCAGAGCCTTTTGACACCCACTGTGAAGCTTTACATTGCCTCTTGGGTCCCTGACAATTTGCATTCTTTGGAGAGCATGCTGTGCCATGATTCACAGCCATTATCAGATCATCAGGGAAATAAGTTGCTTCTAGAATCTAAAAAACTTTCAGTTAAAAAAGACTGCTAGCCCAACTTCTCTCTAAGTTCAAAGTCAATACACTAGTAGTTACCCAGTTCTTCCAATCTCTTTAGAAAATGGGGTGAGTAGAATTTAGCTCTAGAACTATGACCCCTTAGACTCCAGCCCTTATTACCTACCTCATTCCACATATTGCACAGAACTTACAAAACTTTCCCATTGATAAAAATATGCATGTGCATTTTATATACTCAATATATTTATGCACAAAGTGATGATGAGGATAAGGGTGATGACGGTATCAATAAGAATCATCTTCATATAGAATTTACTATGTGCCAGGCACTTGGCTAAGCACTTTACAATTATTACTGCATTTAATCCTCAAAACAACTCTTGGAGGTAAGTGTGGTTATTATTCCCATTTTAGAGATAAGAAAACTAAGGACAACAGGGGCTAAATGACTTGCTGTCATAGTTAGGAAGTGTCTGAATTTGAACTCTGATTCTTCCTGACTCCAGGCCCAGTGCTTTATTCTCTGAGCCACCTATGTGCATACATGTGTATATGTGAGTGTATGTGTGTGTGTGTATGTGTGTGTGTATATGTACATATGGATGCATTATACACACATAAATATATATACATATATTATATATGCATATATATATCTTGTATATATGCTTACATAGTATATTTCTAAATTCATCTGAGTATGCTTATTTATAATTAAATCTCTAGATCAGCTATTGCCAGCTTAGCCTGTAATGACAAATATGATCAGACTAGATCTGGAGTATTATGTCTAGTTTAGGGCACAACATTTAAGAAGATTAAGTAGAGATTATTTAGAAAAGAGGGACTAGGACTTTGAAGGAACAAAAAATGCGTGCAATGTAAAGACTGATCAAAGAAACTTGCGGAAGGTTAGCCTGGAGAAGAGAAGACTTGGTGAATCCTGATCACTGTCTTCAAGTGTTTTTCAGGTTTTATATGGAAGAGTAACTGGATTTGGCCAGCCTCCTCCTCACTAGTAGTCCTCAAGCAATGACTGGGCAATCCCTTATTTGGTATGTCCAGCAGGTAGTTCTTGTTCAAATATAAAATGAATTTTTATGTTCTCTGAAGTACCTTCCAATCCTGAGATTCTGTGATTCTTTCATCTTAAACTGGAGGCAGAAATTTCTTGCAAATAAAAGTCTACCCTGGATTCCCAACCCCCTACCACCAAGTCACTGCTCCTCCAGTCAGTCTAGAAATGCTAATGTGTTTCTGATGGCTCATTCTCTTCCACTCTTCTCTTGAATCTAGTCACCTGTTGATAGCTAATTTCCCATATTCACACTAGTATGTTGGTCTCTCCATTTTGTTCTCCCATGATCCACTACTCAAAGGAAATCCATTATTCTTGATAGGGTGTCTAACTGCTTCAGACCTTAGGGATTACTCTGTTGATTTAAAATTTCAAGTCACCAGGCCTCAGATTAGTTATCAAATCCCAGCAATCCTATCAAGTCCACTCCAAATACATTTCCTATTATAGTCTCTCTTCTTTGTAAGGACCAATTTTAACCTTTAATAGTCTGAATTTTGGCACTCCATGACCATATGTCTAACATACATCCATATGTTATAGAACTACCTGATCCCTACAGTACTAGTATCTTCTAGTTTGGTTTATGATGTACTTGTATGACGCATGTAGTTAAGCGATAACAATCCCCAAATATTTTCTTCAAATGCAGTATTTGAGATTTCTCAAACATATGTTTCACTAATGAAAGATATTGGCAAATAAAATCAGACAATTAGGATTCAATCTACCACAAACCTTGGAGTCAGTAAGATCTGAGTTCAAATCTAGCCTCAGATATTTACTAGCTATGTAACCATAAACAAATCACTTGACCTCTGTCTGTCTCAGTTTTCTCAGCTGAAAAATGTATAGTACCTGCCTTCCAGGGTTATTGCGAGGATGAAGTGAGATGATATTTGTAAAGTGGTTTGCTAAACTCAATGGTCTACATAAGTGCTAGCTAATATTTTTGTTGTCACTGTTATTAAGTAATTTCACCTCCCAGAAGTCTTCAATTGGTAAGGGGAACAGACTGTATACCAGTGGTTCCCAACCTGTGGGTCGTGACCCTTTTAGGGGTTGAATGTCCCTTTCACAGGGGTCACAGGGGTTGCCTAAAACCATTGGAAAACACATATTTCAGATGGTCTTAGGAACCAAGACATTGTTCCTCTATCCATCTCCAGGCGGGTCCGCCCACATGCAGATATGCCCACATACAAGTATTAAAGGGTCATGGCATTAGAAGGTTGAGAACCACTGCTGTATACTGAAGTAGTGTTTATATAAGTATAAATATTTTCCTCAGTTGGAGCACAGCCACAAAAAACTGACAATAACACTTCAAAATAAATTATAAAGTATTTATATGGGTATTGATTTAGGACTTAAGGAATATCATCTGGGTGGAGAGAACTTATAAGTCAGAAAAGGGTACAAAGACCACTTGTGAGATCTTTACTAGATGGGCCTCAAAACTGACATATCCCAAAGTTAAAAAAAATATAGTAGAAAGTCAGAGAGTTAATAAGCAAGATGATAGGTAAAGGTGAAGGTGAACAGGTTAAAGTCTGCCTGGCTAATGTGATGGGTTCATCTGTTGTAATGAAGAATGATCTTGCCAACCTCCATGGTCAGGGACTAGGGATGGTGAAGGCTGGTGGAAAGTCATCCATTTTAATATTAAGTCTTCTTTGCAAGAACAATATACTTTTCCTTCCTATTTGGGGAGCAACTTAAAACATGCCATAAGGTGTAAAAGGACAAGATAAAGCTGACAACAGTTGTAGGAAATCTTTATAGAATACTAATTTTAGGGAAATAAACCTTATCTTATTATAAATGTTTGGTTGTAAGGGATACAAAGGGTGAGCTCAAATGGCAAGTTGAATTTTAAGGAGCTTATGAGTTAATGATCATTGCCAAGAAATTTTCTAAGATTGCATTTCTAATTCCCGGCTGTTTTTCTGTTGTCTTGGAGTGATTTACAAACTGGATACTTCATAAAAGGAATACTCTAAAAAAATAACCACAACAACAATAATAGTATCATATGAGAACAGAATGTGTTATAAGATGGAACAACAGGCATTCCAGGGAGGACTACAGCAAATTACTTTCAGAGGCTTTGTAGAGAATTCTTTTCAACTGTAGAAAGATTCAAACCTCAAAGTCTTTAATAATGAGAGGCTTTTTGTTTATTAATTTACTTCCTTTTTTCTTTGCAAGTGAGCAACGGAGAATTTACACACAACAAAGAAAGAGGGGGGAGCTCTCTGGAGAGAATATAGTATGGAACAAAAGTGACTATTTGGTAATTTTTTTCAATTTGTAAGCTTTTTCTAGAACAAATATCATCATGGGCACAAGTATACAATAACTGATGAGATTTTGAGAAGGAAATCTCATTTTTTTTTGATCATGGTAAGACACTAAAGCTGGAAAAATGATGAACTTAGATTCAGAAGGTCTGGTTTGAGATCAGCTCTGCCAGTAAGTCATTTAACATGTCTTTCACTGTCATCTCATCTGCAAAATGGGATCAATAAATCTAACACTACTAATATCACAGAGTGCTTTAATGGGGTAATTTAAATGTGATATTATCTAATTGCTCTCTAATTTTTTTAAAATTTAAAAACAAAGTTTTTAAACATTCGAATTATTTTCAGATTTCTTAGTCAGTCAGTCAGTCAATAAGCATTTAATGAATCCTACCTATGTGTCAGGCACTGAACTAAGTATTAGGGATTAAAGAAATGTCAAAACATGGTACCTCCTCTCAAGGATTTCGCATTATAATGGGAGGGAATCATAAGGACCTGAGTTCAAATCCAGTCTCAGACTAGTGAAAGTAACTTGACCCCAGTTGAGAGAGAGAGAGAAAAACAGAGAGAGAGAGAGAGAAAGAGAGAGAGAGAGAGAGAGAGATTGGCCATCTGATGACACAACCCTCATACTATTCATAATACACACATGCACAATTATGCCTTGTATGTGCATACAAGATATATAGTTATTAAATGTATGTTACTTCAAAACATTAAAGATATACAATGAGACAACTAGGTGGCCCAGTTGCAAGAACTTGGAGTCAGGAGAGCCTGATTTCAAAATCTGCCTCCACTTAGGAGCTTTGTGATCTGGGGCAAATCTTAACCCCAATAAGTTTCAGTTTCCTCAAGTATAAAATGTAGGTAAGAATATCAATTACCTACCTCAGTGTTGGAAGGATCAGATAAAATAATATGGTCAAGTGTTTGGCAAATCTTAAAGGGTTATTTAAAGTCTAGTTATTATACTCATCATTACTTCAAAAGTTCTATGACATGATACACATGTATAGGTGATTTAACTACTAATGCAAATTGCAACTGTCCCCCTTTTTAGTCAAAGACCATCAAGAACTACGGCCTCTCTGAATTTATCTAGACTATTCTCTCAAACAATATGGCACCCATGCATGTACAGACACACACACACACACAGTTGTTGGGTTGATATGCAAAGCATTTCCCATTGATCAATATAATTCATACCCTATTAGCTGTAATAAATAAAACATTAAGCATATCAGGCATTGTCTTAGGTGTAGGATTTATAAATAAAATTGTGCATCTTGGAGCATTCTATTGGGGATAACATTTGCATAAATGGATACATATGGAAAGAGAGCAAAGTGGCACAATGGAGAGAGTGCCATGCCTGGAATCCAAAGGCTTGAGTTCAAATCTAGCTGCAGATATTATTTACTGTGTGAGTCTGGATAAGTCAACCTTTTTTTTCCTCATTTTTCTCATCTGTAGAATGAACTGGAGAAGGAAATGGCAAACTACTCTACTGTCTTTGCCAAGAAAAATCCAAATGAGGCCATTAAGAGTGAGACATAACTGAACAACAATATACATATAAAATTGAAATAATGTAATTTTTTTTTCCAAAGAGCATACTTGCAGCTTGAATGATAAGAAAAGGTTTCATACAGGAAGTGCCACTTGACCTGATATTTGGAGGACATTAAGGAATGTAAGAGGTTGGCATTGAGAAAGGAGGTTATTCTAGACATGAAGGACTGCCAATGCAAAGAGAGAGTATTAGGAAATGGAAACTCCTGTAGGAGAAACAGTAAGACAAGTTAGGCCAGATTATGCCTATCAAAATCCCTGAAATTCCTCACATTCACTTCAAAGACCTTACCCATCAAAGCGATCACCACACGAGCTAATTAATATTCAAATCATTTTGTGTAACAGACATATTCTACTATCACTGCCTAGCCTCTAACGGAACAAAGAAACACTTTTGTTGAGATAACTAGGAGATAGACATAGCCTGTTCTTTTGGTCTGTGGTAGGAATTGTAATTTGCAGAACTTGACGCCATTTAAAACTTTCTTCCCTGTTTCCTGAGCTTTTTTTAAAAAGACTGCCACACCTTTTACAACAACCTTCTTAATCAATCAACCAAGCAGGCATTTACTATGTTCCAACCACCATGCTAAACACAGCAGGAAGGAAGGAAGGAAAGAAGGACGGAAGGAAGGAAGGAAGAAAGGAAGGAAGGAAGGAAGGAAAGAATTTATAAATTTATAAATAAAATTGTGCATCTTGGAGCATTCTATTAGGGATAACTTTTGGATAAATGGATACATATGGAAAGGGAGCAAAGTGGCACAATGGAGAGAGTGCCATGCCTGGAATCCAAAGACTTGAGTTCAAATCTAGCTGCAGATTTTACTTACTGTGTGAGTCTGGATAAGTCAACCTTTTTTTCCCTCATTTTTCTCATCTGTAAAATGAACTGGCAAATGTAAAATGAACTGGAAATGGCAAACTACTCTACTGTCTTTGCCCTCACATTTCTCACAACACTTTGTACATTGTATAATTAAGGGATTCTATTTAAAAAAAAATTTCTGTATGTACATTAGCATTTAAGTTCCTCAAAAAAGTTAAGGACTAAATACTAAGCCCTGTCACAGCCAACCAAAGTGTTTCTTCTATGTATGTACAATATATAGCAGTATATGAATTACATGGGACAATCGATAATTTTGAAAATGGTTTCATTTTGTGACAGCAGCGGCTCTTTGAGTATGCATCTGTTGCCACTAGATGGACATAAAAAACATCCGATCATGATTAGATGGACACTGTCATTATTTGTCCTTCATTCTGGAAAGTGATACCTTGACTTTCAAGTGAATTGAATTTAAAATGAGGAAAGGCTGTATAAAGTCACCAGCCTTAGTCTCTCCTCCACAGCCATCTGGGAACAGTGGCAAAATATAGATCAGGACGACTAGAGATTGCCCTGGATGCAGAGGGAGACCTTGGCCTTTTTAAGCTAAGGTCTTTGACAGGTTGCAATTTGATTGAGGCAAACATCCATTCAGTGATAGAGCTGGTATCTTCACTTTTAGCTAACTTTTTATCAGATGAGTGCTGAATTTCATGTCATACAGATGTATTTAATGGAACATATTGTATAATAGAAGTTTTCTAAAAGTTTAAAACGTTTATAATTTTTTAAAATAAAAATACATTTACTTATTTTACTTTATTTTGTGCCAAGTAAGTCACATACCACTGAGTAGGGGAGAAGGGAGTATGCATTTTTGTTGAATCCAATTGTTCTCATATACCTGAGTTCTATAATCAAGGTCAGATAAATCTTACTGAGAATTGAAGAGAAACGTTTCAGATCAAAGAAACCCAAATATTATTACTTTCCTTTTATTATTTGGCAGGGAGGAGGGTTATAGATATTTGACTAAAAGAAAATTTCAAAAGTGTTCTTTTCCAATCTCCTGCTTCTAAAGATAAAGTTGAGTATATATTCGATTGTTCCCTACCCGGTTCATCTGTAATAGGATAAAACCAATGGCAGATTTTGAATTGTCAAAAAGTAAATACCTCTCTGATTTCACTCTAAGTAGTTGATCTAAGCAGGTGTGTTGCAAGGAGGGCAATCATTTCCCCAGATACTGCTGTCAAGCTCTGTCTTTAAACATGAAAAAAAGAAAAGAGAAAAATAAATAAACCAAGGGCATGTTTTTAAACGTGGCTTTCTTTTTATCCTTATGTAAGCTTCTAGAGGGTGGATACCGGCTCCCTGGGAACACTTAAATATTAAGTAAACATGCTGATAGGTTTGTTTTTTTTTAAGTGTGGGGAGGGGGGTGGGGGGAGGTAAGTTTAATTTTAAACATTGGATTTAAAATGGGATTGATTTGTGTACTAATGGTGTAATTTCCAAGTATTTGTTCTAATAACAAACAGCATTTGCAACGACTACTATTCCACTGTAACTTCATAGCTAATTAGAAGAGAATCTCACTAATGCACACTAATGAAAGGAAGAGCTATTACAGATTAGCAAGTGAAATTATCAGGGTCAGCATCCCGAGCTGTAGTTTGCTTATTTCTGTAAATACATGCTGTTTTCTTCATTTGTAACAGCCCCAACTCACTTAAATGCACAACATTCTAGTATATGAGATAAAATAAGTCTTGCTAACATGAGCTCTTAGCAAAGTGCGCTACTATTAAACCTATATTAGGAAGTGAGATTTAAAAATTTCAGTTTTGAGGGACCGATTAGAGTGCTTCCGGAACCCTGATATGTGTGAGAATTAAACAACATGAGAAAGATCCAGGTGCTGAGAAAATCCTACATAAGTTTCAGCGTCCTTGCTGTTCTGACCTTGCCTTCAATTTTTGCCAGAAGTCATATGTTGTTATGGACAGAACAGAAGACTTTGAGTCTTAAAACCTGGGTTTGAGGCCCAGCTCCACCACTTACTAAATAACCACATGACCTTGAACAAGTCACAGTTCCCTTTCTAAACCTTAATTTTTTTCATATTTACAGGGTAGTTATAAAATGATGGAGCTTGGTATAATAGGGTTTAAAAAATAAAGTCCTAGTGGCTAGGTTGGAATTCCAGTTTTGATATTTAAGCACTCTGTGGCAGTGGGTAAGTCATGAGAGGGTTGGCATAGATGACCTCAAAGCTCCTTCCCAGATGGAAATCTATGATCTTATTATCCTAGAAGTCATTTAAACTCTCAGAATCACAGTTTCCTTATCCCTAAAATGAGGAGGTTGGACTATGATTATCTCTGAAGGTACCTTCCAGCCTTTAATCCTATAAATACTATAATGTATGTAAAACATTCTGTAGCTTTAAAGCTTTGTTCAAATGAGAGTTATTGTTATGATGATCTGGTATTTCAGGTCATATCACAGTGGTAGGTTCAATAAGGATAGTACTTCAGAAACAGTAAGTCCGTGTGTGAAAATTCAAAGACCAATTTGGTGGTGACTGCTTGAATATGACTTTAGACACCAAGGTAGAAGACAATTTCACAATCAGAAATTAAGCTGGGTTGCTAAAATCATAGCATTGTTCCTGCCTTTCAAGAGATTATTTCTGGGGCCACAACATGGGTTTAGGAGACAAATAATAGTAGAATAGCATCGCAAAAGCTAGAAGGGACTAGAGATCATCTAATCCAATTTCCTCATTTAATAGATGAGGAAACTGAGGACCCTGGATTTGAAACAATTTGCCCAAATAGATATGTTTTTATGATACTCTTGGTTTTAAAGGTTATTATCCTGGACTGAGAATTCAGCAATCTGAGTTACTGTAGGAACTTAACTATACTCAGTAAAACAGTCTAGGATCACCTCAATAATTTTGTGTGTGTGTGTGTGTGTGTGTGTGTGTGTGTGAGAGAGAGAGAGAGAGAGAGAGAGAGAGAGAGAGAGAGAGAGATTGGTGAAGACTATGAATTCCATCTCAGAACAGCATTTTTAATTGCATACAATAAACTACATAGAATTACAAAGGAAAACAACTGAAATACAATCATGAAATTATTTTACAAATCAAATTCATGAACTCCATGTTAAGAACCTCTAGGTAGAGGACAGTTTTATATGGAGTAAGGGAGGCCTGAACTCAAAATCAGCCTCCAACATGTTCTACTTTTGTGATCACTTCACCACTAACCCTCAGTCTCTTTAAAGAAAGAAATGGTGATAATACCTTCAGTACCTTCCTCACAAAGTTGTTGCAAAAATCATATGAAATAATAAAATATCTAAATGTCAGCTATTTTGGATAACAATGATAAGTCAATTTTTAGTACTGGACAGTGTTGGGCCTAACATTGCTATATTCCATGGATTATAGCATATGTTTATAAAGTTCCTTGTATTAATTTATATGTATTATATATAATTATTTTTATAATTATGATATATTATATGTAATTATAAGATATTATATATGTGTGCTTATACTAATCTCTATATATGTTGTCTCCCCTGAAAAAACATAAGCTCTTGAGTGACAGAGACTGTTTTCTTTTTGTCTCGAAAAACAGTCTTACTCATGATAGGCATTTAATAAATACTTGCTGCCTGACTGATCGATTGGGTCTGCTATAGTACTCCTTGACTGGTTTTTGTGTTTCCAATGAATTGTACTTAGTTGGCAAGGCAGAACCCACAGTAACAGACTGCAACAGCAGTTGGTCAATCAGAAAGGAAATAATGCTCACTACAAGTCCTCTGCAACAAAAACAAGACGCAGAAGATAACCCACAATAGAATTATCCACCCACTACTATAGCATCAGCTAAAATAGATAAATCAATCTATTAATTAACAAGCATTTATCGAATCCCTAATATGTACCAGACAGTGTGGTAAGTGTTTAAAAAAATGAAAATCCCAAATCTCAAACAACTTATTTTCTATTGTGAGGCACAACATGCACATGAATAAATAATATATAAAATAGATGCAAGATAAATATGTTTGTTTTGGGGAGCAGCTGAGCAGATCAGGAATGTCTTCATGTAGAAGGTGTCACTTAAGCAGAGTTTTGAAGGAAACAAGAAATTCTAAGAAGTAGACATAAGGTAGGGATATATTCCAGTCATGGGGAATGGCCAGTACAAAAGTTAAGGAGAGAGGAGAGGTAATCTGATGGGTACACAGCAAGAAGACTAGTTTGCCTGGATTGTAGAGTGTAGGAAGGAGAGTAATTTATGGGATTGGAAGCAAGTTGGATTCAGGTTAGGAAGGTTTTTAAAAGGTATGGGAGCTTAAATGTGAAGCTCCAGGCAAGAGGGAGCCATCAGAGATTATTGAATAGGTGAGTAGCCTGGTCACAACTTTCTTTTGGAAAATCACTTTGACAGTGGTGGGTAGAAAGATTAGAGAGATGAGCCTGAATACAGAGAAAGTAAATAGGAGGTTATTGTAAGAGTCCAGATAATAGGGAATGAGAGCCTCAACAAGGGTGGTGATCATGTCAATAGAAAAAAAAAGAATGGATGTAAGAGATATTGTAGTTAGAAATAGTAGATTTAACCAAACAATTATATATGTGCAGAGAGACAGACTGAGGAGGCAATGATACACTAAGCTGTGTGAATGGAAGCACCATGGTACCTTCATGATAAGTGGTGAAATTTTCAAGGGAGGTGGACTTTGGGGGGAAGATAATGAGTACAGCTTTGAACATGCTTATAATATATTATTTGAAATGCACAATAGGCATTTGGAGATGTATGACTGTGGCTCAGGAGAAAGATTAAAGATAGATACAGAGACAATAAGTATACCCATAACAGCTGAAGAAGTGAAAGAACACAGAACTAGCATAGATATGACCCAAGAAAGATCCTTAGGCTACCCCGAAGATAAGGTCCGTGATCTGGAAATGAATCTTCAAAATCTGAAGATAGGTTAGACAGGCAAAAGGAAGACTAAAAGCACCATCATGAAAATCCATAAAAGAGAGAACCCAGGAAGAAAAGGTAATCAACAGTTCACTATGCTACAGAGAGTTGAAAGATGAGAACTGAGAAAAGGCCATAAGATATAAGGATTAAGAGATCACCAGTGACTTTGTAGAGATGGGTTAGAGGCAGCTTTTTTCCCCCTTAGGAATTTGTCCATGAAAGTGAAGAGAGATATAGAAAAATGCAATATAGAGTAATAGGGTGAAGTAAGTTTTTTGTTTTGTTTTGTTTTTATTATTTTAAAGGTTGAGAAGACTAAACCATACTTGTAGGAAGTGAGAGAGGAACCAAGAAAGGCAAGTAATGAGGGTCAAAGTAACATTTCAGGAAAAAAAAAAAGCACAGCTTCAAATGGTATTGTATAGCAGCAAAATAAGAAGAATAGCTTTTCAAAGACCAAAGTGATATATTGTGAAAAGGAATAGGAAAAATATGACCAAAAGGCATAGAATTAAAAAGTGTAAAATTTGGTTGATACTGCATGACTCTACCAAGAAAAGGACAGCTACATTATGGAGAGTGGCAAGAACATTGGTCTCAAATCAATCTTTTCAGTTATACATGTAGATGGCAATTATTAATATTCATAGAATCATTCTTTGATACAAAGAAAAAAGAATGGTGAAACCATGCAATGTATATAACTCTTCAAATCTGTTTCACACATTCAACAAATGATGTTCTACAAAAGTCTTTTTTTTTTCTTGGTGAAACTTTTTTCTTAATTTCATTTATTAAAAGTTAGAAGTTGAGGCAGCTAGATGGCACAGTGAATAGAGTCCTGGTCCTGGAGTTAGGAAGACCTGATTTCAAATCTGGCCTCAGACACTTAACACTTACTAGCTGTGTGACCTTGGGCAAGTCACTGAACACCAGTTGCCCTGTGTTCCCCTCTCCAAAAAAAAATTATAAGTTTAAAGTCTAGCATTCCAAAACAAAACCAAGAAGCTTCAAATTTTATTAAAATTTATTCCAAAAAATATATCTATATGACAGTGTAAAGCCATGCACAAGCAGCTTTCCAGAGGATGGCTGCTGTGAACAGCTTTCAACATTCTGATTACACAGTATAGTGAACTCTCTATTCAATAACAAATAAGCGGAAAACATTCACAGAAAATCAAGGTACAGCATTCAGAATGTTACAACTTATCGCAGAAAATCAAAATACAGCATTCAACGTGTCACAACTCAACAACTTATCACTAAAATGGCCACATAGTTTTCACCTAAGTGGTCACATAGTTTTGAACAAAGTACAATCATTTAGTCAGTCAATCACTTAGTAACTCAATCATTCAATCATAAAATACAAAAGGTCAAGGTCCTCCACCCATGGGGCATATTAAGTTACAAATCAGTCCCTATTCAGTCATCAGTCACTACTCAATCACCAGTCTCTACTCAGTAACCTCTTAAGGGGTAGTGGAAAATACACAGGCCATCCACCCCTTGGTCACAAGTAAATCACAATTTCATCACTACTCAGTACCCATGGAGAGGTCTTTTCATCATGACCCGCCACAGGCTTTCAGCTCCCATGGCTCCTCTTCCATGGTCCTAGCTCCCTTCCAAATCTAACCAACTGCCACCTAAGTCCAAAGGCTGACAGCTCCCAGCTCCTTGTCTAGCTCTATGTGCAGTTCCTGCTCTATATTGAAGCTCACAGGGTCCAGTCCATCTCAAATCCTTCACAGTCTCTGTTCCTCAGAAGACAAGGCTTAACAAAGCCACAGGAACATTCACCCACATTAACAAAGCCACAACAACATTTGTACAAAATACCAGCACCACAGTCATGCTTCCTCAGTCTTCTGAAGCTCTGGCTGGCCCTTGGAAATACTCAGCAGCTCCAGCTGTCCCTCAGAAGTCTTCAGCAGCTTCATTCTCAAAATCAAAATCACTTTCTCCCATTCTCAAAATCAAAATCA
>CM053584.1:299540300-299556104 GCA_028627135.1 Pseudochirops cupreus | reverse complement strand
TCCATGCAAGCCCTCTCAGCCTTCCAGGAGGCCTTCACCAGATTCTGGTCTCAGGAAAACTCCATCTCAGTTCTCAGTCAGTTCTGAGCTTCCAGATGCTGGGAAAGAAACTCTCTCTGTCTCTGTCTCTATCTCTGTCTCTCTGTCTCTCTCTCTCTCAGCTGGCTTCAGTCTCCATGATTCTTCCTTCACCAGGGGCAGCATTCCAATTCTGTCTCTCTGTCTCTGGAATTCTTGCTTATATACACACACTGACCTCCTGTCTCAGCCAATCCCCTTCTTCCATATCAGCAGGGGAGTTCATGCCTTCTCAATAGTGGGACAGAGTTCGAACCTTCCATACTTAGCCCCAAGGTACTAAGTGCTAAGTATCTGCTAAACTGATTACTATTACAAGCTTCTAACCGGCTGTCAATGAAAGAAAGTTACTTCATTTTTGGATGTTATCAATGTATTTTTATTCTGGGACCAACACAAATTTGAATACTCAAAATCTTTTCTAGTGTTTGAAGCAAAAAAACACAATGTGACTGTGACATAACACCAGCCTTTTGCTGTACTTACACCATTCTGAGGTAGCCAGTAATTCTGAAGTCATTAGCTAGTTTGTGACTCTATTAAGTGACTCCATGATCTGAGATTAGTCACTGGGTATATTTATCAAAGGGAGATAATTGACGTGTTGCCTAGCAGAAAACAATTAAAGTTTGTTTAGGGGAAAGAAAAGGGGGGGAGGGGAACCTGGCTAAATCAATGCAAGATTTTTCTTTTTTACAAATATAACTTGGGGACTGGGTAAAGGAAAGTAGGAGCTATGCTGTTCTGGATTTTGAAAACAGGGAAAGGGATAGAAAGAGAGGTTAAGGGGAACAGAGGTAAAGTAGTTTTGGATCTAGTTGGTATAATTCACCTTGTGCCTTCTGAAATATACTATATAGAGTAAATCTACAATTATAGCATGCTTCTTTGTAAAAACAGATGGTTCATTTGAAACCCATTTTACCAAAGCAAATGCATCTTTGGGAAATCCCAAACACATAGGGTTTGGTAAGATAAATCCTTGGAGTTGAATGCAAGAAGCCAAATTCCTATTTTAATTTTCTTTAGTGTTTCCCTGCTACTGAAAATCCAATCAGAACTCATTGATTCTCTTTTTGGATACTCCAGTTCTCCAATCAACCAATGATTTCATCAGCATAAGATAATAACACAAATTGCTATCTATCCACGCCTACCCATTCTGTGCTGCTTATGTTATCAGATACAATTCAAGCCATGAAAAAATTTGAGATCCTAATAGGCTGGCTATATGTAGCCAGTTTAGCCCAAGATTGACAGGAAAGGGTTAAAAGTGCTCCCCACCCCCTACTATCCCTCTTTCACTGGAATGAATGAAAGAAAAGCCAGGGTTTCAGCCCTAAGGCCTTTATCAAAGGGAGTGAGGAAGAATGGAACTATGTATGGTTCTTTGATAGAAGCTTCAGGGCAGAAACATTCGTTTTCCTTTGTTGGTTGTAAGAAGAAAAAAAAAAACCTCACTAAAATGTGCATTTAAATTGGATGTAAAGTTATATGTGTACACAGGCATACTAGCTCTTTGGGACCTTTTTCTGTTCATTGGGCCGCAAACTTCAGGTTTTTTTGTTCTACAATACTGACAAAATCTAGGCCCGCACACAGTGATTCCCTCCTATCCCCAGCTTAAAGAAAAAAAAAACAGCAAAAACAAAAACAAAACAAAACAAAACCCAGCAGCTCCAAAATGAAAACCCTTCCTCTTAACAAAGGTTTTCCTGAAGCTCTTGGGGATTCACTAGAGGGAAAAAAAAAAAAGCTTGTCATGGGCTACACAGAGTACCCAGGCCACCACTGAACACTAACCCCTTGTGCTACCCAGGAAGGAATGCAGTTCTTCAAGAAAACTCACCCTGGAGACCCCTGGCATTGACCATTAAATATTTAGCATCAAATACGATGGAAAATTTGAGTGTTTCTTTTTAAGTTCAAGGTTAAAAATGTCCCTGTTAGAATATTAGCCGACTTGCATATGACCTTTTATTTCTGTTGTTGTTCTCTGTGAGCAAGCTGCTGGCTGAAACAAAACTCCAGCCTTAGTGCTGTCAGCGGATATTGTCTCAGGCTGAGTACGTAACCTCTTTCCTACAGCAAAGTTATTTTAGATGTTTTAAACATGAAGCTGATTCTATGTCTTAATTTAAAGCATTCCCCCCTCTCCCTCCCTATCCTGGCAGTTGAAAGTTTTGTGTTCATGATAAATTGGGATCTAGGGAGTATACTGCTTAGAAATCATAGAATGATAGGATGATGTACAATTGTAAAAGAAGGGGGAAAATCTCTTATGCTTTAAATGTTATAGCTGGCAAATTGTTTCCAAAACTACATGATTAAGAAATATTATGAGTGTAAAAATAGCAATATATCAGTATTTGACTCTGAGGGCCTTTGAGAGGATCTCAGATCACTTCACACTTGGAGAAACTGAACCATGGAGATAAAATGAGTAAGATATTACAGAAACTAGGGCTAGAGGTTGAACCAAATGGGGGCATAATTTTATAGTTCCTCTTAGACTAGCCAAATTATAATGTTGGGTGAAGAATGAGGCAGATGTTGTATAAACAATCTAAGTCATGGTGCTGTAGATATCAGAGGGGCTTAGGCAATGACCTACCTGCCTCTTCCAGGTGATTCAGTATTAAAAACAGAAGGAGAGCAATGTAGTCAAAAATCCAAGTAGGCACTTCAAAGTCGTCATGAGGAAGAGAGATTAGTCTTCTTCTTCTTCTTAGCCACAGGGAGGAATATAACTAGTAAGGAAGAGTGGTAATTAAATAGAAAGTTTTCACCTAAATATATATGTGTCAATGGCTAGTGCTTGGTATCCCTGGGAGTCACCTTCAAATAAAAGTTAGATGGTCAGGGGCATTCAGTAGAGAAGACAATATGTTACAATGCAAAGGATTCTAGATTTTATTACAATACTAGATTAATTATGTTTATCTGTGTTTGTGTCACTTAGACTGTCAGCTTCATGAAAATATGTACTATGTATTACCTAAACTTACCCCATTCCCTAGCAGAGTACTAGACATATAATAGTCACTTGAAACTCTGTTGAATTAAATTTCATTTGACTGGATTGTGGGTGAAAAAAAGCAATGTTAATTCTCATCTCTGCTATTTACTAGTTATACCAGCTGTAATGACCATGAGCAAATCACTGATGCATCTGTGCCTCTATTCCCTTATCTAAAAAATGGAAATAATAATATTTACCTTACCTATCCATAGCATTTCTATGGATCAATTGAAAGAGTACATATATGGTATTCTGTTCATTGAAAACTTCTATAGAAATGGAAACTGTTCATATTCCTCATGCTTCAGGTTGGATTAGGACTATATGAACTCTGAGGTCCCTTAACAAATTCTATGATTTTAGTTACCAGAGGATCCACAGGTCAAAGCCAAGAGCTGGGATAGGAGGATTTTGGAAAGTTGTACTTATAATGTTATGGTGGTGGTGGTGGTGGTGGTGGTGGTGGTGGTGGGATTCTTTGGGGAGCCACTGCTTTTATATCTGCTTGAAGGTGTTCACTGTCAGTGATTCAGTCAGTTAATTGTTAACTAGTATTAACTGAGTATTCACTGTGTTCCTGACATTGCTCTAAGTGCAGGGGATACAAAGAAAGGCAAAAACATTGCTTCTGCCTGTAAGGAGCATACAACCAAACCAAATGGGGGAGATAATGTGTAAATAACTAGGTAGGTTCAAAATGTTATATACATACATATGCACATACATATACACACATAGATGGATATATATATATATACATATATATATATATATATACACACACACACACATATACACAAATATCAGTGTTAAGCTACTAATGTTTTTAAAGCTTTAATAGCTTAAAATTGCACTGACAAAGCTGTGATAGCTTAAAACTGCACTAAGACTTCTGGGACACCAGAAGTATATGAAGTAGATAGAAAGTTCTCTGAAAGGCTTAAGAAACCAGGAAAGGATTCAAATGGTGGACATTGAGTTGATGACGTTATTCTTGAAGGATATCCAGAAAATTAAGAGGTAGAAGTGAAGAGGCAGAACACTCTAGGCATGGGAGACAGCTAGTGCAAAGGAACAGAGATATGGCATAAGTATTTTGTATGAGGACCTTTAAGTAGGACAGTATAGTGAGTTGAAATCTGTGGAGGGGGATAAAATGTTAGGAAACTAGAAAGGTAAGAAAGGGTCCACATAATGAAGAGTTTTAAATACCAAAGAAAGGTTTTAAAAGTTGATTCTAAAGGAAACTGAGAGCTGCTGGAATTCATTGAGGGTGGAGTATGACATAGGTAGACCAAAGCTTTAGAAACATCATCTTGGTAGCTGAGTGGAGTTGGTAGAGGTATGAGTCTGCACTCGAGTCCATCATCAGGAGGTGGGGAGTATGCTTCAGAAAAAGTGCTTTGGAATTGTGGTTGGTCATTGTGTTGATCAGATTTCCTAAGTATTTAAAGTTGTTTGTCTTTACAATATTTTTCTTGTATAAATTGTTCTCTTGGTTCTGCCTCACTTCACTCCACATCAGTTCATACATTTCTTCCTAGATTTCTCTGAAGCCATTTCTATCTCATCATTTCAACAATGCAAGAGTGTTGAATACAATGGTATTTAACCTAATTAATATGCCACAATTCATTCAGCAGTTCCCCAATTGATGAATATCAATTCTTTGCCATTAAAAAAGTTACTATAAATTTTTGTACATATGAATCTTTATCCTTCTTTCTTTGAACTTTTTGAGATATAGATACAAAAATGGCATTGCTGTGTCAAATGGTATGTGATTTTTTATGTGTAGTTACAAATTGCTTTCCAGAATGGTGAGATCACTTCACAATTCCATCAACAATGCATTAATGTATATGTGTTTCCACAGTCCCTCTAGTATTTTTTCAATTTTCTTTTCTCTCAACTTTTATACTCTCATAGGTGTGAGAATGTTATGTTTGCCTTTTGTCTAATTACTAATGAGTTAGAGCATTTCCTCCTGTTTAAAAAAAATGAATCTCACTGTTTATTTGTTTGGTAGCTTGGCTTATGCCTATTCTTTCTCAGTTTGAGCTTTTGTTTTTCTACCAGTTTGTTGTAATCCCAGAATTCTTTTGTTTCCATCTTCACTATCCTGTCTTTCTCCTTTCTACTGCTTTGACATATACTTTTTCTCTTTTATAGACTCAAAAAATTGACAATCCTCAGATTCCTTGAGGTGGAGGTTGTGTAGGTCTATATATAGACTTGACCAAAGTAAACTCCATGAGGAAAACACTGACCTGAGCCAGGTTTTCAGTCCTCTTTTTTTGAGGGGGAAGGGGGGGCACTCTCATCCTTTTTTCATGTTTCAGATGATGTCAGTACTGTGGGTGGAATAGGCAAGAATTACTTGCGATTTCTAAGCTTGTAAATTTGCTTGCAGTAGCTGTGTCTGGTGCAGGAGTAAACTAGGGTTGGGAATGGTGAATGGGAACTTTAAATTTTAAATTCTTCAATATTATTTCAGGAAGCTTTTACAAAGTGAACTGTTTCCATTTTCATATCTTATGGCTTTAGCTTTAGTTATTATAAGTTACTTTTTTATGAGGTTGTTAGGTTGGGTATTTATGCAGAAGCTACTACTCTACCCTCTTGTTGCTCACATGACACAACATTTTATTTTCTCATTGACTTCCATCATAAATGTTACCATAGAAAGAATTGCCAAATAGATTCATTTGAAAACTTTTAGTGGGAGAAAAGTTAAATCAGAGACTTGTGGCATTAAATAAAGAAGGTAAAGTTAATGTCATAGTTGATAGAATTGAGAGCTATAAGGGAACTAATCTGTTCTAACTCATTATTTTATAGTTGAGGAAACTGAGATTAAAGCATATGAAATGATTTGAAAAGTTAATTCATAATATACTTCCTGGGCCTGTATTTCCCTTAGAACTGTTTGCTTTTTTGTTTAGGCATGTTGAACAGATCCCCAGAAATAATTTAAGGGTCAGAGATCTCCAGGGGATGGGAGGGGTGGGAGGGAAGATAAAATGAAAAAACAGGAAACAGTACAGAAAGTTGCCCAGAATAGAACTTTTTTAAAATGCAGATGACAAAGTACTGCTAATTGATTTAATTGGTAGAGAAAATACACACATGCATATTCACTTCAAACACTAAGGAATTTCCTATAATTTTTTTTTATTGTATTGACATTTTTATATCATCTTTATTTCTATTTCCTGCCCCCCCTTTTTAAAACATGAACCATCCCTTATAATAATGGTTAAAAACGAGGAAACAAAAGCAGTTCAGCAAAACCAGTCAAGACATTCACTATGTCTGACAACATACATAATATTCTGTTCTATACTCATAGAAGAGGATGTTCTGCATAATTTTCTATAGATTAAAAAAAAAATCAAATCTTTCTACTTGCTATTGACCTGCCTCTTCCTCTCCTCTCTACTACTCATTCTTTGATATTTCTTTCATGTTCTTCCATGTCTGTTTCCTTATTTGATAAATCATTTCTGGAATTTTGCTTTCCTCCTTACCTCCCCTGTCCTTTAATACATTCCAAAGGACCTAAACTAGGAGCCTAAAAGTTTAATCTCTAGGATCCCTTTCAATCTGATGAATCTAAAGGTTCTGCATTACTTAAAAATGCTAATAAAATTCGACTGCAATATCACCATTTATCAATAGATTTCATCATCTAATCTCCTACCAATATATTTCAACATGAATTTTTTTACACTTCAGGTCTTTAGGTCATATATGTACCTAAACAGTAACTCATTTCATCAGTTCTGTTCATTTGAAATTCCATATATTAAGACTATTTATAGTAGGAAAAGCATGTGTTTACAAGGAATGAAACTCAGAATCTGCTTTTGTAAAATATATTTCATGTCAGAAATACATACCACAAATTTTCAAAAACAAATGAGAAGTCTTTTGAATATGTCTAGATTCCTCTGTTTCAGATAAACTGTAAGGAGCTGACTATGTCTACATACTACTGACTATCTGAATATAGATTGTGCAACTACTCAGATATTTAGTAAAACAAAACAAAACAAAACAAAACATAAGATATACAGATAAAATATCTGAATTTTTAAAAACTTTAATCTGTATATTTTGGCATGGTATATACATAACCAGAGTATGCTAATTAGACTTTAGTTTTCTCAAGGAATTTGTGTTACTTATATATTTTATCGTGTGTGTGTGTGTGTGTGTGTGTGTGGTTGTGTGTGTGTGTTTTACCCTATATATTCTGGTAACTGAAAATATACTATGAGATAAAGTCATAGAAAAGTTAAAATATTCCTTAGACTTGTCAAAGATTCCAAATGTTTGTAAAAGCCATAAAAAATTCTTAAATTACTTGTTTTCATGGAAAGGATGATGGGAAAAGGAATATCAACTTATTAACCACATTCCTAGTCTTATTTATTGGGTAAATAAGTTTTCTTAAATAGGCAAATAATTATGAGGAAAGGCTTTATTAGGTGGGATTTTTGACACAGAAAAGGAAGAGAGATGCAAAGTGATGGAACAGTGTAGTTTGATGAATGTCAAAGGAAAATGGCAGCTTGAAAATATTTTGTTAAATCTTGACTGCACTTCATATCTGGGTGATCTCCCATAAAATTTATGTAATTGAGTAGCTATGCAGACATGAGAGGGCATTTTCCTTTTCACCCATGATAATTACCATTCCCTCCTAACCCCTTCCTAATGCAAGCACATAAAATGATTTACTTTGGGATATAGGCATTGTCTTAGAAAGGCAAAAAAACTCAGAAGTGAATTCTTGATCTCAGATAAACTTAGCTATTTCCCCCCAAGAATCCTGTGTATTTTCTGTGTGAACCAAAGCAGCTGAAGGCTATCTCTTAACACATTGAATAAACAACAAGCCGGCAACAAATGGAAAATGGATTATTTAAAGTATACTGTTACAGCCCAAGTCAGTGTTTTTTAATCTTCACCTGCCCATATCTTCCTTCTATTGAAGTAGACTTATAAGTCCTTCCTTAAACATATTCACCCCTCCTTCAAATTGTAAACTATGGATACACTAAAGTATGGCAAGCTTATCTAGATAATCTTAGAAATAATTTTATTTAATTCAATCCTGATTGACATAATCCAATTTTATTAAAGTTATTTATTGAACACCTACAATGGTATTGCACTAGGTGGTACAATGGACACAAAAAAATTAGTAGATTGTCATCCATTGCATCAAGGAACTTTTAATCTGATTGACAGAGGGAGATACGACAAATATACGACACATGAAAGCATATGCTATATGTAATGAGAAAAGCATAGCAGAAAGATCACCAGGATTGGTTTCATAAACTATGGGGGAAAGTCACCAATATCTCTGAGCTTCAATTTCCTCATCTGCAAAATGAGATTAGTAATATTTACGCCACAAATTGAGACAGATATTTTGGATATGGCCAATACAGGAATTAGTTTTACTTGTCTATGTATATTTTTAGGATGGTTTGTTTTTCTTTCTTTTTTTTTTCAATGGAGAGGAGTTCTAAGGAAGAAAAAATAGATTTTTGTTAATTAGAAAAAAAATATGTAAAGCCCTTTCCTCCGCAAATATTTACTATCACTACTTCACAGAGTTCATGTGTAATTTCAAAGAGAGAACATATGTAAAAAATGACAGGGGAAATAATCAATCAACAAGCATTTATTAGATACCTACCATGTGTCAGATGCTGTGCTAAGCTCTGAGAACAAAAAAGATAAAAGGAAAATTAAAGAGCTGGCTTTGGGAGAAAGATGATCCATTTGATATTGTGCAAATTAGGCTTAAAGGGCCAGTGGTATAACTTCTATGTGATAGCCAACATAATTTGGGCCCTTATATGAAGATGGATCTGAAATATAGATTATATCCCTTTTAATGGTAATGGAATTTAAAGGTCCCCCTGTATTGACTTGATTTTCTGGTTGAGTGTTGAAACCCAGAACTTGTGAATCCCACTTGTGGGATGGACTTGTTGATGTGAAGAGAGAGGGCTGAACTGTGAGGAGCTGGTGCCGTGGATTTAGAGAGAGGCATAAGCAGAGAGAGTCAGAAGGACTTTTGGGGAGCAGCATTGTAGAGGCAGAGAGAGAGGAGAATTGCTGGGGGCCAGAGTTGCTGAGAGTGAGAGAGAACTACTAGCTGAAGCCACCTGGACTGCTGAGGGCCAGTTGCAGCTGCCCAGGATTATTGAGAGCTGCCACCCGGAGCTGCCAAGGAGACATAACTGTGATGCCAGTATTTTGTCTGTCCGTTTTGATATTTTTACCAGATTTGTCTGCTGGACAGTGCTGTTGTTGCAGAGGTCCTGGAACCTTGCTGTTGGTTCAAGGGTCCTGAGACTGTTCTGCAGGCAGAGAGTGAATTGATGAGGACATTGGTAATGTATATCGTGGCTTTGTTAAGCTTTGTCTCCCCAGGAACAGAAATTGCTGAGAACTTGCTTCGCATCAAGATGAAGAAAAACCTCTCTTTGGGTATTAAATGTTGTGATGACATCTTAACCTTGTAGCTTAGAGGTAGATGGCTTTTGTGCTTTCCAATGCCCCTTTTGAGAAGGTACTTTCTGTTAACTGACGATAATTGTAATTCAGTTGTGATCCAGGGGTAGGAAACTTTTGACATTTTGTGCTCTTTGACTGACTAAATGAATGTACTAGCCAGGTGTGAGATACTTTGACTCTATACTTTGTGATTGAATTGAGATACTTTGTGACTGAATTGAGAACTTCCTAAATGACTGAGTTATACTGTATTTTGATTTTCTCTGTTCTGTGAATGTTTTGCCTTAATTTGTCACTGAATAAATGGAGAGTTACTATGCTAGTATTCTAAACCTTGGAAGTTGCCTTTGCTTGGCATTACATCCCCATAGATTAAAACCCTATTTAGTGATAGCCTAGGGTTGAATAAGATCACCAAGGGTCAAAGTATATATGGGGTAGAGGGCCAATAATAGAACCTTTGGAAATACTGTATATTTCATATAGTAAATTATGGAAAGAAAAACAGTTAAGAAGGACATAGTCAAGGAAGGAGAACTAAAATAGTATCAATGTCACAGAAATTGAAGAAGAAAAAAGAATCTTAAGAAGGATTGGGTGATAATTCTGGGATGGAAAAAATAGGGACATTTGGGTCATAAGTCCTGGGTTTAATACTACTTGGTGCTTAGTATCAGTGGACCTAAAGCAATTCACTTCACTCCCTTGGGACTCAATTTCCTCACCTGTAAAATAAAAAAAAGTTTGTACCGTATGACCTCTGAAGCCCTGTCCAGCTCAAGAGTTCTGAGTCAAGGAAATGCTTCAGAGAAATAAAGGACAATGGTGATTAATAAAAGATCAGTGGATTCAATGTTCTCTTAGGAAAGTGGTCTTAACAGAGAGGTGTGGACAGGAGACAACTTTCAAGGGTTGGGCATTGAGTAAGCAGAGAATGAAAGCCAGTCTTCAAGTAACTGTTTATATTGAACCACATCCCCCATCCTTTACAACTCTGACTCTGATTTATGCTCACTAGGCCCTCAAAGATTGGTTCTGGCTGGCTCTAGTTACTTCAAAGTCCTTCTTTACTCCCATGTACCAATGTATGTTCTTCTTCCTCTACCTACTTAAATATCAATGTGAAAAATTAGTTCCATTCCTTGATTACAGATCCTTAAAGGTAAGGTTTCATGCCATGTATGTATTACACTTGAGATTTCCTTGTCTTTTAAAAGATTTCCTTGTAGGTGAATCTATACCAATATTGAACCAAATTGTTGGAATAACTTTCTATGCTGCCCCTAATAAAACATATCTAGGACGTTGATTTGAGCCTCTGTTCAGACTTATCTTTGGATTTTGATGTCAAAGTTCCTGGCAAATTTTTATCCAGTTAGCATGGACTTTAAGGTAGGCTCAGATTTGGTATTAGATTTGTGAATACACATTATGAATTTATTCACATTCAACAAACCACTTTAACTTTGTGTTGCCTATTGCTTTGGGAAATACTTGCCAAGGGGAAAATACCATTACTTTTCCTATAGAAATAATGAACTAAAACTTCATTTATCATGGAAAGTTGTCTGGTCACAGTTGCTCTCAGAATAAGTCAACAAAGCAGTAATTATAGTGCGCTTTCCTGTGCTTGCCCAGTTATCCATTCCTGGAGACTATTTTTCCAAGATTGCTTATCAGTAGTTTTAATAGAGTTCAGAGGTTCCTATGGTTTGTACAGAGAGTTTACATAGTTGGTGAAGGCCCACTCTCCTCCAACTGTGATATAATCAAAGAGATTAACACCTCCATTAAATGGAAGGAGAGAATGAAAGTATCCACAAAATTAAATGCATATGATAAAGTAATTGAACTGTTACTGATGGTCCAGAGGGAAAGATTGTTCGCAAAAGACACTTCCTCTGTTGCTTAAAAGAGAAAAAAAAAAACATAAAGGACCTAGATGTGTATTGCCACTGCTATGCCCTTTAATATGAGTAGAACCATGTTGAGTATCTATGGTAGTAGCTGGTGTTTCTCATCTCTCCTCCCTGCTGAATGGGGTGGGCCTAAGTCCTTCTCTGGCCTGCAAAATCACCTCCCTTGGGGAGGAGGAGTGATTTTCCTCTGATCTTTAGAGATTTGATCAGCTAAACACCATAAGATTGGCTTGTTTTAAGGCCTAGGAGCAATATGATGGTCCTCTGGTCTATGAAAAAAAATTCCTAACATTCAGGCAGAGGTGTAGTCTTTTGCCTAATTATTGTAAACATAGGTAGGTAGGTAGATAGAGAGAGAGAGAGAGAGACAGAGAGAGAGAGAGAGAGAGAGAGAGAGATGGATGGATGGACAGATAGATAGATGGGAAGGAAGGAAGAGAGAACACTTATTATGTCCTTATGGGGCAGGCCTATTGCTAAGTTCTAGAGATACAAAAACAACAAAATAAGACAGCTCCCACTCTCAAGAAGCTTGCATCCTCATTGGGGAATGCAAGACAAAAAAGGAAACTGCAAATAGAGAATAGAAGGGATGATGGAACCAATGGGAACCAGGCAGTCACTGTGGAAAGTCCTTTCACAATTGTTAGCAGGATCAATCAGAGACAAAAATTGAAAAAAAAAAAACAGATCAAGTTTATGACCAGCGTTCAGCTTTAGAGTTCTACTACTTCCTTCCTTTCTGCCCTATCTTGACTCCCTCATCCCAATACTTATTCTAGATATCAATAATGGGGTACAGATTCTTTAGCTTGACACCTTCATTGTCAGTTTGAAGTTTATTCTTGCCATGATGTCCTCCAAATCAAAACTTAGCATTGCTGTCAACTCTCAGGGCCAGTCTCAGTATGCCTGATAAGTAGCTAACTTATTAAACTAATCTATTCTAATGAGGATAGAAAGCAATAGGAGACTTTGGATTTATTAACTATATATATATATATATATATATATTTATATATATATATATATATATACTATATATATGTATGTGTATATATGTGTGTGTGTGTGTGTGTGTGTGTGTGTATAAACTATTTATTAACTATATTTGTCCCCTCCAGGTATCACACATAGGTTTAAACTGTGGGTTTATGGAGCTAATGCCCTACCCTACTTACCCACTAACAAATGACATAAAGAAGATTATAATGGTGGGAAATCAGGTTTGGAAGGAAGGAACATTATGAGTTAATTGGACATCAGGAGGAGTTGATTATATCATATGGCATGTGTGTGTGTGAATATCTTTAATAAGCCTTTAAAATCATAGCCTCATTATACATGTATATTTCCTTTATATAAGTGACTCTTATTTTTTTCATTTTAGATGATAAACTACTAGAAAGATGCAAACACTAACTGCTCATTTTGCTTTGTATAGCATGCCTACAGATGATTATTTGATAGTGACAAAAACACAGTGAATTATGGTACCAAAATTCCTGATGTCAGAAATCTCCACTTCCTCTGAAAACTCAGCACATCTCACTTATACATTTCTTATTAAACTCGACTTCTGCTTAGTGCAATTTGATTGTAGACTTATTTCCCTTAGAATGTTACATCTCCAGGGGTGGGGGGAAGGGGGCAGAGACTGTATTGCACTCCTTTTTACATCCTCTTTGGTTTGGGTATAGAATGTTGGATATATTAGGTACCTAATAAGTGTTTGTTGAATAAATAAATTAATGGATAAAAAGGCAAAAAGGAACAAATCCAGAACAATGAACTGTTTACTTAACATTCCCCAAGTGGATTTGATGACTATGACAGAGAACTGATAGGATTCAACAACACAGGGAAAAGACACTGTAAGTAGATACTCATAATTTCAATAGACTGCTTTGAAATAGTATATATTTACAGCTCTTATTTTGATGATACAATTACCTTTTATTCACAGTATAGCATCTTTCATGTTATTTTCCTGTATATATCTTTTGAACTATAAATGTATGTTAAGAATAGGAAAAATATATCAAGCTTTCAAAATCCTGGCTGTTATCACTTTAGCTAATGACATTGAAAGTTACATCCCAATGTCATATTTCTTCCAATTCTATGTTAGCTGAAACCTGTATTTGCCCACTGGATGTTGGAGAGGCAAGTATTATCATTCAAAGTGCCTTGAATAGTTGGATTTGGTCAGTAGCACAAATATATTTATATTGTATAAATATTAGGCTTCTTTAACTGATCATGGTTTGGTGCTATTAATGTCTTGAATTGACACCAGTCTTTATTGGAACAATTCGTCCCTATGAGCATTTGCTTCTCAGATTTTATTTATTTGTTTTGGAATTTTTTTTAAAGGGGAGAAGAATGCAAAATATTCTTGTCAGCAGTATTCTACAAGCTCACATAGCAGAACGGTATTGATTTCTTCAAAGAAGAGAGACAAAAGCATGAAAATCTACAAAATTCTACATGATTCAATAGGAATTATGAAATAACACTGACAGAAATAGCCAGTTGGGATTTAGTAGAAACTATAATAGAAACTTCTAGACTTTTTAATTGACTTTTTTTCTGTGAAAGTGGAAGGTTTAAAGATAGAAAGTCAGAAAAATAATCTTATATATATATATGCCTGATTTAAATATAAAATGAGCTTTAATTTCAAATTTTGAATGAGTAATGAGAAAGAGTAGAAAAATGAATCAAAAGCAGGCTTTCAAGTCAACAGACTCTGAGTTCAAATTCTGTCATTGTATACACCTTGGCTGTGTGAGAATGTCATTAGTTTGTCTCTGTCTCTCTCTCTGTGTCTGTGTCTTTCTGTACATCTCTTTCACTCTTTGTCCCTTTTCTGCGTCTTTCTCTCTATCAGAGGACGTTTCATTGGAAAGACAAATCATTTTCTTCATCTCATCCAACTAGAGAAGCTTGCATTCTATGGGAGAGACACAGCATGTATGAAAATATTTAATCTATAGTTTAAAAAGCCAAATTAAATTGAAGGAGGAAAAAAAAACTAACATGGGAAGGAAGACCATCAAAAGTCTCAAGTAGGAGACCATACTTCAGCTGAGGGCAAAGAATATAAAGGAAACTTCCCTGTTTTGTTTTGTTTTGTTTTTGATGGAGTGGCATACGTAAAACCTTTTGCTTTAAAAAAAAGGAAGAAACTTAAGAATTTTCATTAATAGGATGCATGGAGGAGGATTTTGTTATAAATCTTTGATGACTACATGGTAGTGTAATTTTTTATCTTATTTTACTGCTTTGAAATAAGTATTCTGGCTCAAAATGTATATAGAACTCATTTAAAATATACCAACAAAATGTTCATGATTGATCTATATGGTTAACAAATAGGGAAAACATCTATTCAACTCTTTCAATGATTCTTTTTTTGCCTTTTATCACATTTTGAATTTTTTAATGTGCTAGATTGATCATGTAAATGTGAAAATAGTGTTTGCAGGAATTCTTTTGAGGAATTGAAGAAATTTGGGGAATGTCTCCATTAAAGAGATCCTGAGCTTAAAGAGTAGAAAGATCAAGATTTCAGCCATGTGGGTACTCTTTTCACTGGTATAGATTTCTCATTCTATGTGATTCTTTCTGGGTTTTTCCTCTTCATTTTCCATAGACTAGCTCCCTCAAAGAAAATGAAGGATTTCTGTAGTTCTTTTAACATACCAATGATTTCACCATAGAATTCATACTTTCATTTTGCTGTCTCCCATTCTCATTAGCTAAAAAGCCCACTTCCCTTACTGGTAATATATATTTTCATTATGTCTGCAATGCCAACCCCTTTTATGTAAGCCATTGTCAGCATTATATGTTAGCCTACTCATATGCAACAATGGATCCTACTATTGCCCTTTAGATTACCTGAAATTTTTATTTTTCTGGAATTATAGTGTTTCACAAACCTATACTCTTTCTTGACCTTGATGTAGTAGTATTTTATATTGTGAACAATTCCCTTCTGAGTATCCTCTCATTCTTAGGTCTTTGTGTCATCATGATGCAGTGAAGGCAATGCTGGATATGGAGTCAGACAACTTGAATTTGAATCTTGTCTTTTCCATTCAATAATTGTGTGATCTTAGTCATTGACCACTCAGTTTTCTAAACTGAAAAATGAGAGGATATCAGACTAAATGATCTAAAAGCTTCCTTCCAGTCTTCTTTGATCCCTGAGTCATTAGCGGTCTCTCTTTCCTC
>CM053584.1:299515459-299539800 GCA_028627135.1 Pseudochirops cupreus | reverse complement strand
TTCTTTCTCTATTTTTTCAAACCAAACAATTCTATTCTTTTTTGTCTCAATGCTTCTTTCCAAAGGAACCTTATGGAGCTGTAGAGCTTGGGTTACCATAATTGGTGATGTGATTTTAGATGTTTTGGTTCATTTCCCTCAGTTATTTATTTATAGCAACTCTGTAGCAATGCCTTATGGCCTCATTGGACACTCTTACTGAGAAAAGCAGCATTATCTTTCTGGCAGTGGATTCAGCCTAGTACCATAGTTGGCAATTGTATGTTTGTTGAATTGAATTTTCTATTATGCTGAAAGGATACAATCATTTGCAAGGTGAAGAGTACATGAATGTGGCCCCTTGTGTTTTTCTTTTAACTTGATAATATGTTATGGTCTATCCATACCCCAATTTGCATCTTTATCACCCTATGTAAATCATAATATTAATTTCCTAGGGACTGTTTCATTCTGTAACTTATAGCTATATAGCTTCACTGGAATGACATAGAGATTTTTAAAAAGATTGTGCCCTGAAATTTTTTTCAAGGAGAGTCTGGGGGCGGGGCGGGGCATTAAAAGCAAATATTATTTCCTGCAAATAATTCAGCCTGCTCTCTGACTCTTGCTGTCCTACTCCATTCTGTTTTCAGCTCATTGTCAACCTGGTATCTACCCATGGATGTGTATTGATGAGCAATATAATTTTTTTTTAATTTATGCACTCTATTCTTTTCTCTAGTTAGACTAAACTCTTTTGAATGATTACAAACTTAATCCAATGAAGGTGGCTTTGTAGTGTTTAAGGGCTTGATGTAATCGGAATATTGTCATGCAAAAATAGGAGGGTCTGAAGCACTTCTCCATCCATATGGAATCCATCTTCCATTTGGGCTCTGTGCTTTACATCTTTCTGAGAGTAGCAAACAACTCTGTGTACCATATGTCTCCCAGTTTTATTACTTGATTGGTATTGATAATCAGAGGGTGATTCATCAATGTAATCTTTTATTAAATCTTTCAGGAATCTTAGATGATTTTGACATTCACATGATAGACATTTGGTGGAGGGAAGCTTTTAAGATCTTTTATTCTGTGAAATCAAATGCTTTTTAAAGCCAACAAATAATAAGCACAGTGGGAGTTTATATTCTTCATACCTATCAGTCAATTGTTTGGCTGTAAGGATGTTTGAGTTCTTGATGATAATAAAATGTAATCATTAAATTAATCTTGTCAAACTTACCATCAAGCCTACTTCACAAATGAGGAGTAGATTGCTTTGTTTGGTATTCTCTTCTTTCTCTTGTTCTCTCCCTCCCAACTTCCCATCATCATTCATACTTGGAAATGCTGCTGCTGTGGCTGTTGTTGAAAAAACCCAGCTGAAGCATGATGTGTTTTCTAAGACTTTAATTGCATAATTGCGTAGCTTCTGGTTCACATCAGTGGGCATTATGTGTTTCTGAGAAAAATGAATCACAGAATCTTAGAATTAAAGGGACTTTAGAGGTCATTCTAGTCAATCCAATGCAGAAAGCCTTAGGCAATGTCCTTGACTACTGATAATCCCACATCTTTGCTTGAACACTCCCAGTGAAAGGGACCTCAATATTTCATGGAAACCTACTCTATTGTTGGACAGCTCCAATTGTAAGAAAAACCTTTCTTATATTCAGCTAAAATCTATTTCCAAATATCTTTCAATTTTCTGATCTTAGTTCTATCCTTGGAGCAGCACACACAATTCTAAAACCCCTTCCACATGACCACCTTTCTGAAGGCAGGTATCTGCTTTCTCATTCTCCTTTGCTCCAAATAAAAACCTATTATTTAACTTACATGATGTAATTTCCAGAATTATCATCATCTTCATCATCTTTCTATGGAACATTCTAAAGTGTTAGCTAATCATACATTTATAATTAAAAATCTAATATAGAGTACTTGTATAGCTCTTTCCAGTTTTCCTATGAAAAGTTGGTGCTTTCTTGACAACATTTTTTATCCATTTGTTTAACGAATGTTTATTATATGTCTGCAATTTATAAAATTATGAATTAGGTGCTACAGGGGATATCAGGGTGACTAAGAAATGTTCTTTACCATGAACTTTGGTTAGACTCAAAGATAGTTATAAAGAGTCAATACTATCTTGGAGGGAGGTCACTAGAGAATCTGTCAGTGATCTATGCTTGGCCCCTTGTCATTCAACATTTTTATCAATGACATGCATAACATCATCATAGTTATTTTTATTAGAATCACAGATTGGTATCAAGAGCAAATGGATAGTTAACATTAAATGACAGTATAAAAAAGACTCAGTAAGTTAGTATGATGGGCTGGATCTAATAAAGATAAATTTAATATATAGCATCAAATATATTTAATGCTATTAATTAGTAAGTCTTTGAGGTTACATTTGAATTCAGATATTCCTGACTCCAGGTCCAGTGCTCTATCCATGTAAAGCCAAGCACAAGCAGCTTTCCAGAGTACTACTGCTGTGAACAGCTTTCAAGGTTCTAATTACAGAGTATAGGGAACTCTCTATTTATTTAGTAACAAACTAAGACAAACCATTCAAATAAATCAAAGTACAGCATTCATGATGTTATGGCGTAAAAACTTATCACTAAAGTGGCCACATGATTTTCACCAAAGTGGCCACATAGTTTTAAACAAAAGATATCATTAAGTTAGTAGCTCAATCATTTAGTAAATCCTTAATTCAATCACACAGTACAAAGGTCAAAAGTTCTCTACCCCTAGGTCACATGTCTTAATCTCTTCAATCAAAAAGTCTTCTTTCTTCTTGATTGGAGATTCGTTTCCAGTCATCCTTAATTAGTAAGTCCTTAACTCAATCATCTAAATGTAAAGGTCAAAGTTCTCCACCCCTAGGCCAAAGTAAATATATAAATGCACATTCGATATCCAAGGAGAGGTCTTTTCATCTTGACTTGAGGCAGACTCTCAGCTTCTGTGGTTCCTCTTCCATGGTCCCAGCTCCTGCCAGCTCCTTGTTGTCCAGTTCCTGTTCCTTATTGAAGCTCACAGTGCCTAATCTACCTCAAGTCCTTCACAGTTTCTGTTCCTGGGAAGACAAAGCTTAACAAAATCACAATAACATTCATACATATTGCCAGGACCCTCATCACTTCGCTTTCTTTCTGTGAAATCATTATAGACCCAAAACAAGGTCTGAGGAATTAGCACAAATCAGCATAGTCCCAGGACCTCTAGAAACATCAGCAAGACCTTCCTCTGGGATTTCTGTAAACATACAACAAGACAATCCTCTTTCAGAGCTTCTGAACCAGCAGCAATGTCCCAGGGCTTCTGTAATAACAGCAATATCCTCTATCAGCAGACAAATATGACAAAGTAACATCAAAACAGATGGAAAATGTACCAGCCCCACAGTCATGCTTCCTCCCAGTTCTCCTCTTTTCTCATTTCTCAGTTCTTCTCAGTTCTCAGTTCTTGGTTCTCAATTCTATTCTTAATTCTTCTCTCTCCAGCAGCAGCAGCTCAGCCTCCAGATGCTTGCTTTCAGTAATTCTGGCTTCTCTCAGCTTGGGCTTTCTTTATATATGGTATTAGCTCCTCTGTGTTCTGTCCCTTCCTGTTACATCAATAAGTTCATCCCACTGTGGGATTCACAAGGTTTGGATCTCAATCCCTGACACAATCATGAACTTGAAGCAAGGTATTAAGTACCTGTTTGCTTGCCAATACAAGGGGCATGGAATTTCTTCAAATTCCATTAGTATTACAATCCATTGTACCACCCAGATGCCCACATATATATTGTTTTTTTTTTAACAGATATATTTCAGTATCTTCATGCTGCATATTTGAGTCCACTCTACTTAGCTGGCTTTAAAATAGCAAATTCATAAATACAGGGTAGTATAGGCATGATTTTAAAATGATTCTTGTGAAGAAAATCTGGGGTTTTTAGTGGATTTCAAGTTCAATATAAGTCATTAATATGACATTTGCATTAAAAAAAAAGATAAAGTTATCCAACTAATAATTTTGTAGTACTTAAAGAACTATCTTTTGGGAGAGGAATTATACTTGCTCTGCTTTTCCCCAAAAGGCAGAAGTAGGAGAAATGGTTGGAAATTGCAAAAAGGAATATTTAGGCTTCATATAGGGAAAGGTTCTTAATGTTTAGACCTGTTCCCAAATAGAATGTGCTGATGCTGGAGATGGTAAATGCTCTGTCACTATGGGTTTTCCAGCAGAAGTTGGATAATCATGTGCTGATCATGTTATAGAAGGGAATTTTGTCTAAGTATAAGTTGGATTAGATAACCACTTATTGTATATTATTTTGTATTTTAGTTATTTTTTATCTGTCACATGCAAGATTGTAAACTCCAAAAGGGCAGGGGCTATGTCTTATCTAATGGTTTAATTTTCTTCAATTTCTAGAACATTGCTCTGCACACAATGAAAGTTGTATATTTTTTATATGCATATTTTTTTAGTTAAAATGAGCCAGTGCAACTAGAACAATGGAAGTAATCTTAACATAAATTATGAAATCAGGAGATTGAGTTGACTTGAGAGGAAAAATGATTAGTTCAGTTTGAGATATTTAAGTTGAAGTAGTAGTGGAAATGTCTAGTCAGATATTAGATTGAAGGATTGTAGCTTGGGAAAGATTTTGGGTCTAGATATATAAAAACAGAGATTCATAGAAGATGAAGCAGTCTTAGAGATCATCTTTTATCTACTCCTTCATTTTATAACTGCGGAAACTGAAAAAGAGAAGTTAGTGACTTGCCCAACATTTTCTAAATATATACACATACACACCTATACACAGTGAATGTATGCATATTTGGAAATATACACATACATACACACATATATATACATCCACACACAAACACACGTATATGGAGGCAACTAGATGTCTCAGTGGATAGAGTGCTGAGTCTGGGGTCAAGAAGATCTGAGTTCAAGTAAGTCCTCAGGCACTTATAAGCTGTGTGACACCAGGCAAGTCACTTAACCTCTCTTTACCTTAATCCACTGGAGAAGAAAATGACAGACTATTTCAGTGTCTTTGCTGAGAAAACCCCAAGAACAGTTTTGGCCTATTATGCTTCACTGGATCACAAAGAGTCACACTTAACTGAATATCTGAACAACAACAACAACAAAATCACATAGATTTATGAGGCACAGCTAATAGTTTTCTAGTACTTAAAGAACTGTCTTTTGGAGAAAAGAGAGAGAGAGAGAGAGAGAGAGAGAGAGAGAGAGAGCGAGCAATGCACACACATACATATACACATATCCATAATACAACTCATTCTTCCAGCTCTCACCAACACTGGCAACTTTAGGTCCCTAGAGGCCATCACCCAGGTCTTCCTCTTAGAATTTTATCACTTAGCAATCCAGGGCTGGGTTTTCTAATGCTCTTTAATGCTCATGAACCCCCACCAGGGGTGCTCCTCCAAAATCGATTAAGTTGTTGCTATCAATTTTCATTTACAATTGTGTATTTACTAAGAATGTATAGCAAAATTAGAGGGTACAAAACACGTCATCCTAACCATGATACACCTCATTACACTCTCAATTGCTGGGTACGTGGGCTTAAACCTGAAACATGAAGATACTGAAATATATCTAGAAAAGAAATATATGTGGACAGTTAGGTGGTATAGATAGAGCACTAGACCCTGTAGTCAAAAAGACCTGAATGTAAATAAAGCTTCAAAGACTTACTAATTTGGTGATCCTGGGCAAGACATTTAACTTCTGTTTAACTCAGATTCTTCATCTTAAAGTAGAGATAACTGCATCTATCCCCTAGGGTTATTATGAAGATCAAATGACATAATAATTGTAAAGTGTTTAGCACAGTATTTGGCACATGCTAAATACTTCTGTTTGGCTGGGGAGCCAGAAGAGCTAATGGCAAATATTATTATTGGATATTGTTTTTATTGTTATAACATATGAGATTTTCGTAATTATTATGTGGCCTGACTTATCTAGGTAATACTTTTTTTTCCCCCTTTTCAAGTTTATCAAGTTTACTTTTGGGTGTGGCATATCCTGACTCCAAGTTAAGGTTTCTTTCCCTTGTAATATAACCACTTCCAATTTGGAAATCATTCATAGGAAGGTGATAAGTGGCATTGTAAGAGGTAATGAAACTTGTGGTTTCATAAAATGTAGGGGACCCCTAATAAGAAAACTTCCTCTACCAATGCAGATTTTCAGTTGTTCTACTCACAGGCCTTGGAGACTTATCTGAAGAACTCAGAGGTCAAATCAGTGTCTAGGCTCACAAAGGTAGTTTATGTCAGCAATTGGACTTGAACCCATGTCTTTCTGATTCTGAGGTTGATTCACTATCCAATATGCCCTGCCATGTCATAATATATATAAAAAATATATAAAGCATGTATGGTGACATAAAATTTTTATGTGTATTTTCATATATGTATATATGTATACATGATATATACATGTATAATTTCTGAATATATGTTGCTCTTCTTGTGAGTAAGTTCAGAAAAGATGTAATGAATCTTGATCAATGTTTGATTTTGTCATCACTTGGACATTTCCCACTTCCTTGTTTATAAACTGAAATTCTCTCATTGAATTGCAATATATCATCATTGTACCTTTCCCTTTGTCTTGTCCATTCTTAATCCTCATCCTGACTTCCAATACTTCCAACTCTCAGTTCTTTCCCAGGTCATCAACCTGGTACTGACTATACTCTCCTCCCTACTCCATCTTGACCCTTTGTGTAAACTAGTTCAACTCTATACTGCTCATTTCTCTAGAATCCCTTGACCCCTAAGCCTGCCAACAAAGTAGCCCTGCCAAGCCTCATTCACTTATTACTCCTACCACCTGATACCTTTGTTCTTAATCACATGATACTTAATGAAACTAGAGAATAATCATGAAATCTTGCTGCCCAAATTTTCTACAAATTTATGTTATATAATCTCAATTGCACCCCCATTGTGTCAGGGCAATCCTTTTACTTCTCTCTTATTGATTCGTCATCCAAGTCAATGCAAACTTTTCTAAACCTCTTCATCTCTCCTTAAATTTCCCATGGCTCTGCCTCCCCCCACAGTCTTGTCTTTAACTGAAAAAAAAATTGAGACCATTCACTGAGAAGTCTCTCTTTTTCTCTTTTCTTCATCTCATAACTCTCAGATGCCTTCTGCTGTTGTTTTTTTCCTTCATCCTTTTCTCACATGAAGAGGTAGTCCCTCTTGCCATGACATACACGCATAAGTTATCCTATCTCATCCCATCTTCTCCAGCAGACTTTCCTTTCTATCTTCGTTATTCTCTCATTAATATTCAATAACTCCCTGTCTGCTTCTCTACTGCCTGCAAATATGTTGATGACACCACCATCCTCAAATCCCCCCGATTTGAGCCATCCATCCCTAATTGCTATCATCTTATATTTCTCCCTTTCACAGATAAACTTGTTAAGATGACATTCTACAATCAGTAGCTACACTTCCTTTCTTTTCACTCTCTTTTATACTGTCTACAATCTGGCTTCTGAACTTATCATTCAATTGTAACAGTGCCCTCCAGAGTTAATCATGATCTCTTAATTACCAAATCCAATGTCATTTTATCAATCTTCATGACTTCTCTGCAACTTTTGCCACTATTGATCACCCTCTTCTTCTTGACAGTCTCTTCTCCCTAGATTTTGATGCCATTACTCTCTTGTGGTTCTCTTCCTAACTATCTCAACAATCCTTAGTCTCCTTTGCTGGAACTGAATCCAGGTAATGCTTACTCATGGTGGTTTCTCTAAAGTCTTAAACCTTCTTCTATATAATTTCTTTTGGTTACCTAATGTAGTTGATGCTTTCTCTAATCACCTCTAGTTTACAGCTTACTACTGGACATGCCAAACTAGGTTGTTTAGATATTTTAAACTCAAAATATTCAAAAATAAATATATTACCTTTCCCCAAAACCCTCTTCCTATTCAAATTACCCTTTTGCTGTTTGGGGTACCTCCATTCTTTCAGTCACCCAGGCTCACAATCTAGGTGTCATCCTTGACTCTTCACTTCCTTTCAATCCCTCTCCCATATATTCAATCAGTTGTCAATTCTATTTTAGTAGCATATCTCATATATGCTTCCCCCCCCCCCCCCTTCTTCTCCTCTGCTACTGCTACCACCATGGTTCAGGCTCTCATTAACTCATTCCTAGACTATTGCAATAACCTGTTGGTTGGTTTCCTTTTCTCAAGTCTTTCCCAATTCTAGTCCAGCTTTCATGTAGCTGCCAAATTGATCTTCCTAAATTGCAAGACTGCTTTTGAAATATTTTTGGTATTCATCATTTAGCACATAGAAGATACTTAATAGGTACTTATTGATTGACTTGATTTCACTTATTAGATGGAAGAAGGGAAACAATAGAATGAAAGTTAAATTTAAGAACTCTGACAACAATGGACAGATATTTAAATATTGGAGTGTAACAGGTCTCTAAGCACTGGGAGACTAGCTGGCTCAGTGATCATATTGTTAGTTGGTTGGGTCCCTAGGTTCAGGATTTAGAGGACCGGAATTCTTGTGGTCAGTATAAAAGTAATCCCCCCTGACAGGTCTGCATGTTGTCTAATCTACTTTTAGGTCCTCAGTGAGGAATGAGCCTATGCCATTTTCTCTTCTGAAATATTCACTTTCTCTACAATGCTAACAAGTTTTATTTTCTAAAGATGAGCCAGAAAAATTTCTGAATTTCTCTTTCTCTCTGCCCATCTCTCTCTCTGCCCATCTCTCCCTCTCTCTGTTTCTCTCTCTGTCTCTCTCTGTCTCTGTCTGTCTGTCTCTCTTTTTCTCTCTCTCTTTCCCTTTCTCTTTCTCTGTCTCCCTCTGTCTCTTTCTCTGTCTCCCTCTTGTCTGTCTATTGTCTATCATGACCTATTCCTATCTTTTATCTTGTAAATAAATTTTAGAAAAAGATTGACCATTCCATGGAAATGGAGTTGACATTTCCTTTTGTCATCCTCAAAAAAAAGATCACAGATAGGTTAAGATATTAGTAAGGGAAAATGAATATCCTTATCCTTTTAAATCTTTAAATAGGTGAGGTTTTGAGATTCTTCTTTGCAATTTCTTTTTTTCTCTTAAATTTGAAAGCAATGTTAGTTAAAATGTGGACATTTTAAAATTTGATTTATAATCATCTAAACTCCAAATCAACAGAAGTCTCTTTCTAACATTGACTTACTCTCAGAGGGTCATTCATAAACACATTCATTACAGACACACTCCAAAATATTCAATAACACATCAATCAAAGAGTTGTTTATGTTAGGAGACACAATTGAAATTGAACAATATAATTCAATAAAATTACTGGTCTTTTTATTTATTCATCTAAACCCTAGTTGTTCAGTCGCTGTAAATAGATCTGCTGAAAACAATTCTCTTTTTTGTTGTTCTGGGATTGATCTTCTTGAACACATGATTATTCTTAATTCAGACAAAATATTTCATTACTCTAAGTATATGAAAAGGAATTAGGACCATCTGATTGCAATAAAGGGTGAGGAAGGAAGAGGCTCAATAAAAGAAAATCAAACCTGTTTACAAGTCTAAGATCTAAACACTTGTGAGGTTTTGTGGTAGTGGAAACTATATACATATGTTAAAAATGAAACCAATGAATTTTGGATAAACACAGGTTTAAAATGTCCTGAGTTAGATTCCCCTTCTGCTTCGCACCCTTACTACCTCTCTTAAACACAGGGCTTCCTTTGAGGTCCAAAGGCACGGGGTACCCAAATGAAGTCCATTCAGGCACCAGACCAATGAACTATGTATGATATATCCAGTGGAATTTATCAGAGAGCATAAAGGTTCCCTTTCAGTAGATGGAGGTTTAAAGTAAGAAGGGAAACTAAGGAACATAATGATCTTGGATTGTCTCAGTGGTATAAAAAGAAAGACTTGATATCATATGACATAGCTTTAGTTCCCAGTTCTGCCATTTACAATTTCTATAACTTCAGCAAATAATTTTGTCTCTCTAAGTTTTGGTTTGGTTATCTCTAAAATAATGATGTCACCCCTTCTACATATTTCACAAGATTGTTTTGCTTGACAGACTGTAAACTTCTTGAGACCTGAGACTATTTCACTTTTGTCTGAGAATATCCATTGCCTGGCACACAATATGTGCTTAATAATGCCTGTCACTTGACTGCATGAAGGATATTTCAAGGATCAGTGACAGCATAGGTATGAGTATTCTTTTCCTAGCATCTCTACCATTTAATGGAATGTTATTGAAACTTACTATGGTTGAAAAATCTATCATCCTGGAAGGGAAAGTCAAAATGGTGGAGAAAAAGCAGGGACTTTCTTGAGCTCACCCCAAACCTCTCCAAATGCCTATAAAAATTACTCTAAACAAATTCTAGAGCTGCATAACCCACAAAATGACAGAGTGAAACATGTCTCCAGCCCAAGACAGTTTGGAAGGTTGACAGGAAGGGTATATTGCACCAAGTTGGGAGTGGGGTGCAGTCCAGTGAGGGTTATGCTGGGCATAGACATGGTCAGAGCAGGCCTCAAAGGACTGATTCACTGGCAGGTGTGGTGGTTTCAGACCTCTCAAACCACAAATGCCAAGCACAGCATGGAAAGTCAGTGGCGGAACTCTGTGGGACCTGGGTGAAAAAAGAGTGCATGCATGCAGTCCAGCCCCAGGGTGGCGTAGATGGTGGCAGCAGCAACAGTGGCTGCTTCTTGATCTCTGGGCCCACAGATGGTGGGAGATGGAGCAGCTAATACAAAATCCCTAAAACCTGGGACAGCACACCCACACCCAACCACACCTCCACTGGAAGCAAGTCTTGCCTTGACAGGGAGTCATAAAATCAAGTATTTGGCTGAGAAGATGAGCAAACGGTGTAAAAAAAAAAAGGCAATACAGAATCTTACTTTGGTGACAAAGAAGATTAAAACATACAACCAAAAGAAGACAACAAAGTCAAAAATCCTACATCAAATGCCATCAAGAAAAATATAAATTGGTCATAGGCCACAAAAGAGTTCAAAAAGGATTTTGAAAATCAAGTAAGAGCAGTAGACGAAAACTTCAGAAGAGAAATGACAGTGATGCAAGAAAACAATGAAAAATGGTTCAACAGCTTGCTGAAGGAGACCCCAAAAATAAACACTGAAGAAAATAACCCCTTAAAAGAATAGACTAACCCAAATAGCAAAAGAGGCACAAAAAGCCAATGAGGAGAAGAATGCTTTAAAAAGTAGAATTGTCCAAATGAAAAAGAAGGCCCAAAAGTTAACTGAAGAAAATAATTCCTTTAAAATTAAAATGGAGCTAATGGAAGCTAATGATCTTATGACAAATCAAGAAATTATAAAACAGAACCAAAAGATTGAAAAAAAATAGAAGACAACGTGAAATGTCTCACTTTAAAAACCACTGACCAAGAAAATAGATCCAGAAAAGAGAATTTTAAAATTATTGGACTACCTGAAAGCCATGATCAAAACAAGAACCTAGACATCATCTTTTAAGAAATTGTCAAAGAAAACTGCCCTGATATTCCAGTAATAGAGGGTAAAATAGAAATGGAAGGAATCTATCATTTGCTTCTTGAAAGAGATCCCAAAAAGAAAACTCCTAGGAATAGTGTGGCCAAATTCCAGAGTTCCCAGGTCAAGGAGAAAATATTGCAAGCAGTCAGCAAGAAAAAAAATTGAGTATTGTAGAAATACAATTAGGATCACACAAGATCTAGCAGCTTCTACATTAAGGGATCAAAGGGCTTGGAATATGATATTCCAGAGGTCAGAAGAGCTAGGATTAAAATCATGAATCACCTACCCAGAAAAACTGAGTATACTATTTCAGGGGAAAAAATGGACATTCAATGAAATAGAGAACTTCCAAGCATTCTTGATGAAAAGACCATAATTGAATAGAAAATTTGGATTTAAAATACAAGAAAAAGACAAGCATGAAAAGGTAAACAGGAAAGAAAAATCATAAGGGACTTATTAAAGTTGAATTGTTTATATTCCTGTATGGAAAGATGATATTTGTAACTCATGAGACCTTTCTCAGTGTTAGGGTAGTTTGAGGAGATTAGATAGATAGATAGATAGATTGATAGATTGATTCACTGATTGATAGATGGCACAGGATGAGCTGAATATGAAGGGATGATTTCTAAAAAAATAAAATTAAGGGTTCAGAAAAGATTATATTGGGAGGAGAAAAGGAGAGATAGATTGGGGTAAATTATTTCAAATAAAAGAGGCAAAAAAAAGGTTTCATAATGGAGGGGAAGAGGAGGGAAGTGAGAGAGAATGAGTGAACCTTACTGTCATTGGATTTGGCTTAAGGAGGGAAGAACATACACAATCAGTTGGGTATCTTACCCTACAAGAAAGCAAGGGGGAAGGTGATAAGAGGGGGGGAGATAGAAAGGAGGGTAGATTGGAGGAAAGGGTAGTCAATAGCAAACACTTTTGAAAAGGGACAGAGTCAAAAGAGAAAACAATAAGTGGAGGGCAGGATAGGATGAAGGAAAATACAGTTAGTCTTTTACAACATGGCTATTATGGAAGTGTTTTGCATAACTACAGATGTATAACCTATATTTAATTGCTTACCTTCTCAGTGAGGAGGGTGGGGAGGGGAAAAGGGAGAGAATTTGGAACTCAAAGTTTTAAAAGCAATTATTTAAAAAATATTTTTACACACAGCTGGGAAATAAGATACAGGCAGTGGGGTATAGAAATCGAGTTTGCTCTACAAGAATGGAAGGGGGAATTTGATAATGGGGAGGTGATAAAAGGAAGGGCAGACTGGGGCAAGGGGTAATCAGAATGCATGCCATGTCAGGGTAGGCAGGGGAGAGATTGGAAGAAAATTTGCAACTCTAAATCTTGTGGAAATGAATGTTGAAAACTAAAACTAAATTCATTAATAATAATAAAAAAAAATCCATCATCCTATGGCCAAATTGGGGATGATCCTCTCTAAGTCTGTCCAGGCTGGTGTTCAGATAACAGATGTACCATTTATCATCAAGATTATACTTGAAGCATTTTTAAGTCAATTAGAGCTTGCATTTCTAAAGACATAGCCTTTGAGACCCTGGGTTATCTCTAGGTAACTATGAATCACCAGAATTGGAATTTAGCAGATTAAATGTGAGATGAAAAATGAGATAAGAGAAAATCATAAATATTTTTAGTTTAAAAGAAACAAAGATAATTTTAGCAATGAGGAAACTGAGCCCTGGAAAAGTTAAGTGGACTGGTGAAGCTTGCTTATAACAAGAAAGTAGCTTAGCCAAAGCTGCAACCTAGACCTTCAGAATCCATCAGTTGCTGTTTGTGAAAGCATTATGTATCATATATTGCTCTAAGATTGGAAAATATTACTATCATTATTGTCATTTTTACTATGTTATTCAAGTGGTTGGCCTTGGTTTCCCAAATCTGTTTTCTATTTCCAATTCTTCCACCTTGAATACTTGATACTAGTAATATGCTAAGTGAGCCCTGAAGGCAAATCAGAAACAGGTTGCTAAATGCATTTGGAAACTTTTGTGTGTAATTGTTTTTTTTAGAAAAATGAGCACAATCAGTTTGGAAACTACTCAATGTGAAGGATTATTTTTTAAATCAATGTGACCTTGAGTCTATGTGAGATCTAATTTTTAGCTCACACATCTATGCCTATGACTATCAGTGACAAATTATCAGAGCTATATAACTAGTAGAGGCAGGATTTGTATTATGAAGAAAGTGAAACTGAGAATGAGAGAGAAAACAAGAGATGCAAAGAAACAGTATAGTGAGAAAGGAAGGGGGAAGATAAAGGAAAGAAAGACACAGAGAGAGACAGAGACAGAGAGAGAGAGAGAAACAGAGAGAAAGAGAGAGAGAGAGAGAGACACACACACACACACACACACACACAGATCATATCCTACATATTATCTTAGGAATTTGTAGGATCTGGAAATTTTGAAGACTGAAAACAACTCTGAAGAAAACAGACATTTTACTTCCATGTGGCAGGGCTTTTCAGTTGTATTCAGACACTTCTATTTTTATTTCTCCAAACTGGGCTCATTTCCAAGTAGGAAGCTGTGGAATTATTGCACTTACTCCCACGCTTCATCTAGTTCCAATATAACCCTATGGTTTGGTCAGCCTCCTTTCTCTTCCCCACTTCAACATACACACTGAAAATGGATTACAGTTTCTTATAAACAAAAAATTGAAGAGATAATAATTATTATATATATTTTAAAGAAAGAACCATGACTTACAAACTATTGATTCTACTCTCCACAGATGAAGTTTAATTTGGATCAGAATGAAATATACTATATAATCTAATGTCTACATAAGTGTTCCTGACTCAGATGCTGCTTGGTTTCGCAACATATCATTTAAGTTATTCTTCCTTTATTTTTTTTTCTTTCCATTGCCTTGCTGAGTTCTGATGCATTTGAAAGCTTACTCCTTTATGTTTTATGCAATGGAAAAATTATTGTTGATATCTTAGCCTTGAAAGGCATTAACTTGACCTAAAAACAGAAAGAAAAAAAAAAGTAAAGACTGGCCATGCCTCCTATTGGTTGTTTGGAAGCAGCTGTGTGACGCCAAGTTTGTACTTTGCTTCTTATCAGCCCATTGGTAAGATCAGAATGTGCCTAATAGCTCTGAAGGTTAAAATATGTTGACTGCATTTTCTCCTGCTACAGTTCCAGAAGGCCAGCTAATGGCATCACTGACTGTCAAGAGCAGCTATACTCTGCATTTCTCATGATAATGACACTCAGTGGAATTTTTCATGGCTTATATACATCATGATACCTTTACAATCTATGTCACATCAAGGATAAGAACAGCAGGCATGTCTGCCAATAGACCTGTCAGGTCTTACAAGACAACATGTAGAATTGTTCCTCAAATATAAATTACTAGCCTCCTATCAACTTGTAATGATATAAGGCCAAAACTAGAGTCTTTTACTTGTGACTGCTGTTCTCCAAGTCTTCACAGTGCTACTCTTATGACCTGTAACACTTGTCTGTCCATAAGGAACATTCTGAGTCTTCCTTTTGATCTCTATACAAATACTTCCACTCTGACCTTCTACCTACCCTGGTTGTAATAAAATAAATATCTCTTGGCCCTTTAGACAGAGATACTCTATTACTCTTCCTGACACTTGGCCCTGACTTGTTACAAAATTTTTTCCCAGTCATTATTTATGAAGTCTTCTACAATACTTCCACAGCTTCAAAGACAGAGCTTGTTGACTTTGATCATTATTTCAAGTTATGGGATATAGTGGAAAAAGCAAGAGACCGAAAGATAGGAGACCCGAGATCTAGCCCTTAGCCTATCACTAACTAGCTGGATGACCTTCATCTACTTCACATCTCTGGGTCTAAGTTTTCTCATTTGCAGAAAGAGGAAGTCAGACTAGATAATCTCTAGAGTCCTTTAAAGATGTCTAGACCTATCATTGTAGAGAAAACAATGCTATACTTCATTGATGTATATAGTGTCTTTCCCTATGAGATTACCTTAAAAATAAAACTGAATTAGTTATAGCATGTGGAAAGTAACTAAAATTATATTGCTCAATTAAATTACTTTATAAAGTAAAACAACACCAACTTAGTTATTCATTTTTTGTCTCCCCCACTAGAATATATAAGATCCTTGAGGAAAGGGACATTTTTTTTTCTTTGTATTCCCAGCACTTAATACAGTGCACAAAGTGAGTACTTGGTAAATATTTGTTGATTTCTTGATTGAAGGCTATGCAGGAGGCAGTGTGGCATAGTAGATTAAACAGTGGTGGAAGAATCAGTGAAAACCGGATGAAAATCCCTCCTCAGATACTAACTGTGTTCTCCAGGGTTTAACCTTTCTGAATTAATGTTCCTTTTCTGTAAAACAAAGGGACTGGACTCCATGGCCTCTAAGATCCCTTCTAGTTTTAAATATATTTTCCTAAAAAATATTGGTATTTAGCACATATATTTTCACCTTTATAAACTGTTCACTTTATAAGAATAAGAAAAGCCTCCATGGTCTAAGATTTCAAATTAAGAAATATATTTTCTGATTCATAAAATATTTCTAAGAGAAAGTGGGTAAAATCTCTTCAAATCCTTATTTGTAGCACTTTGATGTTCACACATAGATAATATATGGTTGTTTGTCAGTGCTATTTATCTAACTATCTATATATTTACCTAATGCCTATCACTGTAGTACTGAGAGACCTGGACAAGTCTGTGAACTTAGCATAAAATACTGTTTAAGTGGTAGGAGAATATCTGTCTTTGCCTGACTGCTATAAGACCCAAACAATAGGAGTTCATGTGATTTATTGAACACTAGTTAAGGGCAAAGAAAAAGAAATAGAACAGTCAGTCAGACAGGTCAAATTTACTAAGTGCCCACAACTCTAAAAATGCTGTAAATGGCAGCTCATAGAGAGTGCCAAGGGAAAGTTTTCAGGATACAGTTGCTTCTTAAAAAGAGTTTACAGTCTATTCATATGAGCTCTATGTATGTGACAGCCAAAACATTTCATATGGGAATTGACTAGTAAACACAACTACAAGTATAAACAGTACTGTTTCTTTCCTCTGTAATGCTTTGTTAAAGTATTTTAGTAAGATTATATATTTTGGGCCAGAAGGAAGTTCAAAGATCATAGCATCATAGATTCAAAGTTTGAAGGGACCTTAGAAACTAACAAGTCTATCACATTCAATTTTGTAGATGAGGAGAATAAAGGCTAAGTGATTTGCCCAGGGTTATATAGCTAGTGAGTATCTGAGACAGGATTTGAATCCAAGTCTTTCTGCTCCACATTTATTGCTCTCCCTCCTACACCATCCATTCTCCTCATTTTACAAATGGGGAAAGTGATACTTAGAGAGCTTCTACGATTTCCCTGATCATAAAGGTAGGAAAGAACAGAGTCAGAATTTGTAGCCAAGTCATCTGCCTCTAAATCCACTGTTCTTTCCATCATATTATAGGATGGTTTTTTGCTATACAAGGGTCGGAAAATTCGGTCCTGAGGACCACATTCTTCACTTATTTTTGTATGTAGGGGAACTAACAAAGGTGGGTTTTTTTTTTCCTTTTTAATAATATTTATTTAAGAATATCAAAGTCATTCCTTTTATTTTTTAAAACAACCAGGATTAAGTGACTTGCCCAGGATCACCCAGCTAGTAACTGTAATGCCATGCATGAGCAGCTTCCCAAAAGAATGCTACTGTGAACAGCTTTTAAGGTTCTGATTACACAGTATAGTGAACACTCTGTATATTCCATAACAAATCAAAAGAAAACATTAACAACAAATGAAGATACAGTATTCACAACATTACATCTTATCACAGAAAATCACAATATCACGTTCACAAAACTTATCATTAAAATGGCCACGTAGTTTTCACCAACGTGGTCACAGTATTTAGAACAGGAGGTTTGCCTCCTTACTTACTCACTCTATCAGCTCAGAATACAAGTCAGTCTTCCACTTATGGGACAACTAGATTAACTTAGTCACTTGTTTAGCAATCAGTTACAAAGTATCACTAATCGCTAAATATAGTCATCAGAAAATATACAAACCCTCCACCCCTAGGTCTCTAGTAAACTTCAATTTCATCACAGCATTCAATATCCAAGGAGAGTTCTTTTCTTCATTTTGACTTAGGGTGGTCTCTCAGATTACCTGGATCCCCTTCCATGTTCCCAGCTCCTACTTGAATCCACCAATCACCTGGGTTCAGAGGCTGATAGTCCCCAGGTCTTTGCCCAGTCCTGTGGGCAGTTCCTGCTACACACTGAAGTTCACAGGGTCCACTATATCTAAAAACTTTCACAATTTCTGTTCCCAGGAATTCAAGGATCAACCAAGCCACAAAGAAAGTCTTAGCATCTCAGTCATGCTTCTTCAGTCCCCTGGTAGTTCAGCTCACCCTAGGACCCAGAAGAAATCTTAGCCTTCTAGGCAGCAACAACAACTCTGGCCTTCCAGGCAGCCTTCCAGGCAGCCCTCCAGGCAGCAACTTCAGCCTTCTCCAGATTCTGATCTCAAGAAAACTCCAACTCAGTTCTCAGTCCAGCAGTAGCAGCCCATCTTCCAGATGCTGCCAAGAGAAACACTCACACACTCTCTCTCTTTCTCTCTCTCTCTCTCTCTCTCTCTCTTGCTCAGCTGGCTTCAGTCTCCAGGATTCTTCCACCAGGATCTTGTCAGGAGAAAATTCTGCTTCTTCCACCAGGAGCTTGTCAGGATGAAAATTCTGATTCTTCTACGAGGAACTTGTCAGGAGAAAATTCTGAATGTGCCTCTCTTGGGCTTTTCTTATATACACACACAGAGCATTGGCTTCCTGTTTCAGCCAACCCCTTCCTGTTATACTAGCAATAGGAGACAGAGTTCACATCTTCTGTTTCTTTCACAGAGGTTTGATTAGTTACTAAGGGCTAAGTACCTGCTTACTTTACATAACAAAAAGGGGTCTTCAAATTTAAATTAATTACCATTACACTGTCTAAGGCTGGATTTGAACTACATCTTCCTGAGTCCAAGGCCAGTACTCTATCCCCTGTGCCAACTAGATACCCTTAAAACCATTCTTAGAAGGAGACAGCAAAGAAACAGTGAGCAGAGGATTTGACCCATTGGCTGCAGCTTTCGAACTTGTAAGGATACTAGACAATACTATTTAACCTGCACTAATTGTTTCAATAAAATTCCATTTTAGTTTAATTAAAAATATTTACTGGGGCAGCTAGGTGGTACAGTGGATAAGAGTACTGGGCCTGGAATCAGGAAGAACTAAATTAAAATTCAGCTATAGATACTTACTAGCTTTGTGACCCTGGGCAAGTCACTTAACCCTGTTTGCCTCAGCTTCCCCATCTGTAAAATGACTTGGAGGAGGAAATGGCAAGCCACTCCAGTATCTTTGCCAAGAAAACCCCAAATGAGGTCATGAAGAGTTGGACGTGACTGAAAACAGGAATTAGTAGTATTTTTGAGATATAAAGAAGAAATAGCATAGTCCCTTACCATTACAGAATTTATAATTTAATACTGGAGATGACATATAACTATAATACAAATTAAAAATGATTAAGTTCATAGGCGCATACATAAAAACAATGATCAGGAGTAGAATAGGTTAGGGAAAGTATATGTCTATATATGTATGTATATATGTATATGGGTCTGTATATATCTATAGTTATGGAGAATCATATCTAAACTTCATTGGGGCCTTCTGGGGTGACAGGAGGAAGGAAAAAGAATGAAGTTAAAAAAGTACACAGCAGAGAACAAAAGAAAACTCACTAGGAAGCAAGGAAAAGTTAGACAATTCTTAATACAAGTATTATTTTTCATATAGGCTTTCTTGAAATGAAAATTTATTTTTGTATACTTTGAATCCTCTCATATTCTGCTATGCACATGACATGCTTTTGTTTCTTTCTAATTTTGCACTTAAGTACCAATATTTAAGTTTATGATATGTTTTTGTTTCTTTTTTCTATTCTCTACTTTTGTGTTCAGGCGTTTGAGTCTAAAATAAAATTTTGAGAAAAAATGATTAAGTTCCCACATATGTTTTGGGTTTTTTTTTTTTCCAATAAGCAATAATTACTTTTCCTATAACCTTCCAGGAAGCTAGGTGGCAGAGTAGATATAGTGCCAGGTCTAAACACATTATAATTCTGATTATATCCATTAGTTTTTCAATGACTCAGGTAAATTTTCTTTTTTCAAAATAAATTACATTACTATAGATATTATATTTATAGGCAGCTAGATGATGCAGTATATAGGTCGCCAGATCTTGAGGTAGAAAGATCCAAGTTCAAATTTGGCTTTAGACACTTACTAACTGTGTGACCTGGGCAGATTCCTTAACCCTACTTGCCTCAGTTTTCTCATCTATAAAATGAACTGGAGAAGGAAATGGCAAATGACTCCAGTATTTTGCCAAGAAAACCCCAAATGAGATCATGAAAAGTCACATGTGATTGAAATGGCTGAAAAGCAATTAGAAGATGTTTTCCCTGTTGGTTTTGCTTATGTAGAGTGTAGACTCTGGTCCCCTTCTTTCATGACCAGGAGTGCTGGGTCACCTTAAAGAATTCCAGGGTACCCTGCAGGGATTGTTAGCTCCCGCTGGCTATTTTCCTTCTGTTGATAAAGGGCCAGTGAGTGACACCCCAGTTCCATTTAACTACTTAACATTGATTTTTTTTTTTTTTACAATTTTTACTTCAAAGGTATGGCAAAAACAAGTGTAGCAATATTTCCTCTTGTTTCTTTCACCTACACCTCCTTAGTCACTAGAAGAATAGGTTCAAAATTTTGTTCAGTTTTTCCAAAGCACAGAGAAATTAAACCTTGAAACAATATCCATTCATCTTCCTTTAAAAAAAAAAGATGATGCAGAACTGTTTTATGTCCTTCGCTGCAACAAAGTTAGCTTTTTATTTCTGCAGAACTAATTTCAAATCTTGTCTTTTTCCTCAAGCCTACAGCATTCATTCATCTCACTACCATCTTAGCTGAGAGTTTCAGAATTTTCTCCTTCACTTCTATGACACAGAATTACTCTATTCCATCAAGATATAGCTCAAGCACCACCTACAATATATGAAACTTTTTTTCTGAGCACCCATTTATTAGGGCTATTCATCACAAACAACTTTTCATTTATTTTGCATTTGTTCTAACACACATGAATATATATGTTTTCATGCATGAATATAACCTTCTTTGATGCAATTTAAAGATAGTGCATTGTCTCCTTTGCAAATTTGTAACTATCATCAGGATTTAGCACAGTGCCTGCTATGCTGTAGGTGTTTAATAAGTACTTGGTGTTTAATTTTTTAATGGACTAATGGGCTCCAATATACTGATTTCATTTTGAAAAAATACAGTTTTGGGAGTGGGAAAGGAAATTTGTTATGGAAAATCAAAAAGAAAAGGAAGGAATTCTTAGGAATTAGTATATTTCCTCAAATAAACAAATTGTGACTAAGTTAACTGAACTTTTCAGTTATAGTAGGCATTAATGAAAAGTAATCACTGCTTTTCCATAGATAATACAGAAACTTCAATATATAGAGAAGATATTTCTTCAGGAAAATTTAAAATATAAAAATAATCTAGAAATTCTTATAAAATTATTGAAGGTTTACATTAGTTTTTGAGTTGGATTTCAACTTAATAAACATTATAGGTTTGTGTTTAAAACTCTAAATCAGAGTAGAGTTTTAATTTGTAGTTAATTAGATAATAAATGAGGAGGTGAGGTAAGGGCCAAGCTTGAGGACAGAAGAGAATACGATTTATTTTAAGGGGAAAAAATGCAATTAAATTCTTTTGGGGGAGTAACAATTTTCAGGACTCTTATAAATAGAAGGGCCCATCTCAGCTTGATTACTCCCAAACAGCTTCCTGCAACCTCCCACTAAGTAGATGAGCAATTAGAGTAATCACAGCAATAAGTCAAAGGCACTTGCTGTTCAAACTTGGGTTGTGACTTTTCTTTTCTGGCTTTGCTCCTGAGTTATGGGGAAACACACACACACACACACACACACACACACACACACAGACACACACACACACACTCAGACACACATAGAGAGAAACATCATTTTATTAGAAGATGCATTGTCTAGTAAGGCTTGATTTTATAGATGAAGGTTAAAAGAAGGGCATCAAAATAGTCCAGCAATGCTGAGAACAGTGACTATGGTGAAGGTATTCTTACATCTAATCCAGTCATGCAGATGGAAATATGCCCAACAAACTATAAAGCATAAAGTCTGACTGTGAGTCAATCTGCCAGTACAGGTTCAAGGTGACTCAGTAAAATACTGCATCTTATTTTTGACAAATACTCAAAGGCTCTGATCCACATATGGTCTATTTGAGTTGGGGGTGGAGGTAGGAAGGGAGCAAGTAAGTCTGGCATTGGAATAGAAGGACATGTACAGAAACTATTTCAAAAATGGAAGAAATGAACTTTTGGCAATTGATTTACTTGGATAAAAACAAATAGTAACTAAGGCAATTGATTTTTGAGTTCCAATAGGTAGGTATTAAAAGTAATCACTCCCTGTCCATAGTTCTGTTTGAGATGCCCTTGTAATATTTACCCACCTCCTGACCTTGAGTTGGCTTAGTTTTGATGGGATTGCTTCTAAAAAGAGACTATAAAATAGAACTGGCTTCCTAATGTCAGTAGCTTGATCTTTTGGGTATGTTTCTAAAATGACTGATAACCTACAAGAGTAGGAAGTGATAGGTCCTATCAATTACAATCAAGTTGATTTACTTTTTTTTTCTCAAGTTCAGCTACCCCTGTGGGTTTCATGTATCATCAAAAATCAATTAAAACTCCCAACTTATTGCTTCATCCTTCAGACCTTCAACATCAAAAGAAATTGGTTTTTGAAAATTTCCCATTGAAAAGAGGTCATGTCCAATATTTGTATATTCAATGTTTCTTATTTTCCTCTGTTTTGTGTACCATATGCTATATCTATCCTACTGCTGGCACTTGTTTATTAGCTCTGATTCTTAAATAGTTTATAAATTCTTCTACAGGTATTCTAGTACTAACTCTTTTCTTTGCCCCTAGAAGTTGAAAAATTACCCAAAAAAATACCATTAAAAGTCAACCCTATATTTCTTACATTCATTGATAGTTAAGACTTATTGAGGAAGAAATCACACAAAGATCTAGTTGTTCTGTAATTTCATTATCATAGAAGACCATTTATTTAGTTGAAGGGAATTTATCTTTTCTAGTTTATGATAGCCACAAAAATAAAATTGGGGCATGCAGATGCTTCATAGACTAGACCTCGGTGTAAGAATTATGTTTTATACCATGAAGATGTATTGTTTACTGAGTACATGGATATGGGGAAAGACATTGATAATACTGCTGAAAATATTTAAATAATTATTGTGATGGGAGAATGAGAGGAAATGAAGGAAGCAGGAAGAGAGAGGAGAAGGAAGAAGAAGAAGAAGAAGAAGAAGAAGAAGAAGAACAACAACAACAACAACAGCAACAAGAACAACAGCAACAACAGCAACAAGAACAACAGCAACAACAGCAACAAGAACAACAGCAACAACAGCAACAAGAACAACAGCAACAACAGCAGCAGCAAAAGGGAGAAGGATAAGGAAAAGGAGATGAAGAGGAAGAACAAAAAAAAAGGAGGAAGAGGAATAGGAAAAAAGATTTTTGGGTAATCTGGTGACATTCTGCAAATAGAAACAGGGAAAGATAAAAATCTCAAAAGAAGGGGGAGGACATTTTAGAATAAAGTTTCTAGGTTACTAGATATCAATACATAAGGATCAGATTTAGCTAGCCAATAGAGTTCAAAAAGTCTCAAAATAGGGGAGACTAATTATTTGCATTTAATTATGTAGATATAACACCTGTCATGATATAATATTGCAGCTGTTTGAGGGAAGTCAGTTAAAATGATCTCAAGATGAATATAATATCGATTGTTATTTAAAAGTAAATGTTTGTTAACTCAGGAATAAGCAAGATCTGTCTAAAACAGCAAGATTAACAAGGTAACTCTTTTAGAAAACTTCAAGAAAATTTGATTTTAATCATTTATTTGTTCTTGACACAATGTACACTTTTGATCAATCACTTAGACATCATACTTTCTTTCCACCCTATGCCATGCCCAAATGCATTGGCTCAAAATAATTATATTGTATTACCATTTATTTATGTATATATATACAGCCTACATGTAGCACTATATGTACACGGATATGCACACTTTTATTTTTTAATTAATCGGTTAACTTATTTTTAGTTTTCAACATTTGCTTTTATAAGATTTTGAGTTCTACATTTCCTCCTCCACTCCCCCTTCCCCAAGATGGCATGCAATTTGATATAGAGTATATATATATATATATATATATATATATATATATATATGATCATATGAAACACATTTACACTTTAATCATGCTGAGAAAGATGAATCAGAACAAAACGGAGAAACCATGAGCAAGAAAACACAGAACAACAATGACAAAAACAAAGAATAGTATGCTTTGATCTCCATTCAGACTCCATAGTTCTTTCTTTTGATGTGAATAGCATTTTCCATCATGAGTCTTTTGTAATTGTTTTAGATCATCACATTGCCCAGAAGAGCTAAGTCTAACAAAGTTGGTCATTG
>CM053584.1:299491309-299514959 GCA_028627135.1 Pseudochirops cupreus | reverse complement strand
TTTTGAAAACCAAATAAGAGAAGTGGAGGAAATATTGGGGAGAGAAATGAGAATGATGCAAGAAAATCATGATAAGAGAATCAACAACCTGACTGAAGAAAATAACACCTTAAAAATAGACTAATTCAAATGGCAAAAGAGGCCCGAAAAGCCAATGAGGAGAAGAATGCCTCAAAAAGTCGAACTTGCCAGATGCAAAAAGAATCTCAAAAGCTTTCTGAAGAGAATAATTCCTTCAGAATTAGAGTGGAGCAAATGGAAGCAAATGACTTTATGACAAACTATGACACTGTTAAAAAGATCCAAACAAATGAAAAAATAGAAGACAATGTAAAATATCTCATTGAAAAAACCACTGACCTGGAAAATAGATCCAGGAGAGATAATTCAAAAATTATTGAACACCTGAAAGCCATGATCAAAAAAAGAACCTAGAAAGCATCCTTCAAGAAATTCTCAAGTAAAATTGCCCAGATATTTTAGAACCAGAGGGCAAAATAGAATTTGAAAGAATTCACCAATCACCTCTTGAAAACAATCCCAAAAAGAAAAGTCCTAAGAATGTTATAACCAGGTTCCAGAGTTCCCTGATCAAGGAGCAAATATTACAAGCTGCCAAGAAGGAACAATTTGAATACTGTGGAATCACTGTCAGGATAACACAGGATCTAGCACCTTTTACATTAAGAGATTGAAGGGCATGGAATATGATATTCCAGAGATCAAGAGAGCTAGGATTGAAACCAAGAATCACCTACCCAGCAAAACTGAGTATAATGTTTCAGGGGGAAATATGGTCATTCAATGAGGTGGAAGACTTTCAAGCATTCTTGAGGAAAAAACCAGAACTGAATAGAAAATTTAACATTCAAACACAAGAAGCATGAGAAGGTAAACATGGAAAAGAAATCATAAGGAACTTATCACAGTTGAACTATTTACATGCCAACATGGAAAAATGAGAATTGTAACTTATGAAACTTTTCTCAGTATGATGATAGTGGAAGGGAATATAAATGTATATATACGTATACACACACATGTCTATATAGGAGGGTATATATGTGTATGAATACATACATGAGTGTGTCTACATATGTGTACAAAGACAGAGGCCACAGGATCAACTGAATAGGAAGTGATGATATTTTAAAAGATTAAATTAAGAGGTGGGAGAGGAATAGAATGTGAGGAGACAGGGAAAGACAGAATGGGGTCAATCATTTCATATAGAAGAGGCAAGGGATAACTGTTACAATGGAGGGAACAACAGAAAGGCAAAAATGGAATGGGTCAACCTTATTCTCATTGAATGTGACTTAGGGAGGGAAGAACATACACTCTAAAATGGATATCTTGCCCTGCAGGAGAGTAGGAGGAAAGGAGATGAGAGGGGGCATGATGGAGGGGAGGACAAGTTGTGGGGGAGAGTTGTTAGAAGCACACACTTCTGTCAAAGGACAGGGACAAGGTAGAGAATAGAACAAGTTGGGGGCAGAATAGGAAGGAGCAAAATATAATCAATTTTACACAATATGTCCATTGTGGAGATGCTCTGTGTAACTACACATATACTGCCTGTATTGAATTGCTTGGCTTTCCAGTGGGGGTGGGTGACAAGGGTGGAAGAGAAAGAATCTAGAATTAATAGTTCTAAAATCATATGTATTAAAAAATATATTTATTATTATTGTTATTTAAATGCAACTGGGAAATAAGATATACAAGCACTGGGATAGGGAGTTTCATCTTACTCTACCAGAAAGTCAGAGGGGTGATGGAAGAGGATATGGGAGAGTGCAGATTGGGGGAGGGGATATACAGTGGGATCGCTGTTTTTTTGGGGGGGGTGAGGAAAAGATGGGGAGAAAATTTGTAACTCAAAATCTTGTGGAAATCAATGACGTAAACTAAAAATAAACAAAAGTTAATTACCAAAAAAAAAAAAATTAAAAGGTTTAGGAAAAGAATAAATAGAATCCAATAGCCTAATATTTTACAGGGAAAGTTAATTCAAGGAAAAATGTTAGGGAAGCTATCCAAAGAGGTCTTTCAGGCTTATTAAGGAACACATTGACCAATAAAAATTTTATTTTCAAAATTAAAAAATAATAGAATTTTCCAAATGGAAAAGGAGATACAGAAGCTAATTGAAGTAAATACTTCCCTAAAAATTAGAATTGGGTAAATAGAAGCTAATGACTCTATGAGAAATCAAGAATTAGTCAAATGAAATCAAAAGGATGAAAAAAAAAATAGAAGAAAAATGTAAAATACCTCACTGGAAAAACAAATGACCTGGAAGATAGATCCAAGAGAGATGATGTCAGAATCATTGGACTACCTGGAAGCCATAATCAAAAGGAGGACCTGGACAGCATCTTTCAAGAAATTATCAAGGAAAACTACCCTGATATTCTATAACCAGAGGGTAAAATAATAATTGAAAGAATCCACCAATCACCTCCTGAGAGAGATCCCAAAATTAAAACATTCAATGGAAAAGGGGACTTTCAAACTTTCCTGATGAAAAGACCAGCGCTAAACATAAAATTCAGTCTTTAAATATAACATTCTAGAGCAGTGGTTTTCAACCTGTGGGTCACGACCCCTTTGGGGGTTGAATGGCCCTTTCACAGGGGTCATAGAGGTTGCCTAAGACCATCAGAAAACACGTATTTCCAATGGTCTTTGGAACTGAGACACCACTTCTCTATTCACCTCCAGGTAGGTCTGCCCACATGCAGATACCCCCACATATGAGTATTAAAGGTTTGCAGCATTAGGAAGGTTGAGAACCACTTTTCTAGAGGAACACAAAAAGGTAAACAGAAAAGAAAAAAAATCTAGGATATTATTCAATAAGGTTAAACTGTTTATGTTACTACATGGGAAGATAATACTTGTAACTTTTGAAAATTATATTTCTATTAGGGTAGTTAGAAGGAATATACATAGATAGAGTATGTGGGCATAAATTGACTTTGATGTGATGATATAAAGAAATTGAGGGGTGAAAAAAGGATTGTATTGGGTGAAGAGGAAAGAAGGAGGCAGAATAGGGTAAATTACATATCACATGAAAAATTATATTACACAAAGAAGTTATTACAGTAGATGGAAAGAAGGGAGAGGGGTGAACATTGTTTCAACCTTACTCTCATCAGATTTGGCTCAAAGAAGGAATAACATACACACTTAGTTGGGTAAAGAAATTTATCTTACTCTAAAAAGAAGTAGGAGGTGAAAGGGGTAAGAAAAGGGAAGGAGGCATGGATATAAAGGAGGGCAGCTTGAGGGAGGTGATGGTCAGAAGCAAAATACTTGTGAGGAGGGACAGGGTGAAAGGAGATAGAAGAATAATTAGGGGGAAACAGAGTAGAGGGAAATATACAGTTAATAACCACAACTGTGAATGTAAATGGGATGAACTCTCCCATAAAATGGAAGCAGATAGCAGAGTGGATTAAAAAACAGAATCCCAGGATATATTGTTTAAAAGAAACACATTTGAAGATGAAAGAGTAAAGGTAAAAGGCTGGAGCAGGTTATATTATGCTTCAGCTCAAGTTAAAAAAAAATACAATGGGTAGAAATCCTGGTCTCAGACAAAGAAAAAAATAGATCAAATTAAAACAGATAAGGAAGGAAGCTACTTCTTGTCAAAAGGTACTATAGAGAACAAAGTAATATCAATACTAAATATATATCCACCAAATGGTATAACATCCAATGAGTTACAGGAAGAAATAAAGAACTAAACCATACTAGTTAAAGACCTCAACCTTTCCCTCTCAGTACTAGATAAATCTAACTACAAAATAAACAAGAAAGAAGTTAAGAAGGTGAATCGAAGTTTAGAAAAGTCAGATATGATAGACCTCTGGAGAAAACTGAATGAGAATGGAAAGGAATATATCTTTTTGTCAGTGGTACATAGTGCCTACACAAAAATTGACCATGTATTAGAGCATAAAAAACTCACTGGCTAAAAACTAATTTGAAACTAAATAATCTAATCCTAAAGAATGAGTAGGTAAAACAACAAATCATAGAAACAATCGATAATTTCAGTAATGAGAAAGACAATAATGAGACAGCATACCAAAATTTATGTAATACAACCAAAGCAGTACTTGGGGAAAATTTTATATTTCTAAATGCTTACACAAATAAAATAGAAAAAGAGGAGATCAACAAATTGGACATGTGACTAAAAAAAGCTAGAAAAATAATAAATTTGAAATCTCCAATTAAATACCAAATCACAAATTCTGAAAATCAAAGGACAGATGAATAAAATTTAAAGTAAGAAAATTAATGAACTAATAAGCAAAACTAAGAGCTAGTTTTGTGGTAAAAACAATATCATAGACAAACCTTTGGTTAATTAGATTTAATTAACAGTATCAAAAATGAAGAATTTAAATGAAGAGCAAATTAAGGCAATAATTAGGAGCTATTTTTCCCAACTGTATACCAATAAATCTGACAATCTAAGTGAAAAAGATGAATATTTACAAAAATATAAATTGCTCAGATTAACAGAAGAGGAAATAAAATACTCAAATAACCCCATTTTAGAAAAAAGAAATTGAACAAAAACACTTAGAAATGCAAGAACTATATTAATTTAATTACAAAATACTTCACAAAAATACAGTCAGATCTAAAAAGTTGGAAAAATAGTCATTTTTCATTGGTAGGATGAGCTAATATAATAAAAATGACAACTCACTCTAAACTAATTCACTTGTTCAGTGCTATACCAATCAAACTACCAAAAATTATTTTATAGAACTAGCAAAATATTAACAAAATTCACTTTGAAGCACAAAAATTCAAGAATATCAAGAGAACTTGTGAAAAAATTGCAAAGGAAGGTGATCTAGATGTAATAGATGTAAAACTATATTATAAAATGGCAAATCAAAACTAGTTGGTGCTGGCTAAAAAAAAAAAGAGTGGTAGATCAGGGGAATAAGTTGGGTACACAAGATATGGTAGTAAATGACTATGGTATTCTATTGTCTGATAAACTCAAAGACCCCAAATTCTGGAATAAGTACTCACTATTTGACAAAAACTGGGTGGAAACCTGCAAAATAGTATGGCAGAAATGAGGCATAGACCAACATCTTACAACCTGTACCAAGATGGGGTAGAAATGGATACATGATTTAGACATAAAGGGTGATACCATAAGCAAATTAAGAGAGGAAAAAATAATTTACCAGTCAGATCTATGGAGAAGGGAAGAGTTTCTGATGAAACAAAAGATAGAGAACTTTATAAAATGTGAAATGAACAATTTTGATTACACTTAATTAAAAAGTTTTTGAAAAACAAAGTCTATATAACCAAGATTAGAATGAAAGCAGAAATTTGAAACAATCTTTACAATCAGTGTTTCTGATAAAGGCTTCATTTCTAAAATATAGGGAGAACTAGGTCAAACTTTGTTTTTTGTTTTTGCTTTTTTGTCTTTTTGGAGAGGGACAGCAGGGCAATTGGGGTCAAGTGAGTGCTTTTCTTTTTTTTTTTTAACATGGTTCCTTTAAGCACAATACATTTTTCTTGTTTGTCTGTTTTTGTTTCTTGAATGCTTTGTTTTGCTTTGTTTTTTTCCTTTACCCAATGCCATGATCGCAACTTTTTTGGATTCACTTAAAACATAGTAAAAACAACAACACCAACAACAGCAAAACTTTTTTTTTCTATCCTCTGAGTTTTATTTCATATATATATCTTTGGGGTTGTGTGTATGTGTGTTTCTTATAAGCAATAGGTTGCAACATTTTATTTTCTTATCCAGTCTCTTTTTTTTTTCATTTTATTGGATTGTTTATTCCATTCATATTTAAAATTAGAAGAGTTAAGTTTATATTTTCTTCCATCTGTCTCAGAGCTTTGCAGCACAAGTGCCTCTGGGGTGAGGCCTCGAGCAGATTTTAACTCCTAAAGGGCTGTGGTCAAACAATCCTAAACAAACCTCCACAATATGAAGCAGGGTCTCTATGATGGGGCTTCTTAGATTTTTTTTTCCACTCAAGACCCACAGTTTAAGAACTGCTCTGTGGTACTAGAAAGAGGGGGAGAAGGGATAAAATAGAGTGCAAGGACAGATCATGTCCTTGAATCAGTTATTGTGGCCTTGCTTCCAGTAGTGTGGAGTGTGAGGGAGGAGTGCTGAGTGAGCTCAGAGTCAATGAGAATCAGTTCCTTAGTATGGAGGGTTTTTAAACCTGTCTTTGAATTTTTGGCATCCTAAACTACAGGAAAAGCTAAAGTTGCTTTGTCTTCAGCACATAATTTCTGTTTTAGAGTGGTTTGGGATATCATGGGGATCATAGAAAATGTCTAGTATACCATCTTATTGTTGACATGATATACTCCAGATCCATTAAATTCTGAAGATGAATGGAGCTTATGGTGCTACTGAGTCATGTATGTTGAGATGTTCTACATGCAGTAGAATACTTGCATCAGAAAAGAAGGGAGGGTTTGAAAAGTAGACTTAGGAGTCTTCTATACAAGTGTTAGTTGATTCAGTCACTCAATCAACAAGCATGCATAAATGCTTTCAATATGCTAGGGGATAGTATTTGGTCAATAGATTCATATTATATTGAATATATAGTCAAGAGAACAAAAATTAGTCCCTCTCTAGAACTTAATAGATTTCATCTTCTCAGGGGAAGGAATGCGAGCATATCTAAGTATATACAAAAAAAAAAAAAAGAAGAAGGAAGTTACTAGTATCTGAGAGGATCCAGAATTAGTTAGATTGTGAAGAAAAGTACAAACAACTAAGAGGATCAGGAAAGAATCAAGACCATGTGTAAGATGATACTTGGACTGGGCTTTTAAGAAATATCTATCAATAGATATCGATTCTAGAAAGCAGTAATGTGGTAGAGCCAAGACGGCAGAGGAAAAGAAACACTCTACTGAGCTCTTCCAACATTCCCTTCCAAGCAACTTCAATTTTGTAGTAGTGGAGATAAACAAAGGTGAAAGTGAGACATTCTTCCAGTCAAAGGCAACTCAGAAGGTTGGAAAGAGAAATCTGTGACATGGGAAACTAAATGCTAACAACAGAATAAGCATCAAAAACAGCAGCTTCAAAAGGTTTCAAGATACAAACAGTAAGAGGATTTGGCAACAGGTCAAAAAGTGATTACAAGAGACCCCTATGCCTACACTGGATGCAAAACTAGATGTTCTTTGGCATCTTCATTGCTTATACCCACTTCTGGGTTATAGTTCATGGGTGGAGAACATTTTTGGTCAAGAAGGAGGAGGAGTACTAAGGAAAAATAATGCTTTCAGTTACAAGAGATAAGGGATCCTGAAGAACAGCAGCACTTCAAACTTTAAGGGAACAGAGGCCATGAGGAGAAGTAGCACTTCAGGTCCAGAAGGAGAAATATTGCTTTTAGTCACAAGGGATCAGTGACCTGGAGGTACATACAGTATCAACTGCAATTCCAAAGGAACAGGGGCCCTCCATGGGTAAGGACCAAAACGCAGACAAGAAGAACAAAGACCGTATCTCCCCAGAACATATTACTGTTCAATGACCAAAAACTTCCAACCCCTCAGAACTAAGTCTAAAAATAGTAGTCCAAAAAATCCTGAAGCTCAAGACAGTGCCCCTCCAACCGCCATGGCTAGAACAACTTTAATATAAAGTCCAAACTCAAGAAACAGAGCAGAAAAAAAAAAAGAGCAAACAACAACAAGAGCAACAACAAAAAAAAACCCCAGCAATTAAAAGCTACTATAGTGACACAGAAGATCAAGATGCAAAATCGGAAGACAAGGAAGTCAAAGCAGCTATAAGTAAAGTCCCAAAGGAAAAAAAAAGTGAAATGGACACACACTCAACATGAATCTATTGGAGATCTGGGGGAAAAAAAAGATTTTCAATATCAAGAGTTGTAGAAAAAAAATTAGGCAAAGAAATGAGGCCTTAAGAAGAAAATTACAACAAGACAATTTTAAAATAAAATACTAAGAAAGTGATCAAACAATATATCAGAAACATCACACACTATGACTAGATGGGACTTTTACCAGGAATGCAGAGCCAGTTCAAAATTCAAGAAACTAGAAACATAATTGACCATATCAATAAAAAAAAATAACGCTAATCATATGATTATTTCAATAGATGTAGAAAAAGTTTTTGACAAAATACAATATCCATTCCTATTAAAACAGTAGGAAGCAGAGGAATCAATAGAGTCTATCTTCAAACTATATCTTGTATCTATCTAAAACCAAGATAAATGTGACTGTAAACGGAATAAACTTGAAACCTCTGCAATATGATCAGGGGTGAAGCGAGGATATCCATTATCACCACTATTATTCAATACTGTACAAGAAATGCTAGATATAGCAATAAATTGAAGAAATTAAAATAGGCAATGAAGGAGGAAAAACTGTCATTCCTTGCAGCTGATATGATGGTAGACTTAGGGAACCCTGGAGAATCCATTTTAAAAAGAGTTGAAATAATGAACAATTTTAACAAAGTTGGAGTATGTAAAATAAAGCAACACAAATCATCAGCATTTCTATATACTAACGATAAAATCCACCATCAAAAGGCAGAAAAATCTCATTTAAAGTAACTGCAGACAATATACAATATTTGGGAGTCTACCAGTCAAGAATCTCAGGGGTGACATGAACAATATTACAGAACACTTTTTCACACAAATAAAAACAGTTACAAACTATTGGAGAAATATTAATTGCTCACAGCATTATAAAGAGCCAATATAGCAAAAATGGTAATTCTGACTTTTTGTACTTATTCAATGCCATACCATTGAAATGCCAAAAACATTGAACTAGAAGAAAATAACAAAATTTATGTGGAAGACCTAAAGTTCAAGCATATCAAGGAAACAGATGGCAGGAAAAATGAAGGATGGTGGGCCTAGTAGTACCAGATTTCAAATTATATTACAGAACAATAATCATCAAAACAATCTAGTATTGGCTAAGAAATAGAATGATGGGTCTGTAGAATAGATTAGATAGATGATACACAGCAGATAATAACCACAGCAATCTAGCATTATTGACCCCAAATCCAAGCTTTTGAGGTAAAAACACTCCAGCTGACAAAAATTGCAGGGAAAACAAGAAAGCAGTTTGGCAGAAACTAGGCACAGACCATCATCTCAAACCATATGCCAACATAAGGTCAAAATGGATAAATGATTTAGAAACAAAGGCTGATATAATAAGTAAATTAAGGGTGCATGAGAAAATGAGAATACAAGAATCATTGGAAAAAAACTGATATTGGGAAAGAACGAAAACAAAAGGAATAAGGATGGCAGAGAATGAGAGGGATACATAGATAGAAACAGACATGAACTTGGACAGACTTTGAGAGATAGTGGTGAACAGAAGGTCCTGGAATGCCATGGTCTGTTTGGTCACAAGAAATTGGACGTGACTGAATAACTGAACAACAGCAATATTTTTAACATTCAGTTGGGAAATATTTAATGAAATAAATAAAATATATTGAAGAAAGAATTTAAAATGAAAAGCAGTGGTGACGGAAAAATGCATTTTATGCATGGGAGGACAGTAAGTACAAATGAAATGGATAGGGAGAGTGGAACATGGTGTGTGATGAGCACAAAGAAAGATCATTTGACTAGATTGAAGTTTGTTTGAAGAGTAATAAACACAGAAAGCTTAAATTCAAGAGAGTTACATCCTTGAAAAAGAATAGAGAGAAAAGAAGGCCAATAATACCACTCTGAGAAATACCTTGCTTGAGGGGTCAGAAAGCAGATGAGGAACCAGAAAACTAGATCCAGAAATAGTTCTTAGTGAGTGGAAAACAAATAGGCAAACAAGATAGTATATCTCTGAGGCTCAGGGAGGAAAGAATAGAGTTACCTAATTTATATGATTGGTCAACAATGTCAAGTAACTGCAGAATTCAGGGACAATGACAATGGAAATTAAGAGTCAGGAAAGACCAACAGGGACTTGAGCCATCTAAAAAGATAAGATCCAGATGTTCAGATTTATCTATTACCTTAACAAAGGAGATATTCCCTCCAACAATACGGATCACAATGTGTCAAGTGTCATCTTTTATAAGAGAAGCCTCTCCTAATTGCCCAAGTTTTTAGTTATATCCACCCCTCAGAAAATATTTTGCATTTGTTTTGCATCGATGTTGTATTTACTTATCTGTATACGGCTATTTCCCCACTCTACCTACCCTATTACCAACAGAACACAAGCCACTTGGGATTGAGGACTGTTTCATTTTTGCTTTCATTTCCCTGTTGTTCTTCACTATCAAAGAAGACCAATGGCATCTGTGAATTGGACATAAGTGGGGCAGAGCTGTGCAAAATCAACAGTAGCAAGAAAAAGGTCAAGATAACTGGTAATGACCCAGGATGCAGAGACTTGTGAAAAAAGCTTAATTTAGGAAGGACAAGTTTACCACTGCATCCTGGGCCATTACCCGTTGTCTTGGCCTTTTTCTTGCCACTGGACTTCAATGATTCTGGAGGAGAAAATGAGACTCAAGATATATGAAATACTCATATCTTTGTGATCACAAACTCATTTGATTATTTTTATTATTATTACCCTAATTTTAAAGATGAGATAATTGAGACTGAAAGAGACTGTTACTTGCCCATGTATACTCAACAAGTATTAGAAACTAGAACTTGAATGGTTATTCTCTACTTCTTTAGTACCAAAAATCAACTTGAGGGAACTAGAGATAAGCAAGCTGATTACCTTAACTGAAATAGATTCATCTATTAAAATTATTAATTTAACCTCTTTTTAACTATGAATGGCCAAAAGTAAGCCCTCTCCTTAGGGATTCATAAGACAGAATACATTTTCACAATAATGAGACATCAGTTTGTTCTGACTCAGATTATTAAATGTCATATCCTGAATCATTCATCCTGCTTCATAAAGCACCCAATTCAAGAGTCTCTTTGGATGACTCATACGTGGAAAGCTCTACTTCTAATGGATGTGTCAGTAGTAAAATTACTGGCTTTGGAGGTCCCATATGAGTTCAAATACACTGGTTTTCTGGATACAGTAAAAAGAATAAATAACCAATACATATTGTTCCTGTTTGTTATTTTCTGATCCCATTTGGGGCTTTAAATATATGCAGTGAAATTCCTCATTAATATTCTAATTTCTCTTAACTGTATGCATGTTTTATCTTTTAAAGTGTTTTCCATTTACAATATGCTATTTTTTAACTTCGAATATTTTCCAAAGGGAGCCCTCCTTCCCCCCACCACAAAAAAGTGGAAAATGCTACAAGGGGGCTTCATTGAAGTACATTCTGTAACTGCCCAGACATTCATTTCAATACATGCACCATATAAATCTAAACTGATGGGAATGGGAATGGTCCAGCTCAATCTGTCTTATCTGGTGAGCTCTGAAAGGAGAAGAGTACAAAGTGTAATTGTTTCTTCTTTTTTGAAGTCGTGAGTTTTAACAACTTGAGGAAAGAAAACATTTTCACATTTTATTATTTTGATTTTGTGGACAATAAAGTTGACTCACCACAGTGGTCCTTTTAGCATATAAAATACAAAAGGCAGTTTCCAATTATAGATCAAATCCAAAGATTTTCTTTATAGTATTGGCAGGTTTAGAATGAAGGGGAAAAATTCTTATTCAGAAGGAAGTGATGAAGGAAGAAAGAGGAGGAAAAGATGGCAAAAGACAAAGGGAAGAAAAAAGGAAGGGAAAGAGGAGTGAAGAACAGAGGGATGGAGGGAGAAAGGAAAGGAGGAAAGAAGAAAGTAAGGAAAGAAGGAAGTGAGGGAAGGGAAAAAAGAAAGAAGGAAAGTAGAGAGGGAGAGATGGAGGAAGGTAGGAAAGAAGGAAGAGAAATAGAAAAAAAGTAGAAATGAATCACATTATGGGGCTGAACTTGTTTCCTATTGCTCTTCCTCTGAAAATTACATCAAGAAGAATGACTCTCAAAATGAAATTCTGACAATATAATCACAAATGGTTGAGATAAGGAAAATAAGGCATCTTAAAAGACTATGTGGTTTCACATGGAGCACTATGACTGGTTTTAATTTTGAAAGGGTTTATACCGAAGATGGAAAGAAATGTATATATCTAAGAGTAACTACAAAATGGTTGAAAGTACGTGTAAAATTATAAGAAAGCTAACACTCAGAATAAGGCAATTTTTTAAAAAGCAGAAGATAAACAGAACCATAGACAGTTGTGATGCCTGCACCTAATGGGTGCAGGCTGAATGTGAGAGTGTGGGAATGATAAGACATTAGGAAGGCAGGAAGCTGTCTAGGCAGTCTGTTTATTTATCTGAGGGTAAGGGCTTATATAGCAGCTCTCTTTCTGGTATCAAAGAACTGGAAACTGAGGCAATGCCTCAGGTTATAGTATGTAACTGTGATGAAATTTTACTGTCCTATAAGAAATGATGAGAAGGTTGATTTTAGAAAAACATGAAAAGACTTGCATTAAATAGTGAAGACTGAAATGAGCAGAGTCAAGAGAATTTTGTACACAGTAACAATAATATTTTTCAAATAATAACTGTGAATAACTAAGCAAAAAATTAGAATTAGAAATATTCAAATCATCTATCCACCTCCAGAGGAAGAAGTAATAAATAGAAGTATGCATAGTATGGTTTTACATATGTGTGTATATATGTGTGTGGGGTATATACAAATGTGTATCCATGTCTAATGGTAGCCTTCTGTAGTGAATGGTAGGGAGGAAGATAGTTTAATATTTAAAATATAACAAAAATGAATTTTAATTTTATTTATAAAAGAAAACTTTCTATTCACTATCTGTATGCTATAACATTTTATCCTAGATTCTGTACAGCTTAAAAGTTTTATCAGAAAATATAGAAGTCATCTCTCTTAAATTTTCAGGTATTCCCCTTGGGTAGGAGTGAGGTAGAAGATCACTACCTCTGGTTTGGAAGCAAAATTAGGATCTGAATCAAGCATTTTGAGGACTAGATCTGCTTCATTTTGCTCTTGTGCCTCTTCTGCTTGGGACAGTGGCTGGCACAGAGAAGAAGATTAATAAATGTTTGAACTGAAGTATCCCTTACAGGAAGAAAAAAATAACAAATCTTAAAAAAAATCAATCAATCTTTATTAAATGCCTACTATGGTCCAGGCATTATGCTAAATGCTTATTAAATAAAATTCAATAAGCAATAATATGAAATCCTATGCTTAGGTTCATAAAACCAACCACATAAACACACGTGTGAAGGAAGGAAGAAACCTGTCTTAACATTAGTTTATATTTTTAAAAAATTAATTGTTTGGTGAACTCCAAGTTCAATATGAGTTAATAGTATGAGAAAGCTGCTCCACATGATAATAATAACCCAACCATATGATTCAAGGCACATTAAGAGAATTACACTATCTAGGAATAGGAAGATCATAATCTCTCTACTCTCCATGTTAGTTTGGCACATTAATTATAAAATGGTGACTAATTCTGACAGTCACTTTAAGAAGAATATTCTCAAATGAGAGTTCAAGAAAAGAAGTTCAACCAAAATAGTAAGAGTACTCAAGACTGGTGTCAAAAATGATTGAAGGAATTGTGTGTATTTAGTCTGAAAGAGAAAAAAATCAAAGCTATCTTAAAGCATTTGAATGTGTGTATACATGTCCATATATACAGATATATACACATATATACATATATATCCACATATACATGTGTGTGTAATATATAAATATATGTATATGTATATGTATGTGTATTTATTTATTTATATGAAAACAGTGAAGCTTCTTCTATGTAGCTCCAGAGAACAGAACTAAGATCAATGAATAGAATGTATAGGGAGATTGATTTGGCTTCTCTGTAGGGAACAATGTTCTAGGAATTAAGGTTTTCTCAAATGGAATGGGTTACCCCTTTGGAGCAATGAGTTCCTCACCATTGAAAGTATTTAAGCAGAAGCTAAGTAAACACCTGTCAAGGTTGTTATAGAGGGAATTAGTCCTTTTAGCAGAAGATTCTATTGAATAATCTCTAAGGTCTCATTCTATTACTAAGATTCTATAATCTTACAATTTTTCTGAGGAATTAAAATATAATCTGCATATTATTATTATTTTTCTTCCTGGTAGATGCTATAATATTAATTTGTTCCAACTTTGAGATTTGCCACAAGGCAGAATAGGCAAAATTATACCTTTATTCTTTCACAATTGGCTTCATTCTTTAACAAATTTATCTCCAGAGACCGACAGTCTATTACATCAATATAATGTCAAGCACCAGATCAGAAGCCGCTAAATCATGGACCATGGGCCACAGAGGGAATCAGAAAGAAAGAACTACCAATGAGAGAACATATTCCCCCTTTCCTTCCCTCCTAAGGGATCACTCAGATACAATGAAGTAGACAGGACAGCAGAGTGACACAGTGGCTTACATCTCCTGAAGCCACCAACTTCAAGACTTGTACCAATATGGAGGATCAATAGTTCCTCTAGGTCTTACCTTTTACCCTGCCACAATGCCCTCCAGCCTCCAAGTACTGTCATCTGACCTACTGAAAAATACCAAGGATTTCTGGCCTTGACTATGTGATACAGTTGGGACTTCCAGGCTTTTCCATCCATCTAGTAGCCAAGTTCTCTATTCTCTTTTTCTTTTTATATCCCCAAAGTTTTGCATAGTGTTTAGCAATAGCAGATGCTTAAGAAGTGCTTTCTAATATATATACATTCTAAGCCCTATCTGTTCATATTCAGGAGTAAGAGGAATTTCAATCAAATACATATTTGTCAAATGCCCATGAGGTTTCAGGCATATTGCTAGATAGTAGAAATACAAATACAATGATTGAAACAATTCATGTGAAGGTCTTCAGCTCTCCTCATGTTGTAAACACCCACTTATGACTCTGATAGCCATACTTAATTTCCTTTCCCTTGTCTTAGTGACCCCTTACCTAGCTACACTAGCTATCTTTTCTTCTCTTCCTTCTCTTCTTCTTGTTCAGGTTCTTTTGATCATATCTTTCTCTTTTTACCATTCCCTTCCCTTCTTCTCAGGTCTTTCTGTCTCCTTGAATTCTTTTTCTTTCAGTTCAAATCCACTTTTCTAACTCAGTTTACCTCTTGACTCCTAAGACATTTTCACCTTTTCTTTATAAAGTTAACCTCTACCTGTATGGTCTCTTCCTCCCAGAAAGAAGCCCCTTCTCCAGATCTCCATTTGAGGAAATGCCCATGGCAGTCATATTCACTCAGCTTCTGATTCCCCAACTTTTATACAGATATCCTCCCTCCCCTGCACTGCACTCCAATTCCCCTATCACTTTTTCATGTCCCTTTCTTTTTTAATGTATTGTCTTCTTCATTAGAATACAAGTTCCTTGATAACTGGGACTGTCTTCTTTTTGCTTACATTTGAATTCTCACTGTTTGGCACAGTGTTTAGTATATAGTAACATCTTTAAAAATTTTTTTATTAAATCTCCTTTTCATCGAATCGTCTTTCACCTAGGGTATCTCCCTTTTCCCCCCTCTTTCAGTCTTTTTTCTTCCACTCCAATAAACCTCTTCTTATGGTTCAGGGCTTCATGTTTTGTTTTTTTAATATGTCTCAAGTTCTCCTAAATTTCTCTTTCCAAAATTCAATCTGATTTTCTCAATTCTAAAGTTTTCAAAATTACTTTCACATTATCTTTTCCCTTTTCATCTCAACTTCTTCAACAACTTTCTGCCATGAAGAGAAAAAAGTAGAACAGTGACATTTTAAGTTGACTGTCTCATCAGATCTTCACAACTTGGAGAGGTAGATTTTACCTCATCCTGGTATCCCCATCTCACCCATGTGGCAAGTAAAAGGCCTACTCTAAAGTCAATTCCCCCTACTGATTGGTACAAGAGCTTTGACCTACTCAGTTTTCAACCTGGGTCAGTTTGTTCATCATTAGCCAAATCAGTAACACCCCTCCTCTTGCCTCTCTTATTCCTTGGAGATTACCATATGGAAGGTGAATTCATAAATACCCAATCCAAAGGAATGTGCTAGCTTCAACTATCTATATTTTACAGATGAGAAAATTGAGTTTCATAAATATTAAATGACTTGCCCAAGGTCAGATGGTCAATAAATGGCAATACAAGGAGCTGAGTTTTGCTGAAGAACAACTCAAATGTTCATTCCATATAGACTGGTGGTTCTCAATCTTCCCAATGCCGCGACCCTTTAATACTCGTATATGGGCATATCTGCATGTGGGCGGATCCACCTGGAGACAGATAGAGGAGTGGTGTCTCAGTTCCTAAGACCATTGGAAATATGTGTTTTCTGATGGTCTTAGGCAACCCCTGTGAAAGGGTCATTCAACCCCCAAAGGTCAAGAGCCACAGGTTGAGAACCGCTGATATAGACCATCATCTTCTCCATTATTATCATCATTATCATTATCAGCAGCAGCAGCAGCAGCAGCAGCAGCAGCAGCAGCAGCAGTAGTATTGGCATTGCATCTGGCACAATACTAAGCAATGGAACAGCATGCCTTTGAAAGAAAACTCTTAAACCTTGGTGGCATAACTCAAAAAACCAGACAATGTGGTATAATGGAATGAGCACTGGATTTGGAAAGAAGGAAACATGCATTTATAAAGAGCCTATTGTGTGACTGGGCTAAGCATTTTATAAATATTATCTTATTTGATTATCACAACAACACTGGGAAGTAAGCGCCTTATTATCCTGATTTTACACTTCAGGGAAACTGAGGCATGTAGAAGATACATGACTTACTGAAAATCATACAGTAAATGTTTGTGGTTCAAATTTTCACTCAGCTCTTCCTAACTCCAGGCCCAGGCTTAGTGCTCTATCTACTGTGACACCTAATTGCCTTTAGCTGGAATCAAAAGTTAAAGGTTTGACTCTTAGCACTGCTACTTATAACCTATGTGACCCATAGCAAATCACTTAACCATTTTAGCCTCAATCTCTAAATGTCTGTAATGAGGGTTTTAGACTAGATATTCTTTAAAATTTATTCAGACTCTAAATCTATGTTCCTAGGAATTCAACCTAAATTCAATCATTTCACTTTCTATGTCCCTGTAGCACTTATCACATACTTTCTTAAGTTTGTTTTGCCCCCTTCGTAATTGGAGTGCAAGTTTATGAAAGTATCTTCTGAGTTATATAACAGTTTTCCCTGTTATATCTCCATAACTCCCATTACCATGCTCAGTAGCCTTTTTGACAACAATAAAATTTATTTGCCTTCTTCTGATGAGATAATATAAGGAAGGTGAAATCACAGAGTTTTCAGCCTTTGAATTAGCTTGATATTTGCTTGAGATGATTATGAGTGGTCTCTCTCAGAGTCTGAAATTCCTCCAATGACATCAAGTGCATTGAAGGATCCAGCTGACCTTGGACCCTCTGATTAAGCCTTCCCACAATTACCGATAATTTGAGGAAGTAAGAAAGAACTAACTGGGATCATCTACAAAGAGAAGGCTGACTTCAGAGTTAATGTGATACTTGAAATGAACCTGGAGAAATCATAGAATTATGGAGTAGTAGTAGATCAAGCACTAGACTTGAGGTCAGAAAGATCTGAGTTCAAATCCTATCTCAGATCCTCAGCAAATAACACACTTTACCTCTCTATTCCTCTATATTTTCATCTATAAAATGAAGAAGTGTAATCTCTAATATCTTTTTCAGTTTCAGTCTAAGATACTAAGATAAGGATTCAAAGAATCAGAGTTGAGGAGGAAATACATTTTAGTAATATACCCCTGAACAAATACACAACAAGAAGAAATGATACCTCAATATTAGAGGATAGTTTTTTAGGATTAAAAGATCAAAATTTAGCACCAGGAGGAACTTTTAAGGTCACTGATTTCAACCACTTCATTTTACACATGAGAAAACTAAGAGCCAGGTAAAATGACCTATCAACAGTTACACAACTAGGAAGTGACACAGGCAGGATTTGAAATCAGGTCTTCTGATTCCAAAGAGATCTTTTGGAATAGTGGTTTGAGAGAAGGCCATGAAGTCTGAATTTATCTGTGTTGTAATTTTCCTGATGTATACTGATCTGTGTGAATCTTGACAAGTCACGTAAACTTTAAGTGCTCAAGGCAATTCTGTAAGACTCTAAGTTGCAGAAAAGTTACCAACTTGTATTAGAAGAGGGAGTTTCCATATCTGGGATTTTTTCCCCACACCAATGAAATCACAGGGTGTAATGCCATGCACAAGCAGCTTTCCAGAAGAATGGCTGCTGTGAACAGCTTTTAAGGTCCTGATTACACAGTATAGTAAACACTCTATTTGTTCTATAACAAATCAAAGCAAAACATTCTCAGATAATCAAGGCACAGTATTCACAATATTACAACTTATCACAGAAAATCACAATATATTGTTCACAACAGCTTATCATTAAAATGGCCACGTAGTTTTCACCAAAGTGATCACAGTATCTTAGAACAAAGAACAATCATCTGGTATCCCTAAAGAAGTTTGCCTCCTTACTCAGTCATTCAGTCATCTCAGAGTATAATAGTCAATCTTCCACTCATGGGGCAACTAGGTTAATTCAATCAGTCACTTATTTAGCAATCAGTTACTAAGTATTGTTAATCACTAAGTACAATCATTAGAAAATACACAAACCCTCCACCCCTAGGTCACTAGTAAACCATGTTATCATCAGAGCATTCAATACCCAGGAAGAGGTCTTTTCTTCATCTTGACCTGAGGCAAGTTCTCAGCAATCTCTGTTCCTGGGGAGACAAAGCTGAACAAAGCCACAATATTTATTGCCAGTGTCCTCATTAATTCACCCTCTGCCTGCAGAACAGTCTCAGGACCCCAGAAAACATCAGCAAGACCCTCTTCCAGGATTTCTGTAAACATACAAGAAAATCCTTCTTCAGGTCTTCTGAGCCAATAGCAAGGTTCCAGGACCTCTGCAACAACAGCACTGTCCTTCACCAGCAGACAAGTCTGGTGAAGCAACATCAAAACAGATAGACAGAATACTGGCATCACAGCCATGCTTCCTCAGTCCTCCAGCAGTTTGGCTGGCCCTAGGACCCATAAGAAACCTCAGCTGGCTCCCAGAATCAAAATCACTCCTCCCGGGTTTTTAAAAATCAAAATCATTTTCTCCAGCGTAGGTGGGGCTTTCCTCTTCAGCCTTCCTGGCAGCAGCAACTTCAGTCTCCACGATTCTTGTCCAAAGAAAATTCTGACTCAGTTCTCAGTCCAGCAGTTGCAGCCCAGACTCCAGATGCTGCTGAGAGAAATGCTCTCTCTCCTCAGCATAACAGCTTCTCCCACCAGGTTCTTGTCAGGAGAAATTCTGACCATGCCTCTCTGGGGCATTTCTTATACACACACAGAATTAGCTTCCTGTTTCTGCCAATCCTTTCCTGTTACATCAGTAACAGGAGGCAAGAATTCATACCTTCTGTTTCTTTCACAGAGGTTTGATTAGTTAGTAAGGGCTAAGTGCCTGCTTACTTGCCAGAACAAAAAGGGTCTTCAAATTTAAATTAATTACCTTTACACAGGGACAGTCTTTATCTTTGTCCTCTGACTACAAATCCATTGCGTTTTATATTACCTTAGTTCTCCAGTTCGACAAGAATTTAGATTATATAAAAAGGAGCAGCTAGGTGACACAGTAGACAGAGAACCAGGCCTGGAGTCAGATCTAATTTCAAATCTGGCCTCAGACACTTAATAGCTGTGTTCCTCCTGGCAAATTACTTAACCCTGCTTGCCTCAGTTTCCTCATCTGTCAAATGAGCTGGACAAGGAGATGGCAAACCACTTCAGTGTCTTTGCCAAGAAAATTCCAAATTTTGTCACAAAGTCGGACACAACTGAAACAACTGAACAATGACAACAATGTGAAATAGGACTTCAAAGGTTAGTGGGTAAAAAGCTTTAAATGCTAGTCTTATGAATTTGTATTTTACACTTGAGGTAATAGGCAACCACTGAAGGGCAATGGCATGCTCTGATTTGTGCCTCAAGATTATTTTTACTGTAATATGGAGACTGATTGATTATGTGGGAGACTGCAAGCAGGCAGACTAGTACAACAGAATGGGTGATAGGGGATGGTGGCCATATGAGTAGAACAAAATGATTGGATGTGAGAGTCTATGGCATCAGAACTGACAGGTCACGGCAACTAATTTGATGTGGGTCTAATGTCTAAGGAAGATGATTGGGAGAATAGAGGTATTTTTTACCAATATATAGAAGTTTGGGTAAAAAGTAAATTTAGTGAATAAAACATTTAATCTACATAGTTCCATTTTGAATATATTGAGTTTGAGATGTCAGGAAGAGATATCTAATATGGTAGCTGATAAAAGACTAGAGTTCTTATTAGAAATCTGGACTGCATATATGGATTTGAGAGCAATTTGCATGGAAGTAATAAATGAAACCATAAAAATGAATGTGGGTTCATGAAGAAAGAGTATAGATAATAAAAACAGGAAGAACAAATATAGAGTCTTAGGGAATATCCATACTTGTATGGTAGAAAGGGAGTGATGATCCTGGAAAAGATACTGAATTCAGACTGATAGGAGAGAAATTAGAGATAGCAGCATAATGAGAACAGGGAAAAGTGGGGATCATATAGGAAAAAAGTTTGGTTCAGTGTCTTGAAAGCTTTGAGAGGGTCAAGAAGGATGATGACTGAGAAAATGTCATTAACCTTAGCAGTTAAGAAATCACAGGAAACTTTGGAGTTAGTTATTTTAGTACAGTGGCCTGATTTTAAGTCAGATTGCAAGGACTTGAGAATTAGTGAATTGTTTGGAAGTAAAACCAATGAGTGCAAGCAATTATTTCCAGGGATTTGGCAATGAAAGTGGAAATATATAGGATGACAGATGAAGGGATAGTAGGGTGTGTGTGTGTTTTTTTTTTGGGGGGGGCAAGGGGTGGGTAGGGGTAGGATGAAGCTGATCTGAATATGTTTCTAGCCAATGGGGAAAGACTCAACAGATAGAAAGACACTGAATATGAGGTGAAGAAGGAATTATTGAAGGCACAAACTTCCATAAGAGATGTGAAATTATGGGATTAAGGACACAAGTGAAAAGACAAGCCTTGGCAAGAAAAAATACATAGCCTTAGCCGTGTACAGCTTATAGACAAGAGCATGGAAAGTGAGGACAGGTAAAGTTATAGAGAGATATTGAGGTATGCTGTGGGTGAATGGGGGAGTACACAAATGATACCTCTATTTTCTCCGTAAGGCAGAGGTGAGATCCTCTGGTGAGAGAAAGAGGTTTAGGGTTGTGATGGGGGCTTAAGAAAGAAGGGAAGTTTTAAAAACCCTCTCATTATGAAGTGTGAAAAGAAATCAATAAGAGGTGGAAAAAATATGGGTGAGCAACAGATAGAGCTTGGGTGAGGTTAGATAATTAACCCAGTCCTTATAGGTTTGCAACTTCTTCCAACAATTTCCATCAATTTTTGAATAGAAGCAGACATAGAACCATGAAAAATATATGTGCTCAAATAGAGAGACAGTAAATACTCTCTATGCCCCCTAGAAAGTACTGCTGAAGTTGGTATTTAGTGTTCAATGTCTCCACTAGCTACCAGATCATATAGGAAGCTCAAGGAGCTGTAGTTCATTTCTTTCATGAGTGCATAAGCAGTTCTTGGATTTCAGTATTAAGCAATTATACACCCCCCCTTCAATAAATTTCCTATAAGCTATCAAGGGATAAGCGTAGCTACAATAATTCAAAAATCTCTCACGGCTTAGCCCCTATCCCACTGAGATTTGAATCTTTCCAAATTCATATTACACAAAAGGATTGTTCATCCATAGGAGGATGAAATGCATTTTTAATAAAATGAAAATGCAGTTAAAAGCATTGACTTTAAAACACTTAAGTGGCATAAACCCAATGTTCTTAGTAAGGTTGGGTACCTCAACTTCCTCAGTTGCTTCTACATCAAACCTGATTGTTCTCAAAAGGAAGGAAAAGACTGATACCACAAAAAGTCATTTGAACCAAGCATGCTTGTTTTCAAAGTCACAAGGGAAAAGGGTTTTGCTTCAAAAATTCATTTACTATGCCAATATGTGACTTAATAAAATAGTTATTAAATAGAAACTGTGGTAAAGAATGTGCCAGTCAACTCTTTTGTGGTTCCACTTTCCATCAAGTATAAATTGAGCCTGTTGGCTTTTTTCCCCAAAAAACCTGCTCTTCTTCTGAACTTCTCTACTACTATGGAGAGATGATTCGAAAACACAACATTTTTTACTCTTCCCTCTTGCTCATTCTAATTGGCGGCCAAATCTTTCAATCTCTACATTTGTCCTTTTCTCCACCACAAAACTGTCCACCTTGCAAGGACAAATGATTACAGTCAGAAGGGGGAATTTCATAGTTCAGGACTATATAGGCAATACTTTTTAGGTAATACTGGATTTTAAGTAACCCACAGATGACTGAGATAGAATAGGGATATATGTGTGTGTGTATGTATGTGTATGTATGTGTATGTATAATGGGAGTTGAAGAGGCTGAGGAATCATGGGGTTAGAATATTAAAGGAGTCATTAACATGAATAAAATTTAAAATACACATGTGTTAAGGACAGAGGTTGAAGTAGGGAGGAAGACTTTTAACCACATAATAAACTCCTTGAGAAAGGAAGGAATATGATCTGGGAGTCTGTCAGTGTCTACAACAAGTACCTACACATGGTATAATAGGTAGATGAAATTAACATCAAAGGAGAAAAACTAACTAATGACAGAAGATAGCAAAGGAACTTCAAATTCCTCCTCATAAACACTGACTATTACTGCATGTTGGGAAGGGGAGAGAGTTCATTAAAAAAGGAAAAAGCAGTATTGGCCAGGAATGCAATGTCTTCTAGAGAAAGTATGGTTTCTATGGGCACCATAAGATGGAACGAGTATGAAAGGAAATTATCCATGATGAAGGGATATTAGTTAGCAATATCATCAAAGTCCAGCCATAGAGAAAGAACAAGGAGGAAGACAGAAGACTGAAGTGAGACTAGGGCAGACGAGAGCTTGAAATGAAAAATAAGAAGAGTTTTTTTTTATAACATCTCTGAATTTGCAGCTACCTTTATTATCATCATTGTTTTGAATTGTAGTCCCATTCGATCTTTGTTAATTTTAAAGAGCAACTAAAGTACTCTCAGACAGCAGATTTATGATATTGGGAATATAGGCATATACTTTGCCATGGGATCACAGAAGCATAAAGGAGCACTTGATGGAACCTTGAAGGTCATCTAGTCCAATCCCCTCAGTTTACAGATGAGAAAACTGAAGTCCAGAGAGTTGAAGTGATTTAAGATCACTCAAATAGTAAATGCTAGGTTTTCCTACTGTTCATTTAACTATACCACATGCAGGCCCTCGCTTGATGAGATAAGAAGCATTCCTTTGGCATTATCTTAAAACAGGCCTGATTATATATATATATATATATATATATATATATATATATATATATATATATATATATATATATATATATATAT
>CM053584.1:299463312-299491209 GCA_028627135.1 Pseudochirops cupreus | reverse complement strand
AAAGTTACTCATTAGTTTGGTTTTCATTTCCATCTTTCCATATTAATAACTGCTCATGTTTTCAGATTAGCATTCTGTTTACCATGTGCTTATTAATAAGTTGAATGAGCAGGCACAGACTGCACACTCCCAATCACTACTATGCATGAGCTTGTCCCTGACACCCTACAGTTGAGGAGAGCTTCTTACAGAAAACATTTTGGATCTCATAGCTACACTGGCCAAGTTTATATCCTTCCCAGTTCAGAGGCCCATGCTGACGCCTCCAGGGGCATAGCTGGGCCTATTTGCAAGCTGGCTCCATGAATATTTAACAAAGAGTTTGAGAGAAGCTTGACTAGAGATCCATCTGTTAAACTGCTGGAGACATACCAGACATCCGTGAATTAACTACAGAATTGGTCCATTATATTGTCAGGGTTCGATAGAAAGCCTTACATTCACAGCTGATCCCACATCCCAAGTACAGGAGCCTAGCAATACAAATGAGAGGGGCTAGAATTGGTGAATATAAATTGTAGCACCAAATTAGGTTAATTCTCTCTGCAAATCAGTTAAGACCTCATGACAGGTTTAAGAGGACCCCCTGAAGCCACCTCAGAGAGATATACTCTTATGTTGCTATTTCAGTTGCACCAATGTATGTCAAAGTCTGATCCCAACTTTTGGAAATCTCTTTATGCTGTCATTCTTGGGGGTGGGGGTGGGAACAGCGCCATTGAAGACATCATGCCAAGCTAGACATGTTATGCTATTAAAATAATTTTAATCCCAAAATTTTATAATATTAATAAAAATAATATATAAAACATAACTACCCAAAACATCACAAATCAGACTGCCACACTGTTTCCTGTCATCCAGTGAAAGATGTTGTTTGTTTCTGGGGAATGAAGAACATCTAGATTTCTAATAAATCATTGATACCTCATAAAAAGTTGTGTCAACCTCCTTGAGGGCATATGATGCCTGTATTAGTGTGGAAATTGAAGGAACTGCATCCTCTGATGCCAAGTCCTCTCTCTTCCAATGCTTAGAATCTTTTACCCCTCCAAGGGGAGACTAAAAAATGAAAACAGACTAGTCAGAACAAAGAAAAGTCATGTGTCAGTAAGCACTACTGCTTATCACTATTGCTTATCCTCCAAAATTTGTAAGTAGAGAAAGGGGTTTTGGCCAGAGGAAGCAACAGTTTCTAGTTTCAGATTACATGCCCTTCTCCCCTCCTTTGCTGTTTTCTACTTTTGGGCATCCAGGTCCCAGCTCACCCTTTGTGACATGAAAGGAATAGCAGCTATTAGAAGAAGGCCCTAAGGCACTTTGGGGGAGTGGGGTGGAGGGAGAGGAAGAGATGAAGTGCTTGACACTGGGAAAATAATGACATGATTTAAAGCTTTAGGTTGTATTTGGATTCAAATACGATACCTGATTTTGTACTTCCTCTACCCCCTCATAATATCCAAGTACTTTAAGGAGTCTAGATATATTATATATCTATACAATCTCAATTCAAATATATGTGTGTGTGCATATTTCTCTAGATGGATATATACACACACACACATATACATATATGTATGTATATATATATATGTATATATATATATACATACATATATATATTACATGTATATGTGTGTGTGTTTGCTAACATTCCTTTGGTACTCCTAGCACAAAGAAAACAAGACATCATCAAGAAAACAGTCTTTCAGGGTTTTTGTACAGGGAGGTATATGTAGTTTTCTTTGCTATTTTGTGACATGAACTAAGTAAGATGGGGTAGGGGGAGGGATCACACTCCGTAGCATAGCCATGGAAAAGGGGAAAAAAGAAAAGACAAAGGAAAATAACGTATCACTTAACGGTACCTCTTTTAGGAATATATTTTGGAGGCTTTTTTAATCTTGGGAGAAGAAAGGACTTTTACTATGGAGAAGGGATCATAGTTCAATTTTGGTCAAGACTTCAAAGGACATTACAATAAAACAAAACAAAGAAACTCTGCAAACTATGGAATCTCAGGCAGCTCACTAACTCTCTGGACCTGGATCTCATCATCTTTAAAATGAGGGTGATGGGGGGTGGTGAGGTGGCACAGTGAATAGAGCACTGGCCCTGGAGTCAGGAGGACCTCAGTTCAAATTGGACCTAAGACACTTAATACTTCCAAGCCATGTGACCTTAGGCAAGTCACTTAACCCCAATTGCCCTCCAAAAAGAAAAAAAAATTAAAAAAGAAAATATCCAAAAAATAAATTAAAAAATAAAATAAAATAAAATGAGGGTGATGGGTGAAATTATTACAAGGGTTCCTTCTAGCTCCAATAGTCTATGAACCTATGAGTTACACATTCTTATAATTCCTTTTTTGTTTCAATTATTTGGAAAGTAATTGTGAAATTATAAAATGTGGTAGAAAGGACATTGAATCTAATCATGTCCCTTTCACTTGCAACCTGTTTGACCAAGGGCAAGTTATAACTTCTCTGGGTTCCAATTTGGTCTCCATTTCCTCATTTGTAAAATAAGCAAAGTGTACCAGATGATGTCCAAGGTGTCTTCTAGATTTAATAGTCTAAGATCCTGGAAAAATATCCTACATACATGCAATTGCATGCAATTCATTTTATTCAGCAGATGGCTTGAACCTGTAAATATATACCTTTGGAATAGATGAAAATTGGAAGATGAGCCTACTTTTTTTCTGGTTATAATGTAACGCTTTTATTTGTTAAAGGAATTGTCAAGCAGTGAAGTTATTACCAAATATGTATTCCAAAGTCTCTATGCAAGCCCTGTGGTAGAAAGTTACACTTGAGCTAGGTTTTAAAGAGAACCAGGAATTGTTAAGATTCCAAATTTGGGAAGGAGAGCATTCAAGACACAGAGAATAGCCAATGAAATGGTAGAAATTTTGTGTGCAAGGGGCTTTGAGTAGGCAAGTATGGCTTGACTACAGAGTATATGGAAAGTCTGAGGAGATAGAGCACTGAGCTTGGAGTCAGAAAGACCTGAGCCCAAATCTAGCCTCGGATACTTACTAGATATATGAACCTGGACAAGTCACTTAACCTCTCTTAATCTCAGTTATATCGATAAAATAGGGATGATAATAGCACCTACCTCCCACAATTGTTGTGAGGATTAAGTAACATAAAAAGGCTTTTGCTAACTTTAAAGTGCTATACAAATATATCTTTTATCTAGTGGAAGTAGTAGGAGTAGTTAGCAGCAGCAGCAGCAGCAGCAGCAGCAGCAGCAGCAATAACAAATGATCACCTTGCGAAGAATTTTAAATGCCAATGGACTCTAAATTTAATCTTGGAGGTAATAGGCAGCCATCACAACCTGTCGAGTTGGAAAGGAGAGTGACATAGTAAAATAGATTGGAATGAGGAAAGACTAGAGGCAGAGAGACAAATCAGAAAGTTATTACCATAGCTCAAGCCAGAGGTGATGAATGGGGGTATGTAGGGAAAAGGAGACTTGAGTGAGAAATATTGTAGAGACAGAAATTATAAGATTTGGCAATGATTAGTCATGCGGGGTGAGTAAGAGATGGGAGTGGAGAATGACATCAAGATTTCAGATCTAGAAAAGTGGAAAGATAATGATGCCCTCAATTGTAATAGGAGAATTTAGAAGATAGGAAAGTCTGGTAAGAAAGAAAACATGTTCTGTTTTTGCTATGTTGAATTTAAAATGTCTATGAGACATGAGTGACTCACCTCTTCTAATCATACTACTACCACACGATGTCACTTGCACAAAGGTTATCTTTGGAAATATGATCCAACAAATGTACTCCTACCATTCATCACTTCATTGACCTTTGGATCAACTACTATTTTGATGATTTGGCTATTGCAGCGATCCAATATTCTAAACCACTGAAATAAGAAAAAAATTGAAGGAAAATTAAATAGATATATTTTACTAAATTCTAGTAATCCATAGTAATTCAATTTAGTAATTGAATTAATAAATAGTAATTTACTAACCCATTTTAATAATCTATATTTATTGAACTTTGAAGGACCTTCTCTAGTCCACATCCCTTATTTTACAAATCAGGAAACTAAAATGTAGAGCAGGAAGGTGACATGTCCAAGGTAGCATAGCAAATTAGTGACAAATACACTACTTATTCTAACTGTTGCCTCTATTCCTTCATACCTCTGCCATTGCTATCTGGGGAAAGGAGTCATCTGCTTGGCCCTGCTTTTGGCTTCCAGTGACCAGAGTAGTGAGATTTGGTTCTCCTAGACCTAGAGTGTTATAAGAGCTGAGCTAGATCATGTTCAGTTTGGACTCATTAGTTGTTGTTATGTTCAGTTCAGAGTGTGATTCTTATCACTTTGATTCCTCATAGGCAATGGTATGCTGAAGCTTGCTCAGTGGTCCTGAAAGCAAATTCTTAAATTTTTCCTGCAAGTGTTTAAACCTTGGAAGCCAGGAAAATACTATGAATCAAGATTTGGCTTACTGTTTTGTTGATTGTCCAGACTTAAGAAAGTGATAGAAAAAATGTTAATAATTCAGATTAAAATTAAAATTTATCATGAATACATTGTTTTAGAGAAATGGCTGTTAAACATTTCCCAGTATGCTTTTACCTACAGCTTCTAGAAATTACTCTACCTCCTCATTACCACCCAAAGATATCCTTTTTTCTCTCCAAATTCAAGTCAAAGAGTCTAAAGGTGCTACTGGTTCTGCCATCAGTGCTTTGTCTACTCCTTCTTCTTAATTCTCAATACCATAAGTGAGATGTTAGAAACATAATAGAGACATGACCAAAGTGCCTGAGGACTCCAGAAAAGATAGGCTATTGGGATTCTTTCCACCTAAATGTTTTTCTAAAAGCCAAGTAACCCCTCTGGGCCTCAGTTTTCTCATCTATAAAAAGGTATTCAAGTAGATGTCTCAAGTCCTTTCCAATTTTTAATCTATTGTCTTGTGATATAAGAATGTGAACAATATCTTAGTTTCTACATTTAAACATTTTAAAATTAGATTTAATGGTAGGTTTTCTATACCTCTATTAAGATTTTACTTATATTCTCAACTTTATCCAGGTCACTGATAATGGCATTAAAGCATAAGCTGAATAACTGATATTTGTTGAATATCAGCCAATGTTTCTTAAGAATAATGGTGTTATTGACAATAATTGTTTGGCCTTAACTCTAAGATTTTTATATATGTTATATATTTTTATATTTTATATGTTATACATATTTATACTTTTTATATGTTATACAATTATACTTTTCAATCCTCAGAGATTTTTCTCATTCTCCATGAGGTTTCCTAGATATTAGCTAATGATAAGTTGGTAATATTCCCATGATGCTAGGTGATTCTATAGAGCTTCCAATGCTGAGGTGGCTAGGGAGGCAAGTCTTCTGAATACAAACCTTAGGGAATGATGCCATTCTGGAAGATGGCACTAGCAGGCTAGCCATGGACAGAAATGGAGGCTGGCAGTTAGCCATCCCTGACCTCCTCACCAATCACTCTAAACAAGGACAGTAAGCATGTATAAAGTGTGATTGGGCTATCCCAACAGACCCAGATCATGCTTTATGCTCACCTATGGCTCCCTTACAGATCACAGAGCAAATGCCTGAATGCCCTGCCCTCCTAGTAGCTCTACCCTTCTGTTCTCTCTGCAGGATCATTTGTTGATGCTTTAAACACCCTAAGACATATGTCTCCCAGCCCTGCTGCTGTGAGTCCATCTGCCTTTTTTAAGTACTCTTCAACTCTGTTTCTTTCTTCTAATATGACTGTCTATCCTCGCATCACAAGGGTCACTTTCTCTAGTTAACAGGCCACAGTTGATCTTTTTGAGGAAGAGTGATGTGAAAAAGCATTCAAAAGGCTGCGGCCTCTTCACTTTCATCTGTTATCAGCTTTCTCTCCCTATCAGGGGGGAAAATTTTTCCCTGGTCTTCTGTAATTGAATATCCTCTCCAGCTCCTCAGTGTTTGTCATGCTGAGTACTGTAAAGCCATATTTTTTATTCAGTTAGCTGTATGAAAAGTCACCAGGGAATGCTACTGCTCTCACTGATTAGTTCAACCAACACCCATTTAGTCACCATGGTGGAGGAATCCAGACCTCAAGGAAAAAAAGCATAAGTGCCAGGTTCCAAGATACTTATTATGTAACAATCTTACATTATATGCTTGAAAGAAAGATTTCAGTGTTTACATTCTTGGTTGAGTATAAATCTTTATATAAAATGAAATATTTTATATTTCAGCAAATAATGGAATTGTTGGAGTGATGAAATCTGATCACTTTCATGTAAGTACACTGCCTTAATTTCCTTCCTCCAGTGGAGAGAAAGGGGTAAAACTAAAATAAAGCTAAAAAAGAGAGAGTACTGTTTAGGGTACGCAAAGGAAGAGAATAAAATTACTAATATACCACTTTTTGAACTGAGGGGGATAGAAGGGAAAATATATGTATGTATGTATTTATACATGTGTATTTATACATGTGTATGCACGTATATATCAATGGAATATTGATATGTTGATATATGCATGCATACTCACACATAAGCACAACTGAATGCTTTGAAGCTATGGACCTGTGTATCTTTATATACATTTATACATATACTCATATAGCTAGATACATACAAATGTATATTATTTGATATCTTCTGAGAATAGTGGTAGTCAGTAGTTCTTTTACTGGTGTCGAAAACATATTCCTTGAGGCATTTCAAGGGTTACTGCATGGTCCTCTTGAGGGACTGTTACAGTTGCCTACCCTTTTGGGTAAAGTAAGAAAGTAAGAATGACATATAGAGCAGACTCTAAGGTATAGTAAGTCAAAATTCCTTTTCCTTTTGAGAGTCAAGTGTAACAGAAGGAATACAAAGATATTACTTCAAGTCAAAATCCCAGCCATTTAAACTTTTGATTGAATAATAAAATCTTTGCCTAATGGAGAGAGGAAAGCTCTAGGCCTATTTTTAGTTTCACTAAGGCCTAAGCAGCTTAGGAATGCTTTCTGCTTGCCTTTTTTTCCCTCGGATATATAAATAGCCACTGAGTCCTTGGAAAGAAGAGATTTGCAACTGAATTCTTCTCTTTATCCTATCCAACTCACTGAGAAATGTCCTATTCCTAGGAAACTGGAAGATAACAGTAGGAAGAGGAGGAGGGTGCTTCCTTTCTTAGATAGTCTGTGAAAATTTCCCTATGTAACAAACAAACAAAAATTTCTTCTGAAGGACCAACCCAAAATAAAAAAAAAAAAGGCACGTCTGATACCTCTGATTAATTAAGGGAGCTACTCTGCGCTCTGGGAATTTAAAAGACCCACCAGTTGGCTATGTCTTGTTTAGAAACATCTTAACAATTAAGACACCAATCTGTTGATTTGTTTTGTTTGAATATACTAAGATTCATGGGGGTGGGGAAAGGAAGTAGATATGAAGGATTCAATTAGAAGTGATAAGAAAATAGAATGAAAGAAAATATCAATAAAATATTTAATATCAATAATCTATATCATCGAGCTATAGTCAGGTTATTGATTGTCACCACTTGTTAAATGATAATAGGCTTTTGTCTGTCTGAAGGGTCTCTGAAAAAAAAGATATTGGGATTTTAGAGTGTTCAGTCTTGGGAATTTGTAGAAATGAAATCTTCTATTTTCTTTCTCATTATATTCATATTCCAATTGTTGAGAAAATTCAGGAATCATTATTTCTTATTTATGCTTCTTTTTATTGCCTCTGTTTTCATTTAAGGCTACTGAAGTAGGTATGTGATGTTCTTTGTAAAGTACAAATACCTAAAGGCATTCTAGGAAAATTAAATAATGTAGTGGTCTAATACTAGAAATTTTCTTCCATGGTTTTAACTTTTGAAAGGTTCTGTTTTTAATCCATGTTTTAATTATTAAGATAAATGTCGCCCTTAGCATATATAGAGTATCAAAGTACTTTTTGAAGGCCCTATAAATATTATGGATTAATTCATTTACCACATATCTTAGACAAGAATTTAAGACATGGTGATTTCTCTTGAAGGAACAGTTGAACTAGGTTCTCCTAAATAAATTATTTCTAAAAAGCTAGATTTTTCTAAACATAAAATTAACAAGAGAAATTTCTGTTTCATGATGATATATGTGCCTTTCGTGTGACAATTTCAAGTATACAAAGTTTTTCTTAAAAACTTTACAAAACAAAAATATACCTTGAATTTGAAAAAAAGATCTGTTTAAAAGTAAGTTAAAAAGCATTATTAAAGGTGATACATTAACAATACAGTGATTTTTAGAGATTTTCTAAATACCTACTATATGTGCTTCATTAGTGCTACTCATTATGGGATATGTACTATGCCAGATAAATCATCTTAAAATAACATTCTCATCACTTTAATCTGCAAATTTCTTGGCCAGCTATCCAAAGTCTTCAAAATCTAGTCCCAACCTATTTTTACAATCTTCTCCTATTCCCTACAGCCCACTACTCCTTTATAGAAATACTTCTCTCTAATTTGATTGGACTACTACTTTTACCATTAACATTCCAAGTTCTTCATATCCCCAAGGAAGGTGGAGTAATAGTGGAAAGAGGATTGATTTTGGAATAAAAGAACCTGAACTTAAATCATAGTTCTATTACCTGAAATTTGAGTGACCTTGGGCAACTCAACTAATCTTTCTGACCTCAGTTTAATTGTCTTTAAAGTAAAGGAGTTGGATTAGCCCAGAGCTTCTTAATAGTTTGTGTGCATGTTTGTGTTATGAATTATTTCTGGAAGTCTGGTGAACCTTTATCAGAATAATGTTCTTTAAAGCATTAAAAAAAATGCATAGGATTACAAACCAACTATACCAAAAAAGATGCATTTTTCCTTAGCCCGAGTTCATTTATTCCTCAAAATCTATCCATGAAATATACACCTTTAAGGGTTTGTGGTCCCCAAGTTAAAAATCTATAAATTAGATTATTTCTAAGGTTAGTCAATCGACAAGCATTTATCAAGCTTTTATGATGTACTGAGCACTGGTATACAAATGAAGAGGGAAAAACATAATACCTGCTTGCAAAGGGCTCACATTCTTTTTTTCCCCCTCTTAAATGGTATTTTATTTTTTTCCCAGTTTTACATAAAGACAATTTTGGGCACTTTTTCAATAAAACTTTGAGTTCCAAATTTTCTTCTTCCTTCTCTCCCTTCACCCCTCCTTAAGACAAGCAATTTGATTGAGTTTATAAATGTGCAAACATAAACACATTGCTGTCTCTGTCATGTTGTGAAAAAAAGAAATATAACAAAACACACACACACACATACACACACATGAAGTGAAAAGAGTATGTTTTGATCTGCATTTGGACATCATCATTTTTTTCTCTGGATATGGACAGAATTTTCCATCATGAGTCCTTTGAAACTGTCTTGCATGACTATGGCTGAGAAGAGCTCAGTCAAATACAGTTAATAATTTCACAATGTTGCTGTTACTATTTACAATATTCCCTTGTTTCTGCATCAGTTCATATAAGTCTTTCCAGGTTTTTTCTGAAATTATCCTGCCTTTCATTTCTTCCAGCACAATAGTATTCCATTACATTCATATACCACAACTTGATCAGCCATCCCCCAATTGATGGGCATCCCTCAATTTCCAGTTCTTTGTCACCACAAAAAGAAGAAACTTACATTGTAATAACAATATACAACTATAGAAATAACAATGCATATACCATATATATATGTATATATATATATATATGTATGTATGTATGTATGTATATGTACATATCAGGCACATGGAAGGTTATCTCAGAGAGAAAACTGAGTTGGGAGGCAGGAGAAGTACTAAGAAAGGTCTCCTGTAGAAGGTTATATTTGAGATGAGTCTTGGAGGAAGCTGGGAGAGAGGTGAGCAGGGCCAGCATTCCAGTCATAGAAAAAACAGCTGGTGCAACATAGTCAGGACATGTAATATAGTGATAAACAGTAAGTGAGTCAATATAACTGGATCATACAGCATGAAGAGGAGAGTAAAGTGTAAGAATACTGGAAAGGTAAGAAATGGACAGCTTGTGAAGACTCATTCTTCCCTCCTTTTTTCCTTCTGTTCTTCATTTCATTCTATCCTTTCTTCCTTCCTCCCTTCCTGTTTTCCTTTCTTTCCTTCTATCTCTTATCTGTTATTCTATCCTACAGCCATGCTGTTACTACAAAGTAGAATATGATACTTTGCCAGGTGAGTATTTCAGACAATTTGTCCTACAAAAGCTCAGAAGAAAGGAATGTTACTATAAGGGTGATCAGGAAAGGTTACTGAGGTGTCTTTCGGAAATTCAATAAGATTTGAATAGAAGAAGGTGGAAAGGGATATTACATAGAGTAGATGTAGCAGAAACAAAGGTACATTGCTGGAGATAAAAAGACCTTATTCAAAGAAAAATGAATAGCTCAGCCTATATGGAATAAAAGGTTCATTTAGCAGAATAGTTTGAAAGAGGTGTAGAAAAGTGAAGTAAGACCCAATGATTGCCTTTTTTGGATGCCAGGTTGAAGAGTTTGTATAAACTTCCTCAAGTCATGCGCAATAGGTCAGAAGGAATGATCCCAAGATAACCAAACTAAAAAGTATTTTAAGAAAAAGTCATAGCATAGGTTCAGAACTCTATCTGTCTTATTATAGACTGGGAAAGAAGATTTCACTCATTTCAAATGACAAATCCAACTAGCTCATTTCATTGCTATGCAACTATAATGAGTTCAGTGACCAATGAGATGAATATCCATACCGAGTAGAGGAGGAGGAGGACAGACAAGGAAAGCATCAAATATAGTTAGTTGGTAGAGTATCAGGATTAAACAATTAAATAATTAAAACAATGCTTTTATCCCCAGCAACATACCTTTGCTTATGCTATACCAGCATCAAATATAGTTAATCGGTAGAGTATCAGGATTAAACAATAGGAACCACTGTAAAGCAGGAACTGTTGATCTTTTAATTTGTTACTTCACAAACAAAATAATAAAATCTGAGTCTGAAGGGATGACAGAAACAATTGAATCTAATTTATAAATCACTAATAATTCCTTCTAAACCATCTCAACAAATCTTCCTCAAAGCTCACTTTGAAGACCAAACACAACAAATACAATCATTCATAGATGTGACAGTCCTCCACATACTCAAAGAGTTCTAGAATACTGCACCATTACTGTCCCCCTCCCGTGTGTGTGTGTGTGTGTGTGTGTGTGTGTGTGTGTGTGTGTGTGTATTCCCCAGGTTAAATATTACCAGTTCCTTCAAGCAATCACCAAATGTCATGATCTCCAACTTCCTGCCTTTGATAATTTGTTACCTGGTCAGAGACATTCCTAAAATGTAGAACCTAGAGCTAAATGGATGAAAAACAAAATAGGAACAATGTCCAACATTACTTTCAATGTAACTGTCATATAGATGTAAACATCATATTGCATGTAAATATCACAAATACACAATGGAAGACTTAAGTAATTCTGCCAAAATGTTTATAAAACTTATTGGCATATGTGCTCTAACTTGTGTCTTCATACCTTTAAAAAAAAGTGGAAAAGTAATTACTTCCTAGAGAAGAGGAATAGTAAAGGTTTAAAGAAGTGAGAAGGTAGTTAGGGTTGATTAGCCTGGAGAAGAAAAGGCTAAGGGCAGGAACCATGTTTCTGCCTTTTTCTTTGGAAAGAGTCCAGCACAGCAAAGTACCCAACAAACATCACTTTGTAATGCTTTTGATTGATGATGGTGACTTAATAATTATCTTTAAGTCTGTAAAGAGCTATTAAGAAGCTACTAGCAAGTGGTTCATCTCCATAGAGGACTGAAGAAGAGGAAATGGATTTAAATTGTACCAAAGGAGAGTTTGTTTAGACATAAGAAAGAATTCATTGGCCATGAGTGAGGAAACACTAGAGCATGCTGCCAAGGAGTTTGTAGGCTTACCATCCCCAGAGATCTTCAAAACAAGCTCATCATCTGTCTTGCATGATTTAGGCATTCACTTTCCTGGAAGCAGAGGATTGGGGCAGATGATTCCTTCATAGCCTTTCCAAAGATATAGTTCTACATTAATAAGATATAATTCAATGTCTCTCAGTACAGTGACTTGGCAAAAATTAAATGGTGAAAAAAATAGCTTTTGAGGATTTTCTAGGAAAATTTATAGGCAAATTGAGGTATAAGCCTAGACTAAATGATCTTTAAAGTCTTCTTCAGCTACAGGAGTCTATGAATCTATAAATATGGCTTCCATGTGACTCATGTATTACTAGAGAACTCTAAACAAATGGTAGTGGGCAATGGAAGGGAATAAAGGGAAGAAGGCAGGGGTCGCAGAGAGGAGATGTGGGATTGGTGGGTGGGCTTAGCGAATTTTAAAGCATTAGAGAATGGGATTGTTTTCCTAGAAGAGAAATGTAATTTTGTTAGGAGAAAGGAACTGATTTCTCTTTTATGAGGCAGAATTCCTTCATAATTCTCTGAGCCTTTTAGTATGACTGCTATAGCATGTGTTTTAAATTATATTGTATGCATGTGTTCTCTATAAAATTAGCCATCATGACCCATTGTTCCACAGCCCTTCCTTTCATCACATTTTAGTGGCCTGTGTTCCATATTAGCAAATAACCCATAGGGAAAATTATGCATTTTCCATACACCAGCTTTGTTACATGTTTGATAACACTTATTGCATGTGTAAAGGATATGGGTCAATATATAAAATATTTTTTAAAATATTAAACAAGTGGCCAATTGTTTCCTTATGGAAAGCAGACTAAAGGTCAAAATGAATATATCTAGTGTCAATATCAAAACAGAATTAACATCTATACTTTTTAACCTGTATGTACATGGATATATAACTCCATCAATATGTTAACTAGGGTGAAGGCATTTTGCCAAGTTTTGAACCCACTCAAATTCCATGGGTTCTGAGTTTAAAATGAAATTTAAACCTTTCCAGGTTCAAGGTCCTTTTCAGTGCTGTTAAAATGTGACTTCCTGATTGAAAGACTAAAGTCTCTTGGACACCAACTTGCCCTTACAAAACATTATAATAAGTTAAGTGTAAATGAATCAGAGTCATATGGATTACATTTACCTTGAAATCCATGAATTTTAAAACTATTGGATGGAAAATACTTGGCCAAAAAAAAGACCCCATGCTTTGGATTTGGCCAAATCCAAATCTTTTGAAAAACTGTTTAAGATATTTTTGCTAAACCAGAAATGTGGTAGAATTTTCCACTTTATGCTGTAGGTAAAAATACAACCTGCTGCCTTACTGAATGCACAAATACAAGTCTAGTCTAAAAATATTTATTAAGCACCTGCCTTTATGGTTGTATCTAGTACTACAAAGATTAAACAACAACTATTAATAAATAGGATATTACAATCTAACAGGGGGTGAATCACAAACAAATACAATTAAGTTTACAATAAGTGCATAGATAAGCAAAATAAGTCCCTGTATTAACCATGTACAAAAATATACCTGTCTCTACATTCTGAGTTTATCACCTCTCTGTCACCATAAGTCCTTTAAAATCATGTTGGTTATTATATTCATGGGAGTTTTTAAAGTCTTCTAAAGTCATTTGTCTTTCACTATTATTATTCTATACAAATAATTTTTCCTGGTTCTACTAATTTGACTCTGCATTAGTTAGTGAGGTTAATTTTAATCTATTTTAATAGATAGGACAGGAAGGAGAGAAAATAGATTTTTGTTCACTGAAAAAAATTAAATTTTTAGAAGAATAAGATGAGTTTATGAGAGAACAGGCTTGAGGAGATAGAATGTTGTCATTGTTGTTGTTAAGATATGAGGATTTAGATATGTACACACGTAGGGTATGTTTACATTGCCCATGTAGGTTAGGTGGATGTCAACACAGGTTTGTATGAATGTAATTTTCAGGGAGATATAAATAGCTATCTTTGCTAACCACTCCAAGGGAAACTTTGATTCTTTTTAGGAGGAGAGCAGGATATTGGGGCTTTGATGCTAACCACTCTGCTATCTTTGGAGAGGGAGTATAAGGCTAGAACTAAACCTCTCTGCTATCTACAAATTACTAATGTAGGGGAAACTTTTCCTGGATACTATCTCTTAACAGGGAAGGAGGGTCTAAAGCAGTAGTTCTCAACCTTCCTATTGCCGTGACCCTTTAATACTCATATGTGGGCATATCTGCATGTGGGCAGACTCACCTGGAGGAGGAGCAGTGTCTCTGTTCCTAAGACCATCAGAAATATGTGTTTTCCGATGGTCTTGGGCAACCCCTGCAACCCCTGTAAAAGGGTCGTTTGACCCCCAAAGAGGTTGTGACACACAGGTTGAGAACCACTGGTAAAGCTATATCTGAAGGCTCAACTCTCTCCCCACCAAGTTTCATCGAGTCAACTGCTCACATAGGTATAGAGAATCAAGTAATATTTTTTTTCCACCACTGAAGAGATTCTTAGACAAATAGTTAGGTTTGAATCCTGGGTTACATACATATGTACCCTGGTGAGAAAAGACACCTTACCTAAACACTTTTATTGCAATGACATATCTATCATTTAATTAATTGTATGATGTACTGTTTCTATTATAAGACTCTAAAATGTCAGAAACAAAGGATATACACTCATTGTTGAAAAGTGTGGCTAACTTAGTTTGTAATTCAGATTTTGTAGCTAGTCCAGATGGGAATAATTGTACCTCTGTCCTCTAAGTAGCACAAGGGAACTTGATTATTATAAAATAATTTCCTTAGATGAATTAGTGGTGAATAACTAGAGAAAAGCAGGAGATTAATATCATACACCAAGGCAGCTAGGTGGAGCATTGAATTGAATGCTAAACCTGAAGTCAGGAAGACTCATCTTCCTGAGTTCAAATCTGACCTCAGACGGTTAGTATCTGTGTGACTCACACAGATATCACTTAATCCTGTTTGTCTCAGCTTCCACATCTGTAAAATGAGTGGGAGAAGGAAATGACAAAACATTCCTGTATCTTTGCCAAGAAAACCCCAAATGGCATCACAAAAAGAAAGACACGACTGAACTGACTGAATGAAAACAATAGCAAATAATATAATTCCCTTAAATCAGCCTCTATTGCATGCCACCTCTATTAAGGGACTACTATGGAAAAGGTAAGTTTTAATTTATTTTTTTTTCTTTTTACCACTTAATAATATTTTATTTTTTCCAATTACATGTAAAGATAGTTTTTAACATTCATTTTCACAAGATTTTGAGTTCTAAATTTTTCTCCCTCTCTCTCTTCCCTCCACCTTCCCCAAGACAGCAAGCAATCTGATACAGGTTATACACGTACAATCATGTTATACATTTTTCTACATTGGTCATACTGTGAATGTGGATTCAAAACAAAAGGGAAAACTCATGAGAAAGAACAAAAAAGAAAAAAAAGTGAAAATAGTATGCTTCAACTTGTATTCAGACTCCATAGTTTTTTCTCTGGATGTAAATAGCATTTTCCAGTATGAGTCTTTTGGAATTGTTGTGGATCATATTATTGCTAAGAAGAGTTAAGTCTATCAAAGTAGATCATCATACAATATTGCAGTTACTGTCTACAATGTTCTCCTGGTTCTGCTTATTTCACTTTCCATCAGTTCATTTAAGTCTTTCAGGTTTTTCTGAAGTTTGCCTGCTCACTACTTCTTATGGAACAATAGCATTCCATTACATTCATATACCACAATTTGTTTAGCCATTCCTTAATTAATGGGCATCCCCTCAATTTCCAATTCTTCGCAACAACAACAAGAACAGGTATAAATATTTTTGTACATGTGGGTCCTTTTGCCTTTTTTTTATGGGATTGGGATTATTGGGATACTGACCTAGTAGTGCTATTGCTGGATGAAACGATATAACAAAGTTTTATAGCCTTTTTGACATAGTTCCAAATTGCTCATAGTTCCAAATTGGATCAGCTCACAACTGCACCATGACAATTCCACACAAGTCCAAAACAATGCATTAGTGTTCCAATTTTCCCACATCTTCTCCAACATTTATCATTTTCCTTTTCTGTCATATTAACCAATCTAATAGGTGAGAGGTGGTACTTTCAAATTTTTTTCATTTGTATTTCTCTTACAAATAGCAATTTAGAGCATTTTCTTTTTCATATGACTATAGATAACTTTAATTTCTTCATCTGAAAATTACCTGTTCATCTCCTTTGATTATTTATCAACTGGGGAATGATTTGTATTCTTATAAATTTGACTCAGTTTTCTATATATTTTAGAAATGAGGCCTTCATCAGAAACACTGGCTGTAAAAATTATTTCCCAACTTTCTGCTTTCCTTCTAATGTTGGTTGCATTGGTTTTATTTGTGCAAAAACTTTTTAATTTAATGTAATCAGAACTATCTATTTTGTGATTCGTAATGCTCTCCATCACTTGTTTGGTCATAAATTATTCCCTTTCCCACAGATCTAACAGGTAAACTTCATCTCCTAATTTGCTTATGCTATCACGCTTTATGTCTAAATCATATACCCATTTTGACCTTATCATGGCATACCATGTGAGATAGTCTATACCTCATCTCTGCCATACTATTTTCCAGTTTTCCCAGCAGTTTTTGTCAAATAATGAGTGCTTATCCCAGTATCTGGAGTCTTCAGGTTTATCAGACAGTATATTACTGTCGTCCTTTACTACTATCCCACTGATCCATCACTCTATTTCTTAGTTAGTTTTGATGATTACTGCTTTATAATATACTTTTAGATCTGGTACAGCCAGACTACCTTCCTTTGCATTTGTTTAAATTAATCCCCTTGATATTCTTGACCTTTTGTGCTTCCAGATGAATTTTGTTATTATTTTTTTCTAGCCCTACAAATAATTTTTAGTACCTCTGATTGTTATGGAATGGAATAAGTAAATTAATTTAAGTAAATAATCATTTTATTATAATAGCTTTGCCTACCCATGAGCAATAGATATTTTTCCAATTGTTTAGATCTGACTTCATTTGTGTGAAAAATATTTTGTAATTGTGTCCATATAGTTCCTGTGTTTGTCTTGGCAGATAGACTCCAAAATATTTTATATTTTCTACAGCTAGTTTAATGGAATTTCTCTATCTTTTGCTGCTAGACTTTCTTGCTAATATACATTAATACTGATGATTTATGTGGATTTTATTTTTTTTTCAATGAAGAAGCATCCACCGTCTCTCAGTCACACCCACCCAAAATGGGAAGAGGAAAAATAAATAGAAAACTATTGCAACAAATATGCAGTCAAGCAAAATAAAGTTCCACATTGGCCATGTGTAAACATGTTTCTCACTCTGTCTGTAGGTCCCATTTGTTCTTTAGCAAGTGTGAACAAATTATAATACTAAACACTAAACCTACAAAAATTTTAAAAAATGGTCTCCACACTTAAGGAGTTTACAGTCTCATGAGGAACTTAAATGTCAGGGAAGGAATAAGAGATGTATATATAAAAGTATGATAGTGTGACTCCTTGTGATAGGACAATGGAAAGACAGGTGGAGAGAAATTATAGTATGTATCAGGGAGGATTTCATGGAGGATATAGTACCTAAACTGGTCCTTGAATGGGAAAAAAGAGATTCCAGTGAATAGAAATAAAGGTTAGGGCAGGGAATGTAGTCGATTCCAAATATGAGGAATGACATGAGAAAAGAAGAAATATATGGCAAAATGGGAATGTAGGATAGTATAGTTTGATCAAAATGTAGAATACTTCCTCTACGTGTAGGCAGTAATATAGATTGAATTTGTAATGGTCTTGAAGTCAAGATCAAGAGTTTAGCCAATATACAGTAGCTAATGGAAACTTAACTGGAGATGGAAGCATGGCTAAATAGGAGTTTGCCTTAAAAGGGTCGGAGGGAATAACAGTTTTATCAGACTATAAGCATGAGTTTTATTAACAGTATGATTAGGTAGTTGAAAAAAAGATGAAGCCATTTTAGGTTTTATTATGAGAATTATAATACCTAGGACTAAGTATTCGATGATCCACTTAATATCTGCTTTATTCTGTCAAAATCTGAAATATGGTGTATGTTTCTGAGTGCCACAATTTAGAAAGAAAAAAAAATAAAAATATAATAAAATGAAGATGAAGAGATTTAAAACTATGTCCTACGAGAATAAATTGAAGAGACAAAGGGTAATTAGCTTGAAGAAGAGACAGCTTAGAAGGGACATAGTAACTGTTTTCGAGTACTCAATGGGCTGTTGTGAAAGTATGATTAGCTCTGTTCTGTTTGGCATTGGAATCTAGAAATAGGACTAATCAGTAAAAGTTGCAAAGAGACAAGAAAAAATCTTAATAATTAGAGCTATGCAGAAGTAGAATGTGCTGCCTTGGAAGGAAGTGGGTTTCTCCTCACTAGAGGTCTTATCCAGATATTGTTTGGATTAGATGTCATCTGAGGTCCCTGAATTAGATTTTGTGACTTACACATGAATGCATTAAACAAGAATTTATTAATCTACTAATATGTTCCATGACTCTTCCAGAAGCTGGGGATACAAAGATATTAACAAAGTAGTACCTACCATGAGGGCCTTATCTTCTCTTGGACGAAAGTAACATACATGAAAAGTAAATGAAAATACGTAAAAACTAAATACAAAATAGCAGTTGATGAAATTGGGATGGGTCTTATATAGATAGCAGCACTTGAGCTAAAAGTTGAAGGGGGCCAGAGATTCTTTTTAGTAATTTTAATTTTTGTTATTCTCAACTTTACAAGTACCATCAAACAAATATTTCCATTCTTAAAGAGGAGAGAATTACATATTAAACTGTAAATTTCTACTATGTCCTTCTTATTTTGTATTAAAAGCATATGTAATAAATTCAACACAGTTTTAAAGCTATTGTGCTTGTGTGTTTCTCCTTCTCAATTTCCTATTTCCATCTGTTCATTCCTTAAAGATTGATGGTTGGCTATCATTTCCTCTTCTTGTTGTTTTTAGTATTATTATTAATAATCACCATCTCTCCTTTCCCCCCCCAAAAAAAACCCTGAAATCTTCCATTTTACAAACAGACATAGCTAAAGAAAATGATTCTATTTAGTGACCATGTTAAACTATGTTTCATTTAACAATCATTTCTCTCTCAGGAGGTATGAACCATATTTCATTACCAGTCATCTAAAATGAAGGTCATTGCATTAGCCAGAGATTTTGGATCATCTAGAGCTGTTTTTCTTTACAATGTTGTGATCACTGCATAGATTGTTTTTCTGGGTTTGCCTACCTTACTCAGCATCAGTTCATAGAAAGCTTCCCTAGTTTCTCTGAATCCATTCTTTTCATCATTTCTTAAAGTACGGTAATATTCCGTTGCAGTCAAATACCCATTGTTTTAAAGCCATTCCCTAGCATGCAGATAGCCTTTCCCCTTAAGTTTCTATTTCTTTTCTATAAAAAAGTGGTGCCGTGAGAGAAAGAATCTGGTTATAGTTGCAGACTTAATCTATTCATCTAGGTTTACCTTTTGGTCATTTCTTGATCCATAATATTCCTTAATAGGGTTTTTTTTTATTTCCTGCTTTAATTAGAGCTACAATTTCATGTTTGGGACATCATATAGATATCAGGCCTTGCCTCCATTCTGTATTACTGAATTGGTTGTCCACATCCATGTCCATGTCCATGCCCCCCATGGTTGTGACATGGATTTCCTGGGCTACCACTAATGTCTTCTTCTCCTCCCCATTCCACCACAGACACAGCATACTGAAAGGACTACCAGATGTCAGATCCCACTTTATTGTGTGGGGTCAGAATAGTTTAGTCTTCATGGTCCTCAGGGGTGCCATCAGTCAGAGTACTGCAGACTTCTTTCTTAACTACCCCCATGCCACAAATATACACATCCAGGGTGTCCCACTGCCAACTTCCAGCCTTATGTTGAGGATCAGACTGGTCAGATCACTGCAAGTTTCTGACTTCACTTGATGTTCCAGTGGGCCCCTCACCCCCCAGGAATATAATAATGATACAGCCTTCAGGTGCCATGGGAACATCTCTGGTCAGAGCATGGGCAGAATGCTGGCTTCCTTACCTGTGCTTGCACTGATTTTCCTAATAGTGTTGTCCCTTATGCTTCTAACTATCTTTATGTGCAGGCCTGAACTGAAAGAAAGAGCTTTCTGTTGTTTCTCTTTTGATTTCTTAATCTTTATTCAATCTGGAGTCTTTTTACATTTTGATGGAGCATATGTGGAAAAGTCAGGCTTCAATGTAACCTTTCACACTGATATCTTAACTAGGAATATGAATTTTGGGATTGTAAGAAGCAGAGAGGAGGGGGGAGCACGTTTCAGACATGGCAAATAGTTTTTGCAAAGCCATGGAAGATGGAATGTGTTTTATTTCAAACAAACAGGTCAGTTCATTTAACTGCAATGTAGAATGTGTGAAAGAGAAAAATTTGCAGTAAGTCTAGAAGGGTAGGTTAGAGTCAGATTGTAAAGTTTAAAATATGAAACAGAGGAGTTTGTATTTTATTCTAGAGTCAATAGAGAGTCACGGGAGCTTCTTAAGCAGGTAAGTGATGTGGTCAGATCTGTGTTTAAGGAACATAAATTTTACAGAAACTAAGAGAAGAGAAGATATCAAGAAGTAGCACATAATTCATAGTGTCAAACCACCAAAGTCAAGAAAGAAGACAGAAAAAAACATCCTTTGTGTTTGACAATAACCACATCACTGGTGATCTTGGAAAAACTTTTTCAATAGACAAGAAAATAGTCAACTGATTACAAGTGAATGACTGGGTCGGAAAGAAGTGGAAAAAGCAAATATATATTATGGTTTCTTGGAATTTGGCAGTGATGGGAAGGAGATGGGATGTTTGCTTAAGGAGGCATCAGAGCCAAAGGAAGATATTATTTGCAATTATTAATGTTGAGGCAGCTAAGTGGCACAGCAGAGAGAGTGTCTGACCTGTGGTCAGGAAGACCTGAATTCAAATCCTACCTCAGACATTGACTACCTGTGTGACCCTGAGCAAGTCACTCAATCCTGTCTGCCTCAGTTTCCTCATCTGTATGATGAGTTGGAGAAGGAAATGGCAAACCACTCCAAAATCTTTTCTAAGAAAACCTCAAAAGGAGCATAAAGAATTAGATACCAATGATAAACAACAAAGTTGTAATGATGATGGTGGTGGTGGTGAAGATGATGATGATAGGAATAACCTGAGCACGTTTGCAGTATGAGGGTCAATATCCTATAGAGAGGGGGAGATTGAAGCTGTAGGAAAGAGAGAAAGTGTGAGTGAAGGAACAGAGTCATAGAGGAGAAGGAAGATTATGAGATTGTAGGAGGTTGAAATTCCAATTTGAGTTCTGAAACCTCACGTTGTTGCTGGGTAAAAAAAAAAATTAAGTGTTATTTTGCTGTGCTTACACACCTGTTCATTTAAAATATAATTTGTGAGCTCTGTATATAACTGGTTTTTTACTTTAGTATGACAGGAAAAGTGTTTTAGGTTACAGTCGCACTACCAAATCCAAGTTTACATAATTGTCTAACTAAATTGTTGCAAAAAAAACCCCTACTTGCTGACATTAAATTTTATCTGCCAAATTCGGCTTTATGATTTCAATTCTGTTGAATTGGATTGCATACTGCACAATAATTTCCTGGAACTCTACATATTTTAGAAACAAGTTAGAACCCTCTTCATGCTGTGCATTTTCAGAGCCATGCTGTCTTTCCAATTTTGTCAAAAACAACATGCATGCTTGGTCTGAGGTTATACTAGAGGGCTTAAATGAATACTTATGATTCCTTAGTTTTAGAATGAGAATGAGTTCCATAAAATAAAAAAAAAATGAGCTTAATATGGATGCGATGGGTTGCTAACTTGTGTCACAGTTTTATTGCAATATATTCAAATATGGGTCACAGTTTACCCCCAAATCTAGTTTGTATAAAACCTGAGTTGGACCTATAATCAGTATTTTGGGTTTTGTTTTTAGCGTTTACTTATATATCTTCTGCAAAGTCTTACTCCAGTACTCGATCATGGCATGGAGGGAACCCTGGATTCCTGAAGATTCTGCCAGGAGATGACAAGCTCTGGTAGATTTTGCTAGGCCAAAAATACTTTGAGAGTGGTTTGGCAAGAGACAATCTGCTTTGCAAAAACAACTCTACCTAATAGTCACAGAGAGTTTCTTCTCTAGTCAACTGACCACTTGGTAATGAATTCTTCATCTATGGCAAGACATGAAACAATGAAAAATACAAACTGGCCCTTAGTTCTAACCACATTTCACTTCTGCAATGGCAGTAGAAGAGTCGGAGAATTGGTATTGAGGAATTCTAAGAATCACCATTATTAGCTTATTTATAAATTAATTTAGTTATCACTACTTTAGTTGGAAGATCATTGTACAGTAACCAACAAATAGGCATACTACTAAAGCAATGACTAACTTTTTAATATCATGGTCCCTTTTATATTCTGGTTAATCTAATAAATATGGAATAATGTTTTGAAACGCATAAAATAAAATAAGTAGAATTGCCCCAAAAGGTCAATAATGTTGAAGATATATACATATTTACACATACACATACACATACACATATATACAGATATACAGATAAAGTTCATGGAGCCTCAGGTTAATAATACCTGTTCTATAGAAAATGGACTACTTTTATTCTCTCTATAGACAAAACCAAAAAGTTTTTGTTTTTTGTTTTTTGGAGGGTGGAAGGTAGGGCAATTGGGGTTAAGTGACTTGCCCAAGGTCACATGGCTAGTTTTGTGTTAAGTGTCTGAGGCTGGATCCGGGTTTGAACTCAGGTCTTCCTGACTCCAGGGCTGGTGCTCTATTCACTGCGCCACTTAGCCTCCCCAAAGAGTTTTTTTTTTAAGTTACAGCCAAATATAAGTCTAGTTCATAGTTATTCTTTGAAAAATCAAAGTCATTTCCAAAAACAACAAGAACCTTAACTTCATGAGACATATGATCATTTCATATTGCAGTACCAACATCTGTTACAGAGTGATCATTGGAGAAATTCTATGTAATATCCAATGAAATCATCAAAATCAAATTAACATATACCTTTAGAAGGAATAAAATTCCAGGCATGGAGGACAACCAATGAAAATTCCCATAGTTATAAAATGGAATGTTATGTGAACAGCAAGGAAGACAATGTCAAAATATCACAGAGAATGGGGAGGAGAGTAAGATGTAGAAAGACTGGAAAAGTAGGAGGAGGCCAAATTATCAATGGTTTCAAAAGTGAAACAAAAGATATTTGACCCTTGAAGTAATAGGGATCCACTAGAGCTTATCAAGTTAGAGGGTGACATCATCATACCTTTACATTATGAAGGTCAATTTGACACATGAGTATAAGATGGAGCAGAGTGGGGAGTGAGTCGATGCAGGAAGACTAACCACCAGGCTATTGCAAAAGTCTAGTAAGAATTCAGTTCCCGAACTAGGGTTTTCAAAATTCATCTCAAGTAGGATTTCTTGCATGAAAACTTCCCTGATGCCCCAACTGCTACTGTCTTCCAGAAATGACCTTTTATTATTATTTTTTCTGGGTTTTCTTTTAGTTGTATGTTGAATTCATTCAATTCACACTCTTTCTCTCTTTAATTGGTATGAGTTTATAGACATAAGTTTTGCTTTGACTGTATCCCACAAATGTTGGTATGTTATCCCATTGTTGTCATTATAATTAATGAAATTGATTGTTTCTATGGTTTGTTCTTTGACCCACTCATTTTTAAGATTAGATTATTTAGTTTCCAATTAATTTTAAGATATGTTTTAAAAGCACTTGATTAGATGTTATTTTTTTCTTGCATCATGATCTGAAAAGAGTACATTTATACTTTCTGCTATTTTGCATTTGTTTACATGTGATCATGCCCTACTACATGATCAATTTTTGTGAAGGTACTACATATGAGATACAGCTGAGACAAATATATAATCCTTTCTCTTCCCATTAATATTCTCCGGAGGTCTATCATATCTAACTTTTTCTAAACTTCTATTCATCTTGTTAAATTCATTATTGTTTATTTTATGATCAGATTTATCCAATTCTAAAAGGGATAAATTGAAGGCACCTACAAAGATTGTTTTACTATCTATTTCTTCCTGTTACTCATTTAACTTTTCTTCATAAATTTGGATATTATGTTATTTGATACATGTACATTTACTATTTTGGCAAAATGTAGTTTCCATGAATATCTCTTTTAAATTAGGTCTATTTTTGCTTTTGTTCTTGCTTTATCTGAGATTGTGATTGCTTTTTGTTGTTGATCAGTCATTTTGTCAGTTGCGTCAGACTTTCAGTGACCACATTTGGAGTTTTCTTGGCAGAAATATTGGAGTGGTTTGCCATTTCCTTTTCCACCTCATTTTATAGATAGGGAAACTGAGGCAAACAGGATTAAGTGACTTGCCCAGGGTTACACATCCAGTAAGTGTCTGTGACTGGATTTGAACTTAGGAAAATGAGTCTTCCTGATTCAAAACCCAGTACTCTATCCACTCTGCCACCTAGCTATTCAGGTGATGAGTGGCTTCTTTTAATATCTAGTTTGTTCTCAGGTTCCAAGCTATCAAGGGAGTTTTTCTTCAAAATTTCTTGACATATAACTATGTTCTTTGTTTGATCATGTGTTATGGGAATCTGAAGATCTTTCCTGCCCCTAGGCCCTTTGCTTAAGTGGTGTAAGTGGCTCTGAGAACCTTCCCTGATTTGAAAGTATACTCTGCCCCCTAATAGGCTGAATGTGGCCATATGGAGCCTGTGGCGGGAGCCTTGTTTTTCAGGAATGTCCTCGCCTTGTAGCTTTGTGATTGGGCAGTGGGTCAAGAGGGCTGTGACAATCTCTGATCCAGGAGAAGGCTATATACACACCCTGATGTGAGGTTGTGCTTTGGGGCTCACTTTGAGAAGAGTTGTGTGATTTGTCCAGATGAGACTCTGGGAAGCTGTTGGGCTCCCTGGCTTTGAAAAACCTAGATGTTGGTGCTTCCCACTTGGGTAACTGAACAGGTATGAATGTAATGGTCAGACAATTGGAAGCCCATCTGCTGATCTGTTTCTTTGTTTGCTTGTAATTTGTGTTTGCGTTCACTGAAGTTCAGGGTACTGACTTTTTCCCCTGAACTAGGTAAATGATATATGTTTGATTGATTATAGTAAGATTGTTAACCCATTATGAGTTGCTTTCCTTTAGAAAAGTTGATCTAAGAACCTGTGTTAGCAGCCATCCTGGGTATGCTTAGGGTGCTTGCTGATATACCATGGCTTTCAGATAGCAAAATAATTATTAAATTATCCCTCCTTAATCTATTTTCCAGGTCAGTTGTTTTTCCAACAAAATATTTTGGGTTTTTCTTCTATTGCTTTTCAGTCTTTTGACTTTGTTTTTATTGTTTCATGAGATCTCATTGAGCCATTAGTCTCTACCTGACCAAATCTGATTTTAAAAAAAAAATCATTTTCTTCAGTGCTGTTTTGTACCTTGTTTACCAAACTGATGAGTCTCTTTTCATAATTTTCTTGTATTGTTCTTATTTCTTTTCCCTTATCTTATTTGATTTTAAAAATCTTTTTATGTCTTTCTTTTCTTTCTCTTTTTTAGTTCTCCTAGGAACTTCTAGGGCTTATGTCTTATTTGAATTGGTTTTCATTGTGGATGATTTCAAGTTGTCTTGTTCTGAGTTTCTGTTTTGAACTCCCTGTCACCATAGAAAATTTTTATGGCTAGGTTCCTTTTTGTTGTTTGATCCTTTTTTCCAGCCTATTTCTTGATTTTGGATTTTATATCAGAGTTAGATTCTGCTCACCTCTGGGGCCTGGGAAGGGTTGGATAACTTAAAGGTCTTTGGGGGTCTATAGATTTTCAGTTTAGCTAGGAAAACATGGTCTGGGGAGATTTCCAGTTATTACCCTGGTTTTCACTCTGGTCCTTTCCCAGATAAAGGCTCTTCTCTTTCCAGACCACAGACCATTCCCCAGCACTTGAATTGCAATCCAGAACTGAGCAATAGGAAACAAAGCTGCCAAATGGTTCATATTCCTGACACCATTGCTACCACAAGAGTCCCCTGTTACCTCTTTCTGACAAGGTGTTTAGTACCCTATCTTTAATCTCTCAGCCTCCTGTTGCTGCCACTGCTGCTATTCCCAACATTGCCACTACCTCCAAGTCCCACAACTGATGTTTTTTCTACCGTGCGTTGCTCCTAGCCACCATCATTCCAAATCCACAGATCTCTTTTTCTGTCTTACTAAGCTGTCCTGTGAGAAAAAATGTCTTGCTGTGACTTTTTTAAAAATCTCTCTCAGCATTTCAGTTGTTTAGACAGTTAGATTGGGAAAGCTCGGTAGAAATATTTAGTGCCTTCTGTCATCTTGGCTTCATTTCTCTTGTATTAACCTTCTGATTTCTCTCCCCACATCGTCTCTCCCCACTCTCTTTTGTCTTTTACTCAGTTGTCAAATTAAACTTTATAAAACACAGATCTGACTATGTCATTCCCCACCTTTGTTCAATAAATTCCTGTGGCTCCCTATTACTTCCTGATTCAAATATAAAATCTTCTTTTTAACTTTAAAAGCCCTTCACAATTTGGCTCTTTTCTACATTTCCAGTTCTCTTATTCTTTGTTCCCCTTCACACAATTTATAATCCAGCAATACCTTGCTCTTTCTTGTATGTGCCACTCAAAGATGACCTACATTCTGCACGATACTTTATATGAAGACTAGCACTGTGTTAAGGATCAGCACATGTTGGCTGTCAACATTAACAACAGTAAACTTAGTCACTTAGATGAGATTGGAAAGTCAAATATTGTTAATTTTCTGAGTTTACATGATTATAAGGTATATACTCTTATCGTGTATGATTGGGTTATATTCATGAAAATATCTCTAAAGCCTTCAATAGCTGAGAATTGTCTGAAATGTGGCAGAGCAATCCATGGAGATTGTCTCAACTCTCTAATTACAATGAATACATCTAATTACTGCAATTACTCAGCATATTATTCTTTTGTGTTACAAATTCATGCGATCTACAGATCCTGGGTTATACTTGTTCCTTGTTTAAAGAAAAAAAAAACCTGGTGTTTTAAGAAACAGTGAAGCTCACCAAAAGAATTTGCTAGTGATGGTAGGTCACTATTTTTAGGGGGGAAATGACAGTTTCCATTCTGCTTTCGTTGTTGTACATGTAGTGTTTTGTCTAAAAAGGAAAATGATAGCAAAGAGGGGAAGGGGGAGAATAACTAGAAGGACTAGAAGGAGGATGGGGGGAATCATCAAAGATAATTGGAGGAAATGGGCAAAGCTAATAACCTGAGGCAGGAAAGCATGATCAGTTATTTAGCTTATTACTTGTTGGCATCTTTTTTTTTCACAAGTAAACCTAGAACTAAACATCCCTTAGCCCACAAACAAAAACTGAGAGGGCTTTCCAAAGGAAAGTTCAGGTTTTGAAAAGGGAAAAAAAAAATAAGCTACTTCCTGAGCCTTGAAAGGAGTAGCCATAAAGAAGACAGGCTCCAGGAAATCAGGCATCAGGTACACGGCCATAAAAGTGAATGGCCTTCCAGAAAAACAAGACCCCAAAGCTAGCTTTTAACATTAAGTGAAGGAACTGAATTTCACCATGAAGATAGAATCATCTTTAGCTTCCAGCTTCTGAATTTGCTTGAAGCCAACCAACTAGAAAGGACATAACAGGTCAGATGTATATGATATTATTACCAAAGAGTCCAGAAGAGCAC
>CM053584.1:299400431-299456645 GCA_028627135.1 Pseudochirops cupreus | reverse complement strand
ACACTAATTTCCAGAGCTACAAATACAAAAGTTATATACTTCCTGCCCTCAAGGAACATGCATTTTACTAGGAGGATACACCATGTTTATAGCTAAATACATTTTTAAAATTTGTGATATGAAATCGGGGCTTCAAAAATTGGGAAATTTGGAAAATCATCTTACAGTAGGTGTTACTTGATCTTAGGGATTTCAAGAGACAGTGTTAAGGAGGAAGAAGATTCCAGGTATGGAATACAGCCTATATACAGCAAAGCCATGGAGTCAACATATGGTACACCTATGGGACACCCAGGTAGAGATGTCAGGAAGCCGGTGGAGGATGCAGGTCTGGATCTCAGGAGAGAGAAGAAAGCTATATATGTACATATGAGAATTATCTCCATAGAAATGGTACTTAATTCCATGGGAACTGAAGAAACCACCAGTAAAGAATGTGGAAAGAGAAGATCTCTTCTTACAGTGTAGCACATGGGTGATGAATTTGCAGTGGAGACTAAGAAGGATGACTCCAATAAATAGAAAAAGAATTATGACTCAATGTAGTCATGAAAACTTAAGGAGAAGTAAACATCCAGAAAGAGAAAGTAGTCATCATTGTCAAATTCTACATAGGTTAATAAGAATGAGGACTAAAAAATTCCATTACACTTAGAAATATAGAGATCATTGGCAATCTAGGAGAGATATTTTACTTAACCAATAGGAAGATGTCAGTATGCCTGAGGTTGAGAAGTTAGTGGGATTTGAAGAAGTGAAGGCAAGGATTAGAGACAACTTTTCCTTGGAGTTTGGCTATGAAAGGGACAAAAAATAAAGAACATTAATAGCTTTTAGGGGTTACAAATTTAAGTGAAGGGTTTTTGTTCGCAAGTTTTATGATGCTTATATGAAGGAAGAGAAGAGGTTGGGAATTTATGAGGGACAAGGGATGGTCAAAGAGGATGCAAAAGGATAAAATAAAAGGCATACATAGAGGTCGGAATTGGAAAGAAGAACTGGCAAGGTTGCAATGAAAAGTGGAGCAAAGAAGGAGAGGTGACAAGCTAATTTGAAGTTTAGCACCAAATAGAAGGAGCTTGTGACAAATGGTCTCAAATGTTGTAGTAAAATATAAGGTAAGGTTCTCTACTTAGAATGGGGTTTCTTAACCTTCTCATGTATGTCTTAGACCCCTTTGGTGAAATCTAAGGGTCTCTTTTAAGGATAATGCTTTTAAATGCTTAAAATAAAATATATAGGATGACCAAGGGAAAGCAATTATGTTCAATTACATATATAATTATTATATATGTTCAATTATAAAAATAATTTTAAAATCAGGTAAATAATTTAAAAATCAACCAAGTAAATAATCACGTAAAATCAGGTAAAAAAAATCTCTGGCTTAGATGGAGCAGGAAGGTACTGGTGTAAGTAGTTGGAGAAGAGAAGGTCCAGATTCTCTAGAACAATATCTGTGGGGAGAGTGACGATCAGGGAAGGGTAAAAAAAAAAAAAAAAAAAAAAAAAAGAGGTATGATGCAGAGAGGACATAATTGAGGAAAATAGAAGATGAAAAGTGAGAGTAATCCAGAGCTGGAGTAGGGAGACTGATGAGGGGTGACAATACAAGAGAAATGAGATTTAAGAGTTAAGGACAATAGAAGTCTTTCCCAATTCCTCTTAATTCTCATGTCTTCTCTCTGTTAACTATTTCCTATTTGTCCTGTACATAGCTCTTCATATATATGTATACATGTATGTGTGCGTATGTATGTATATATATATATGTATATACATATATATGTGTATTCGTTTGCATATATTTGTCTCCACCACTGAATTGTAAGCTCCTTGATGACAAGGACTACTTTTTACCTCTTTTTGTGTCATCAGCACTTAGCACAGTGCCTGGTATATTGAAGGCACTTAATTAATGCTTATCAATTGAAAAGTTTAACTGATTAACTACTGATAGAGGTTTTGAAAGAAATAAAGCAAAGTCCAAAGAGAGATGGTGACTGAAAAACAAAGAGGGGTGGAAAGACTAGAGGTCCAAAAGGACACAAAGAATGGTTTTAGGAGGATATAACCAGAAAATTTAGAAAGACAGGAGGTTGTGATCAGGTAGAGGATTTTGAGAAAGACTGTAGAATTGAAACAGATGATGATCTTGACCAGATTAAGGGTGTGACCATTGCCAGGTATGGCTGAACACACGTAAAGGTACAGATCACTGAAAATGAGGATACAATGACAATAAAGACTGGACTGGAGGAAAAGAAGGTGCTGAATTGCTTGAGAAATGAAGGAGAATGGAGATGATTACTGTTGCTAGGATTTGTCTTTAGTAACCTACCTATAAAAAATGTACCTCCAAGGAGAAGATGTTGTGGAGGGAAAGTAGTGGCAAGAGTGGCACTGGGAGTGGCAATGAGGATGAAAAGGAATGATTATTCCCTCTCCAATCCCAGTGTTCATGGGCAGGGACCATGGGAAAAGTACCCTAAAGGTATGCCAGGTAACAGTTATATACATGTCAGGAGAAAGTCAGATTTTGATAACTTTAAGGAAATCAATTACTTACTTACCCTCCCATGGACATCCAGGGCAGCTATGTCCCAGGGCTATTTTCTTCTTAGATATAAAATCTCTGCTCAAAGATCTTTCTTTTCCCTGGGATTATCAGTAGGTTGGATGTACCGATATAGCTGCTGGATATAGTTATAAGTTTCATGCAGAAATGATGCAATATAGTTATATGGAAAGAGCTCTTGTCTTAATGACAAGAAAGACATGATTTTGAATCCTATCGCCCACAGTAATGTCAGTGCCTGGTGCAAAGTAGTCATTTAATAAATTTTATTGATTGATTGACTAATTGTGGGATTATTGGAAAGTTATTTCACCTTTCAGTCTCAGATCCTTTATCTGTAAAATGTGGGTGTGTCTCCTTTGGGATCAATGACAACGTAGGAAAAGTACTTTGTATATTGCAATGATATGCTCACAATTCTCCCTGCTCATGCCCGATGTTTTGAATATCATATAAGAGAATTTATATAATGTGCTGTGCAAACTGTAAAGCATTATAGCACCTATTAGTACTACTATTACTACCACCACCACCACCACTACTACTATGACTGCTACTATTCCTGACAGCCAGGTAATTCACAGATAGAAGACAAGATCTTGCTAAAGAAAACTTTGAAAAGCTACTAATTCCTTCAACCACTAAATATAATTTTGGCATTAATTGGAATATTAAACTCTAATAAAGGAACCTCTGCCAATAAAAGCAGGCTGTAGCTCTGGTTTAAATATGCAAAAGCAAACCCAAAAATTTATCTGGCATGAGTTCATTTTTCAAGTTCATGCTACACATGCAACAGCCAGCATGAATACGAAACAACTTATTTAGTTTTTGTTATCAAGATGAGGGGAGGCAGGATTCAGCTATTGGGAAAATCTTGAGATCTGGAGAAGAAAACAAGATTTTTTTGTTGTTGTTGTTGCTACTGTTTGATGTGTGTATGGTGTGTGTGTGTGTGTGTGTGTGTGTGTGTGTGTGTGTGTTTTAATGGTAAGCAAACACAAGCTGTGTTGACAAAACCAATTCATTAGAACTTTCCAGACCTGGATGAGCCAGGATTCCTTGGTCACATGAGCAGCTTTAGGAAGCTGCCACTGAGCTTACCTGATTAAAGAGATGGAAATCTTAGACTACTTAGGGTTTATAAATGTAGACAAGAAGCTCTTCACTTTGCTTCTTAGAATTCATTCCCTGAAAAAAAAGAATGCAAGCTACATGAGATCAGTATCATTTTGGAAAACTGCCCTCAAAGTTGCAAATCACCGTGGATGCTTACCCAACTCTACCTTACAAAGCTATCTCACCAAAAGTCACAGATCACAATTAGGGAATTTCTTTCCAAACCTATAAAAAAATACTCAAATTTATATTAGAGAGGGAAAAGATGAGAAGAACCTTACAAAATGAATACCTAATCAAGAATTCTGCAACTATTTTGTCTCCAATTCAACAAATCCACCTCTATTCTTGAAAATGGAAAGGTCTTTTCACTGACAACAGGAAAGTAATATAGTCCTAAGAACATAACTATCACCATCGTATTAATCAAGCCACAGAGAATCAAGTTCAGGACTCTACGTGTGACAGCAGCATAATATGACTAACTCCGTTGCTAACACCTGCCTTCTGAGATTATCTCCTGTTTACACTGTATATATCTTCTATGGGCATAGTTGTTTGCATGTTCTCCTGATTAGACTGGGAGCTCCTCTCAGGCAGGTTCCATGCTTCTACTTCACTAATAAGTGTTTGTTTGTTTTTTAAATGCCTAAATGATATTCTTTGGAGGTAACTTAAATCAGTCACAGAAATTTCAGATGAAAATAAATTGAAAAATCCAAATTTCCCAGAATTACCAATTATAGATCTATCACCTATTAATTTCTTTTAAACCAGGGTTTTCCAAAATCTGTTTCATGGAAGGCTGATGATGATGAGAGTTCTTAGGGAATATTTCCATTTTAACGACATTTTCCTTCTAAAATATTACATATATACTTACATAATAAATTATGTATTCTCTAACATTTTATTACATATTTACATATCTATGCCTCCTCTCTTATGAAAATAGCCTTAATTTTCTGATTTGTGTCACCACTTTTCCTGATGTGCTTTTATCCTGAGGGGATTTCAGACTCTCTAGTCTAACATTTGCTGATTTATCAATACAATGTAATTCCCGAAATACTCCATTGCCAAATTAACTCAGGAAAATCTGCTCTACACATTTCAATTCTACTCTAAGACTTTGCTATTGTTCTTTGCAATGTGTGCTGTAAGTTTACTGCCTCCTGTGGGAAGAAACACCTAAAATTCCCCAGTCAAGTTCCAAAGGGCCTCTTCCCTTACTAGCATTCCAAGATTAAAGACTAGGTTGTGGTCTTCCTAGTCCATACCATTCATAAGTGAATAGTGCCAAATGTGCAGCAGAGACAATAAATGAATTAGGGGAGGAGGAGAGCAAGCGGTGTGTCTGGGACAGCTCAGAGAGGAAGTAAGATGATGTGGGTTAGAGAGGCATTTGAAGGACAAAGCAATAATTAGGCTAAAAGGAACAATCAAAGAGGTGACAACTTTAGATGAACTGAGGGAAGTTGTTCCAAACATGGAAATTGAATAACCACAAACAAGTATGTGTGTATATGTGTATTATGGAGGTATATAGACATGTGTGTGCATATACTTACATTTGTATACATATACATGCATATACATACACACACACACATATATATATTATATGATATAATAGGAATAGAGTAAACATTTAATAAACACTGTCTGCTGAACACTGATCTAGTTTCTAGAGATTATAAATAATATAATAAATAATAATATAAAAGTTAGCTAAAAGAGTCTCTGCCTTAAAAAGCTTCCTAAGATGGAAGGGTGGTAAGATGCAAATGCAAAAGTAATGCTATGCAATATTATGTTAGGGGGTATATGCCAGGGAAGCACAGAACTAAGTACTATGAAAGGCCTTAGTGGTATGCCTGTTCGCAGGAAGGAGCAAAAGGGAAGACTTTCTGGGGCAGCTTTTAGAATGGGCTACAAAGCATGGAAAGAAATTAAGCAAGAGAATATAGAAAAGGAAAACATTATAGGCAAAAAAAAAATCTGAGTGAAAGCATTGAGATGTGAAAGGAAGGTGTTGATGTGAGAGACAACACTATCAACTTTGGATCAAGCAGAGCAGTATAAATATGGAAGCCATGTTCTCCGTGGAAAATATGGAGCATAAAACTACAATGTAGGGTTGTACCTGGCTGTGGAATGCCTTGAATGCCAGGCAGAAGAGCTTGAATTTCCCTAAAAAGGCAAAAAACTGGAGAGCCATAGCAGATTTTTGAGCAAAGGAATGATATCATCAGATCTGTGTATGCCAAAGGTAATTCTGATTATAGTATTAGAGTGAAAGGCATGTGGAATGAGCGTCTACATTATCATGAGTAGTTAGAAACATCCAAATGGAACTTTGCTCTCATCAATTTGGAATTTGCTTTCTAATTATACAAAATCCATGAGGGCCCATTCTATGTACCTCTTAGTTGTACCAACCCTTAAGTTCACCACAGGAGGATCACAGAAAATACTGGAGGTTTTATTCTCTTTCACCATGAGAACATCCAATATACAGTTAACCAATGGGTATTATTCACTTTTACCATAAGACTTGTCCATCTTCTTTTTTGATCATACCTTTCTTCAATGACATTCTTTATACCAGTTATTCTTTATAGCTCCATATATCTCATCTGCTGTAACCTGTTGCCACCCACTATGTAACTGCCCATTGCTCTATAAATAATCCTGATATTTTAATTAATCAAACTATAGTGTTCCATGACTCAGTCATACAGCACTAGTAGAATACTGGAATTAGAAAAGAAGTCCTTTGTTTCACAGAAATGTTTGACGTCATGAAAGTTGCAATTCCATCTGCCCTCCTGTTTCACTATAACCATGGGTTAAGTAAAGGTTAAGCTAGGAACTTTGCTGCCACTTACAATTTTGGAAAATTTTCTTTGACTTCCAAACAACTGACTCACAGACATTTGGAACAGAAAAAGAAGTGGAATGTGCATTTTTATAGCATTTTATAGCACCTACTATATGCCAGGCCCCGTGCCAAGCACTTTACAAATATCTCATTCAATTCTCACAATAATGTTGCAAAATTAAGTGCTACTATTATCTCTATTTAACAGTTGAGGAAAGTGAAGCAAACAGAGGTTAAGTAACTTGCCTAGTGTTACTCAGCTAGTAAACATCTAAGGCCGTATTTGAATTCAGGTCTTCCTGATTCAGGGTCCAGTGATCTATCCACTGCACCTCATAGCTGCCTTTAAAAAGTATCTGTTTGTAAGAAGAAGGCTGCCTCTATTGATCTATCCAAATACACAAAACATGTTTTGTCCCTGAAGTTTTCCTCTGATTCCTTATAAGCAGATTTCCCCCCCTGTCCTAGGAAGATGTCTTCAGATAACAAATTGTCATCTACGAGCAAAACTGGAAGCAAAACATTCACAGTAAAGTGGGGGGGCGAGGGGGTGTGCTGTAGGGCAGATAGAGAAAAGATTAACAAGCTGAGAACATGTCCAATTTGGGACAAGCTCTGAACATCCTGGTTAAGTGAGCTTTTCATTTCTCAGGAAAATATCCACCATAACATGCTTCTTTGTTCAAGGCACTTAATATAGGCTCCTTCATCATGATAACAGGATGTCAGGTTTCTATTGCTTTTGCTTTAATGATCCTAAACTGCCTGGAAGTGGGAATGCAAGCTATGACAAGTTACTGAAATTAAAAAGAAAACTCAAACTCCAAACTCCTTTCTTAAATTTTTATTATTCTGGGCATTGTGAATTTTAAAGAACAAATTAGCATAAATATAGGAAATATATAGATACCATAACAGCACTGGGCATCCCAATTATATTATAGTGTGGAAAAGGTTCTCAAAGAGTGTTAGCAGGAGGACTCACTCCCTTCTAACACACTATAAATTCCAAAGGGCTCATGCCAAACTGGGTAGATTGTACTCATTTATTAATATTTGGAATTTTGCAAATGAGTTTCCTAAATGTTAAGTATTACTCATTTGCTATTTTATAGTACTTTATTGCAGAAGACATGAGCCCTAGCTTTCTGGGTGCCCTCTGCAAAGCCTTACAAGCTATGCCTCAGGGAGACTTACATAACCTACACTTCTGGGGGTTGAGGGGAGGGAAGAGGAAGTAGCAAATTAAGGCAGGATCTGCTGATCTTGGATATAGGTCTCTCTGCAGGAGCTTCCAAATGTGCCTTTGTTTATGTTCTGGGCTCTGAGTTGTTATGCAGGCCCAATCTAAGGAGGATGAGATTTGTAGCCTCAATAAAAAGTCATAAAACATATAATTAAAATTGGAAACAAGGGATAGGTGAAGGAGAGAGCAGGAAGAATACTCAATTGGGACATTCAAGACAGGGACATTTAAGGCAAGGAAATTTCAAAATTTATTGATTTTGTTTTAGTACCTGGTGTTAGGTAGTGATATATGTGTGTATGTATGTATATATGTATGTATAGGGCAGCTAGGCGGCACAGTATATAGAGTGCTAGCCATGGCATCAGGAAGCAGGAAGACATCTTTGAGACTTCACATCTGGCCTCAGACACTTACTAGCCATGTGATCCGGGGCAAGTCACTTACCCTGTTTGACTCAGTTCCTCATCTATAAAATGAGCTGGAGAAGGCAATGGCAAACCACTCCAATATCTTTGCCAAGAAAACACAAAATGAGGTCACAAAGGGTAGAATAAGACTGAAAAATGACTGAATGTATAAATATAAAATGATATTTATATATAATGAATTATACCTATAATTGCCCCCATTAGAGACTAAATACACAAAGGAAAGTATTGGGGGGGGGGCAATTATAGGTATAATTCAGGACCAAGATATTTTTCATCTTAACCATTTCAGAGCAATTAAAGAAAAAGTGTCTTATGATTCAAATAACTGAAACAGACGTATACCTCAACTCTCTCCTTTCTATGTTTAAAAACAATTCATAAGAACATAAGAAACATGTCAGACTAGGTCTAGCCAGACTAGTATATTCCATTTTTATAATGTTAGCAAGGTGCATCTTCTAGGATGGCTTGTTGACTTTCCATGACATCAGTTTCTAAGAGAGTCCATGTGTTGTAATGCAGGGCCTTAGACTTAGAGTCAAGATCTAAGTCCCATCTCCAACATTTAGTAGTTCTGCGATCCTAGGAAATTCACTTAACCTCTCTGAGCCTTAGTTTCTTCATTTGTAAATTGAGAGGGGGGCTAAACTGGACCTATGATGCCCCTTCTACTTTTAAATCAATTATCCTTTGATTTGAAGTATACTCCAAACTTCCAGTTTGCCTGAATAGACCACTATATAGCTTTAATAATTTATCTAAACCTTTCTTGGAGTTATTTATGTTTTCATCTACCTTTGGGGGAAATTAGTCCCTTAAGTTTATCTACCCTGTAGATTTTACTCTGTAAAAGAGCATTTTTAAAAATTTATCATGAAGACACCATCAAAGAGTGTTCCCAAGCTCTTGGTTGCAGGGTAAATAAAAATAAGTCCATGTTATCCTTACCAAAACACTTTGTGATTTTATAAACCTAGTTATTATATACTTGTCCACCATTATCACAATATATCAGCCTTCATATTTCTTGGTCAAAGTCCTAATATTTTAAGTCTATCCTCATACTAAGGCTCCTTTACAATTTAATTTGTATATTCAGAAAAGTGACTGTGTATTTCTACCTTTTTCTTTCTCTCAGCCCCTACCCTATCTATTAACAAATAGTCCATCCTTCTACTCCCATAACCTAACTTTATTTAAAGAAAAAGAAACTAATTATTGTGAAATTGGATTTTTTAGAACTTTTTGAAAATGTGAATAAACTGACTCACTGTATTTCTTGCCCACATGCATCACTTCTCAAAAAACTCTAATAGATTACTTAGGCATGATTTTCCCTTACATAAACCACATTGCCTTTTTCCTCCATAACATGCTTGCGTAAGGGTTCAATGATTCTGTTCCTTATTCATTTCTTCCAGTTTCAGAGGACTGAAGTGAGATTTACCAATCTCTTGTCCTGAGAGTTGTAACTGACTTTTTTTTACGAACAGGAGTCCCATTAGCAATTCACCAGTCCTTCAGCACAGGGACTATTGGAAACTATTGGGGACAGTGATAACACATTTTTATTCTGAATACTTTCATAATTTTTTGCTCATAATTGGTGTCATGTCCAAGTGATTTCTCAATAGTTTAACATCAAAGATTTTCTATGCATCTACCAATAATGCTTATGATCTACCTATTTGTTTCCATAACACATAATTCAAGAATCAAGTGATCCCCTTTAATCGCTAATAATATTTCTGCTTTTGATGACCTGGTATTATTACTTTTTCAGCATCTTTTGAGTTGCTCTCAAATTAGCTTTTTGCCCTCCTAATTCCTAATTTACATCTGAACTACCACCCTTGGAGTAACTATTTCCATCCTATTAGTTGCATATTCCCCCTATTATGACTGTAGATTTGTTATTTGTCTTTCTTCTAGATTTAGCCACATTTCCACCTATAGTTTCTGATCCACGCTATAGTTGGATTCATATGTAGTTCACCATTCACTTTTTCTATACAGTTTCAATTCAGGCATGCTGGGACTTTTGCTGAGGTATTCCAGTCCTGTTGAGTTGTTGACCACTCTAGTATGTTGTCTAAAGATATGAATCTAAATCAATTTGCCACATTGCTTTAATACACAGGATTTAAAGTCCTCAAAGACAATGGCTGTTTTCTTTTTTTCTTTGGATTGCTAGAACTAAACATGAAGCCTTACATTCAGTAGGCACTTAATACATACTTGTTTAATTGAATTGAGATCCTACTTGTCTGGAATATTGAGTCTAAGTCAGAAAAAGGGAATGTACACATTTATATAGTTCATAAACAGTACAGCCCACCTCACATAAGACAACTTAAATTTTGTCAGTTAAAAAGTATTGATATGTATTTCTTATTGTAATAGTTATGAGATTTGAAGATCTTCTATGCCCCTCGAACTTGCTCTCCTAGCAGGAAGGGGTGGGGCAGGAGGAAGCTGGAGCTGAGCTGGAGCCAGCCCCGTGACTGGAAGCAGTAGTGGCGGGGTACAAACTCCTTTTTTTTTTTTTTTGAGCCAGCCAGAACTTCTGCTAAGGACTCCCGCTGAGGACTGCTGGGGATGGGAACTGCAGGGGGCTGGAGCTGCTGAGAGAGAGTTGTGTGGATGCTGAGCAGTTGCCATGAGTGAGGAGAGGAGGACCTTTGGCTGAAGTAGCCTGTTCTGTTTTGAAGGCTCGAGAATATGGGTGTTTACTGCATTAACTACATGTGCCAATTCCATAGCTACTGTAATGGCTTTGACTTTCTGGTTTTGGGACTCAGTTTTCTGGTATTTGAACAAATATTCTAGCATTGTCCCCCATGTAGAGATTCTGTTATATTTTGTGATTAATAACCATATCAGCATATTTATAGTTACCATAGGCATTGTGAATACTGCATTGTGATATATCTATACAATTAAAAAGTATTGAATATGAATTAAGGTTAAATTAAGGCAATCTAGGCTGAATAATCCAAGTGAAAGCAGAAACAAAAACTGTTGAGCATTGAGTAGGAAGATTTACTTAAGTTATCCTAACAATGTTGTCCATGACCTAGTAAGATTTTATAGCCCTTGGCCACTTTTCACAGATGTGAAACTACTTCCTCAGAATTTGAATTCAGGGGAACAACTGAAAAAAATCTTCATTATTAGTGCACAGATGATTCTACAAATATTATGTGTGTAAGAGTTATTTCTAAGAATAGGTTGCCTAGTACAGAAAGAATTTTGCAGAATACAAATTGGCTTGGGAAATTACTAATGCTGTTAAAAAAAAACAATAGAGAAATAACACTACATACAAGTGAGATAATTGAAATGCGCCTTTGGTGGGAATGGTTTATGAAAAGAATATTACATGCATCCACTGGCAGATTTTTTAATACCAATAATTACTAATATTGAGAAATGTCAACAGCATGGAATGAACATGAAATATGTGAATGTGTAAGAATTTTTGCTAATGAGATTTTACAAGGTGAACAATTGTTTTGTGCTCTTTCTAGTTGCCTTTACAATCAATTTATGTTACTGTAAAAACAGCATAAATACTGAAACAGAGAAAGGAAAGTCATAGTTGGTCCAAACATTAATAAAATTGACCACTGAAATGGAAATAGATCCTTTAGCCAGTACAAATGAGTAGGAATGGGACAACTGGCAGTATCAAGTGAATTTTTTAAAAAGGAAAGTGGAATATATATATATATATATGTGTGTGTGTGTGTGTGTGTGTGTGTGTGTGTGTGTGTGTATATATATATATATATATACATAAATACATACATATATAATCTTTGATTTTTCTTGCTGATATAGCAAAAGGGGAATCAAGTAACCAAGAAAAAAAAATAGAAATAATGAACACATAGTCAGTTCCAAGGTATATATATTGGATGCATCATATACTCTTCAGGTTGTATAACTTTTTTGAAAACTGTTTTTTCTACTATGTCATCAAAGAAGAATTTTCTGGTATGACTAAGATACTTTAACAGTTGGCCCAATAGAATTCAAACATGCTTGGAGACACAATGAGACAATGCCAATAGAAAACTGGATTTTGAAGAACATTCTGATTTCTGCTGTGTTACTTACCATGCTGGGCTCAGAAGAGACTCTTCTGCTTGTCATTTTCTAGCTGTTTTCCATCTCAGTCCTGTGTTGTGGAAATAAAGTACATCACATTAAGAGTGTGTCAGCTGACATTTGTGTCATGAAAACTGATAAAAGGAATTAGATTGGCAATGTAGGTATAAGAACTTGATTTCAAGGGCTATGTTGTATGAACTCCTTTGTTGTTTTTCCTCTTCTTTTTCCCACATGTCTTGTAAATCAATTGCATGAATTTTAAAAAGAGAATATTAATACTCTTATCTTATATAGAATCTTTCCTCTGGGGAGATCAATGCCCTCTACAATCTGTGTCTATATTGCCAAGTAGATCAACCATCATTGATCATTTCAAGCTAAAAGTAAGTCAAATGAGTTAAGAAAGAATTAAACTACATCATGCACTTTTTAAACTACTTCAGAAACACACAATTGAATTGATGACCATATCAATTAACCTAGCAGTATATGTAGACATAATTTGATTATTTTATAATGACTTTAACTACTGAGATGCATAATTTTAGAAGGGCTAAAATATTTTCATCATATCTTCAAAGTTGAATAGATCTAGAAAAAACATTGTGAGATTAATGTCACTTGTACTACAATTGCCTTATGTTATGCTTTATCATAGAGGGAGATAACCTGAGTTCTTTAAGGCTGTTCCTATATAGTACAAGAACACAGTGATAAGCTATGATTGCTGTCTAAGCAATAGATTAATTAAAGTCAATAAAGATACATCACTAGTGATTGGAGGAAAAGTAATGCATTTTGGGACTATGAAATAGAACATGACTATTGGTTGTATTCATCTCATTTCTACATCAACAGTGTAAATAGCAGAGTGGTAGTAAATTGGACTGCGGGTACAAAACATAGGCTATCTATGAACTAATTTAAGTGTTGGTATGCATTGTAGTAGTGTTGATTTGATTAAAATCCCCAAAGCTAAAGTTGAAGGGGGGAAGGGGAGCATAGAGGGAGGGTGCACACTAATAGGGTAGAAAAAGACATTGATGTGTCTAAAGAGTAGAATTTTATGTATGTATATTTTCTTTCCAACAGAATGTAAGCTCTTTGAGGGCAGGACTATTTATTTTTGTCTTTCTTTTCTCCAGGATTTAACACAGAGCCAGACATTTTTAAAAGCTATAATAAATATGTGTTAATTTATTGACTGATGATTATTGCTTCGAGGTGTGCCCCTTGTCTTCTAAGGACATACATACAAGATGCCAGAATCCAATACAGAGACGATCTTGTCCATCAAGCATTTGAGTACCAAAAGGAAAAGAGACATAAAAGAGGCATGAGACAACAGGCAGTATCAAGTGAATTTTTTAAAAAAGGAAAGTGAATGTCATGGTAGATGCAGAAAGCCAAAAAGAAAAGAGGGATTTTTACATAAGTGATCTTTCTGAAATTATAGGTACAACCAAGTCAACCCCCTACTCAATAAATTCAAGTGGCTCCCTATTGCCTCTAAAATCAAATGCAAAATCCTCTGTTCAGCATTCAAAGCCTTTCATAATCAAGCGCCTACCAATTTTACAAGTCTTTTTACATCTTACTCCCTACCAGGTACTCTTCAATTCACTGACACTGGCATCCTTGCTTTTCCAGAAATAAGACATCTTAAAGTTCCAGACATTTTATCTGGCTGTCCCCTATACCTGCAATGTTCTCCTTCCTTATCCCTGCCTACTGGCTTCCTTGATTTCTTTAAGTTCCACTAAAATCTCATCTTCTACAGCAAGCCTTTTATAATCCCTCTTAGTTCTAGTGTTTCCCCTTTTATTTTTTTCTATGTATCCTGTATATAGCTTACTTTTTATATATTTGCTTTCTTGTTATCTGCCCCATTAGACTATGAACTCCTTAGGGACAAAGACTTTTACCTCGTTTTGTATCCCCAGCAATTAGCATAGTGCCTGAAACATAGGTGCTTAATACATTTTTATTTTTGATTGACTGACTTTGGTGATGAGCCTTTTGCAGTTGGCTTTGTACTGATCCTGTGAAACCTCAGAACACTTGAGCATCTTCTGAATGAGATCTCTCCACAGCTATGCAAAGAGTTAGGCCTGGGCATCTACACTTAGAAAATCACATAGATAAGAATGCATATTACCCAGATTATAACACAAATGCAGATGGGCATCCCCATGACTTAGCCCATCAGTGTGTGTGTGTGTGTGTGTGTGTGTGTGTGTGGGTGTGGGTGTGGGTGTGGGTGTGGGTGTGGGTGTGGGTGTATGTATACCTATATGATGTATATATGCATGCACGTATGTGTATAGTTGTGCTTGCATGCATATGTATGTATAAAGGGAAAGAGAGACAGCATGAACTGCTTCCTAAAGTGAGAAGTAATGATGCTACATGATAATGTAACACAATGATTATGGAATAACATTATCTCAAGAATCCGAATTACTTATGACTCGCAAAGCAATGGAAAGATGCATAGTATTTGTGAATAATTTGGTTAATGATGAGAAAAGTAGCACAGGAGATAACAAAGACAAGTATGAATAGTAAAGAAGATGAATTCCATTATGTATTAAAAGTGAAGGAAAACAGACAGGAGACCATGTTGTATTGGCATCAATGAAATGCTCAAATAACTAAATATACAAAAGGCACAAAAATATTCATTGTAGGTCTTCTCATGGTGGCAAAACACAGAAACTATGAAGATGCCTAATCTTCAGGAATGCCTGAATAAATTGTGGCATAAGAATGTGATACAGTATTGTAGTACTGTAAGAAATGAATAGATTATTTCAAAGAATCATGGAAAGACTTACATGAACTGAGGCAAAGTAAGGTGAGTAGAACTAGAAGAAAAATTCACACTATAACATCAATATTGTTAAAATGACAATTTTAAGGACCTTTATAAGGCCCTTAAATATAAAGTCCTCCTATAATGAAGAATTAAAATCAACAGAACCAGAAGGGAAATTTATACAATAACAACACTGTAAAATTGAACTTTGAAAGTTGTAAGAACCCTAATTAATACAGTAACTATCCCTAATTCCAGAGGATCAATGATGACACATGTACTCTACTACAGATGGGTGATAAATTTAAAGTACAGAATGAGACATAAACATTTTTTTTATTACTTAGTCACTGAGAAAATTTGTTCTACTTGACTATGTATACTTAATACAAGAAATTATTTTCCCCCTTCTCGTCTTATTTAGTGGGGCAGAGATGGAAGGTAGAAAAATATTCTTTCTGTAATTTTTAAATATTGAAGTAGGGGTGCTACAGATGGGAAATTTTATAAGCATTTTCAAATGAGGTCACTATTAGTTTGACTTAATTGTTTTACTTTGTTACAGAGACCTCTCACTGAATGAGAGTAATTTGTAAATATTTGTCATACAAAAACACAATATATCAACAAAACTTTAAAAAAATAACTAAAGGAAGTCCTCTAACATGCATTCTATAAATACTTTGTGAAACATTTAGGAGAGACTACATACACACTACCACAAACATACATATGTCTATAGAAAGAAATCATTTACATCTAAAACTAGAAATCATCTAGCCAAAATCTTTCATTTAGAGATGAACAAAGTGAGGCCCAGAAAGGTTAACTAACTTTCTCAGTCACACATCTATTTAGTAGAAGAGCTAGGATTGGAATATAGCCAGTCTCCCAGACCTCTGCTCTTTTCACCATATCATAGGGCTTCTCAAATTCTCAGAAGGGAAGAAAATCTCATTTTGCTTCTGTTTCTAAACAAATCTCATTAGAGAATTCTGTAAATTGGTTTTAGCCATAATCTTTGAAATATATTTTACAAAGAAAAATATCAGCTCAAACTCCTTTAAGTCCACTGAGTTAAATTTTATTAGCAATTTATTATGATGAGATTTTTTTAAAAAGGACATAGATTTATGTTTTGGTTAAAAAAAACATTGGGGCAGCAAGATAGCTCGATGGATAAAGTACTGGACTTGACGTCAGACAGAAGATTCATTTTCTTGAGTTCAAATCCAGCTTCACAAACTTACTAGCTTAGTGACCCTGGACTAGTAACTCAACCCTGTTTGCCTCCATTTCCCCATTTGTAAGATGAGCTGGAGAAGGGAATGGCAAGACACTTCAATATCTTTGCCAAGAAAACCCCAAATGGGGGTTATGAAGAGTCAGACACAACAGAAAACTACTCAGCAACAACAAAGTAAACATTAATGAATATAAATTTTAAAACTCTTAATAAATCATATCTATCAGTAAACACTGCATTGTGAGTCCAGATTCATTCTCCAATCTAGTTCACAGTCCTGGCTATGGAAAGAAAACTATAATCTGTAGCAAACTGCACAACTGAATGATAATAGTAGTGGGTCTAAGTCATAAATATATCTAATCAAGGAAGAGAGAAACACAGAGGATAAGAAAGGGGAGGAAAGACATTGATGAGAGAGGTAATATAAGAATGACTTCTCTCATATTTTGTTACCTAGGAGAAACAGGGCCAGGAGGAAAAAAAAAAAAGATTGGGTCAGGGGAAGGCAAGGGAAGAAAAGGAAGATAGTACTCTGGGCAGTTAGAAGGAAGTCATCAAAGAATAATTAAATTTTATTGACAAGTTTCCTGTTTAATTAGAAGAGGTTTGTCATAGGACTATATAACACCATGGGATTGTGCATATTTTTTTTTTACTAGAGTTGAGAATCAAAAATGTTTATTTTTCAATAAACAAGTACCCCCTACCCAGTGAGACCACATAACCTCCTCCAATGTAGTCATAGCTAGAGCCACATATTTTCTCTTCCAGCCACTTTGGCTCAGTAGTGCATATAATTTCAGAAATAAACATCTCTCAAAGAGTCTGAGAGAACTCCCCTGCCTATCTGCTGCCCAAACTGGCATTTGGTTACGAGAGATTCAACTCACCAACCAGTGAATGGGACAAATAGCCAAGGGCTCTCTTTTTAAAGCAAAGGGAACAGAAGTAGTTCTCTCCTTTGACCTTTAAAAGAAGACTATCTTTTAGAAAAAAATAAATAATAATACTCTATGATTCAGGTGCGCAGATTCCTAGACAAGATATTTCCTGAAGGTAGGGATGGTTTCATTGTTGTCTTTGTATTTCTAGAGCCCTGCAGAGTACCTGGCCTTCCTATTAAGTAGGTGCTTAATGTTTATAGAACTGAACTGAATTATGCTTTGGGTCTTTCATACACCCACAAATTCTGGAAGTTTTGAGATTCTGCATTTTAGTGTATCTCAATATTAGGTGGCTCAGTGGATAGAGCACGAGGCCTAGAGTCTGGAAGACCTAAGTTCAAATATGACTCAGAAAATTAGTAGCTACATGACTCCAGGCAACTAACTTAACCTGGTTTGCCTCAGTTTCCTCATCTGTAAAATGAGTTGGAAAAGGAAATAGCAAACCATTTCAGTGTCTTTGCCAAGAAAACCTCAAAGGGAGTCACAAAGAACCACATACTATCAAAACAACAGAACAATAACAATAATTCCACCAAACCTATACCTAAAAAATAATTTCTTCTATCTAGTCAGTTGGCATTCAGTTTTTGTACAAAGGCCTCTAATAAGGAGGAAAATTTTAAAATCATTTTTCCCCAGAGATGTAAATAAATATGTTGTCAAGTTTATTTTTGGAAATCATGTTTAGAAACCATATTCAGACAAAGAAATAGGGGGAAATAATAATGAATAAGGATAAGAATAGTAATACTTTATAGTTTACAAATCTCTTTACATATATTATCTCGTTTGACCTTCATTACAACTCTGCGAGGTAAATACTATTATCTTTCATATTTTTACACATGAGGAAATGAGAAGGAAGGAAGTTAAGTGACTTGCTTAAAATCATACAACTAATAATTGTCTCTCGAGGTAGTTGAATGCAGGTCTTCCTGGTTCTAATGCCAACTCTGTGTGAGAAATTGAAAGTCACATGAGATGTATTTGTCTATATGTCACAGACATATTTATTTTGCCACTTCAACAGATCCATGTGAGTACTTGAACCTCAGTTAGGATCACAACCCATCCACACATCTTAATGTGGTGTAGTTCTTATCCTTGTCTTTCCATAAATTCTCTGTGGAAGATTTATCTAAGACCAGAGGTACACATCATTCCCACTTCATCCACATATTAATTAGGGAAACTGAAAGAGCAGTTTATAAGGAAAGGTTAAAGGAGCTAAATATATCCTGGCTGCATAACAACTGAGGACATGATAGCTGCTTACAACTGCTAGACCAGTGTAAACAAGAAGTAGAAAGAGGGATTGCTTAGCTTGGGAGTTTGGGGGTGGGGTGGAGATAATTAGGTTTAATGGGATCAATTGAGGAGAGAAACCTTAAGCTTATCAGGAAAAACTTCCTCACAAAGAGAACTGTTAGAAGATAGAATCATTTCCCAAGAGAAGTGCTAGAAAACCCATCACTCAGACATTTAGAATTCAGCTAGATCCTCACAGGCATTCCACACTTCTCTGTGCAATTTCTTTCATTTGATGAAAATATACTCAAATCTCTCCTGTGAAGAAGAAAAGTTGTGGGTTTAAAGGTTTAAAAAATAAAAAAGAAGAAACATATACACTTTCAGGTTACACTTGAAAACTCTGACAGGCCATGCTAGTTATTACTAGAGATAAGACACTCCTCCTTCCTCCTCATTACACTAATTACACCCTTAAGGGCAAGCTGGGAAAATTTTGGGTTTGAATTTCTCCTCAATTAGCCACAGGGAATAATGCAAAAGAGCGATGTGGATTTAGAACCCCCCAAAGAACAACAGCAATGATCCAGACAAGAAGCAAAAAAGAAATCCTGTAAACTCTGGAAGGACTTAGGTTCTGTGGCATTACTAACTTTTTAGAGGAAAGAAACAATCACTTTCACAAAACATGTGCCCCCAAGGAATGACGCACCAACTTCCTCCTAAACTTAGAGTGTGTTATCAGTGTTGCCATATATATCAACAACTGCCTGACTGTGGCACACCATGTTTATCTAATGGAACATAACAGACAGCGCAAAAGAGCACAGTTGGAGACAGCGATCTTTAAGAGTATTTTCCCAACCAGGACAATCTTTTCCCCCCTCCTTCTTTCTCATTCCTCAAATGGAGCAAAGGGACATACTTAGAAAGATAGGCACAAGAGCACTGTTTAGATAAATATTATTGTTTGAATCCACTATTTTGTGTGGAGACATTAAAAAAAAAAAACCTCTCCAGAGAATCAAGCTATATTTTACAAATACTTGGAAACCTCATATGAGAACTCAGGCAAGAAATTAAGAGACAAGCCCTTTCTGCAATCTCCAGTTTTTCTTCTCTGAGATGTACTGTACTTAACCAATCAGCTCCCAGTTAGAGATCTGGATGGGAGACTGAGTGATCTGAGATAAACTCGGGACATTTAAACAACTGTTTGTTGGTTTGTTTGTTTCAAACCTATTATGTTCTCTGGTTAACTGTCTTACTTTCATGGATCTCAAAAGACTCAGGTGAAACCTTTCCATGTGTATAGAGATGTAGGAAAGTGCAAGTGCCAAGAGCAGATTTACTCCACTGTTGAGCTTGTTTCCCTCTCAGAAACTTAATTCTTGCCCTAATGGGTTACAGATGTCCTTGGAGAAGCCCAATTTTTGATTCTCTTTTCTCCCTATTTTGCTACCACTATTCCCTGAATAAAACTGCCAAAAGAGAATCTCCATAGAACTCATGTCCACCAATAGTTGCGTCCTCTGTTATCATTCTGCATAACAGGATATTTATCCTTCAGTCCCGTTCAACTCTTCATGCCCCCATGGACCACAGCACGCCAATGCTATCAATAGGATTTTCTTGGCAAACGCACTGGAGTGGTTTGCCATTTCCTTGTCCAGTGGATTAAAGCAAACACAGGGTGTTATTTGTCAGGGTTACATGGTAATTATGTGTCTGATACCAGTTTTGAACTCAAATCTTCCTGACTCCAGGGATGCTGGGTGATGTAGTGGATAGAGTTCCCAGACTGGAGTCAGGAAATTAATCTTCCTGAGTTTAAATCTGGCCTCAAACACTTACTAGCTCTGTGACCCTGGGCAAGTCACTTAACCCTGTTTGCCTCAGTTCCTCATCTGTAAAATGAGCTGGAGAAGGAAACAGCAAACTATTTTCACATATTTGTGAAGAAAACCCCAAATGGGATCATGAAGTCAGAGCCAACTGAAAAATAACTGAGCAAAGTATGTTTCAAGCTTTATCTCAAGCCTTCAAATGTGAATAGAGAGGCAGAATGAGATATTAAGGTTGTTAAATTCAATTTTTTTTAAAAGCATATTTATTTTTTTTGCAGGGGACTTGAAGTTCTGGGTATAAATCCCAGGGAAGAGTTTGAAGCAGAGGGAAATGGAACCTGAGTGTTTAGAATTCAAATTAAACAAAAAATTAAAAACCATTTCAAAATGAAAAAGGTAAAGTCAATGATACTAAGTTTTATGTTAAATGTATACTAAAGATCATATTGGTCATCACACTTTCAACTCTGAGCTTCTGCCCAAGCTATACTAGTCAATCCCTCCTATTTTCCACTAAATATCATTCCACTCCTAATTCTTAGGTCATTTCTATTAAACATTGTCTGAGAAGGTTTCTGAAAAACATATTCTGCCTTCTGATAACATGATTCCTCACCTACCCCTTCCATTTTAATGACTTATAATAACAATTATGTATCTGAACATATTTATGTTGCCTAAAAGCAACATATTGCTTCATGCATTCAATAAGCATTGGATAGGATGTCCTATATAAGAGATAAGAGGTGGGAAATCAACCCTAAGAAAATCCAAGGTCTAGTATGCTCAGTCAAATTCTAAGGAAGAGCAGATGGGAATAACATGATGTTTCTGGCACAGTCTGAAATAAACTAGTGATGCTTGCCTCCCAACAATCCAAAAAGCAAGCCCCAAAGCTTACCAAACTCTTTAGTTTCCAATGAACCTATAGTTCCTACTTCAGTATCTGGATAGTCTCCATATACTGAAGTGCCCGAAAGTCTGTCTCTTTTGAATAAGGATCAAGATAGGATACAACCCTGGAAAGACCAATGTGGGGCATTCAATAGACTTTTTCTCAGGGCTCTTATGACCCCCTGGGGCCCATGTTTTTTAAAAATTCACTGCCCATAAAAATACAGGTTGAATGGATTCTTTGATACACAGGTAGAAGTAGCATACCAATAGACCACTACACTTCTGGAGTTGCAAACTTCCTGAAGGTGTTGCTAACTTACAAATAACTTTTGAAAAGCAGTTACATATAAGGTGAGCCCCAGCTGCTGCTGAACAGGTGACATTAGGTCATACTATTCCCTTTCACCTAGAATCGCCTATTATGAGTTGAGTAATGAAAGACCTATGTACTGATTCTTGGGTGGTATCCAAGGGCCTAAGTGTTCTGGAGCCTAAAGAGTACAGGACTAAACAATCAAAGGCAAGATCCCTTTTGGGGTTGGGACAATGGAGAAATTTTTCTGATGCCTCACTTCATGTACACGCTTGTGAGGCATAACAGCACCCATCAGATATATTACACATACTCCAATGAACTGAACAACCAGGTTAATGCCTTTATAAAAATAACAGAAGTTGGGAAAGGGGAATTCCACTACCAATCTGGACATGGAAGCCATGATGTCATGTTGCAGTAGAAACAGAACCTTCTCCCTAAGGATGAGACCGTTACTTCTGCCCAATTATACTCCTCATGCCAATTGGAATAACCATTTCTGAGATACCAGTATTACATGATGACCCAGGCCTATCTCTGACTGGCAAATTAATTATATTGGTCCCCTTCTCCCATCTTAGGGCAAGAGCTTACTACAACTGCTCATTATTCAGAATACAGAATTGCTATATCACTTAATAGTCACCATCAAAGTTCTCATAGAACATGTCCTTTCCCCTTACGGCATCTCTTGTACCACTACTCTCTCATTGCCAAGTTTAATGGATTTTTATTCCCACTGCCATGGCTAGTTGTGTTTTTTTTTTCCCCACTACACTGAAATGGCTAATTGTTTTCATACCATGTAGAAATCACTGGAGTGTTTTTTAAGGAACCCACATCACCATAAAGGAAGTCTGACATTTGGCTTACCACCATCATATCTGCTGAGATTTTTGCCTACAGTACCATCCTTAGGCAGTTGGAATAGATTTTTGATCCAATAACTTCATCATCATGCCTCTTGATTATTTTGGTTAGATTTTCTGCTTCCCTGGCCATCAAAAAGACTTAATTGGTAAAGGTGGAATTCTTTTAGACATTGTTCTGGTTTACTTTCTCAGGTGTTTCCTTGTTCCATTTCCTGTGTGGATTCACCTGAGCTTCAAAGCTCCTTCCAGGGTTCCATACTACCTGAAGAAATGGTAGGTTTCTATCAACTGCTAGTTCTTTTTTCTTCAGGATGGTTTTGACAATGTCTTGCCATAAAGAACTTGAGGAATTGTGGGGTAAAAGTATTAGGAGGTGCCTTCCTTTCTAATAATGTGGAGAAAATTGAATGATTTACACATAATTATACTGATTATGAATTTTTCCTGAAAGACAGGGGTTCCCTTAACAAACTTTGTGGCAATCTTGAGATACAGAATGCAGTTGAAGGAAAGTCCTTATCCAGTCCCTGTGGATGAAGTGGGCAGCCCTTCAGCAGATGCCTTCAAAGAGGGAAAGCTTTGGTATCATCCTTCTGATGCAATTCTCCAGAAGGGAATTGTTTTTGGTGTGGGCCAGGAAACAGTGGCAGTACAGGGAAAGTCTCAGCATCAAAGTGAATCTTGGTACTTGGTGGCATGAAATTGTCCTCTGACCTCCTTTACTATGGATTACCCTGACCTGCAATGAAGAATTGGTTAACATATCAGAGGCATGATCATTTGTCCTAAGGCCCTGCTATTTCTAAGGCTGTTTATTGTCATCATCTTGCATGAAGATACCCACTTCACTTTACACTGAAAAGACTGGGCATCACTGCCCTCCTGAAAGAACATACAGAACAATTACAGATTGCTGAGATAAAGGATTCAATCCTTCAAAAGGAGGGAGGCAAAGATTCTGATTTCTGGTCTTTATTCTCTAACACATTTGGTCATTCCTTCAAGGAGCCATTAACTTTTTGGTTCATTTGTTTACTTGATTTGTTTTTGCCATCATTATTCATTAGACTTTTTTCTTTCTTATTTTTCCTATCCTAGGTACTCTGCATTGTAGAGATTAAGGGCATCTAAAAGCAGCCGTATAGTCATTTACATATCAGAAGATCTTTTAGGATTTTGCAACTGAGGTTGTGAAGTGTGTTAGAGTCACTATTTAACAGGGCTCCTCCCTCCTCCTAAACCCATGTAGATTAGGCTAGTTCTTTCCCTGAAAGGCCAGGAAGCTGTCCTTTCTGTGACTGACCCAGGGGGCTAAATTTCTGGTAGCCATACGCCATGTTGATATGACTTCCCATTAACCTGAGGACATTAAAAAACCTATATAAAAGGAGTTGGGGTATTTCAGTAGAGGTTCTTCATGTTTACCTGATATCTCAAGGCTAGACAAATCATTGTACCTTGTCCCACTGACCAGACCTGTTTCCTAACGGAGGTAAGAGGGATTGAATCCACTTAAGCCAAGGACTGTATCCTTAAGAGATATCTTTTTTAAGCATCTTTTTGCTAATTGTCGGATAACTCATGAGCTTTTCATTTCATTTTAATATCTGATCAAAACTACCACAGGACTGACTTGACTCAGGCCCAATTGACAACACTTAAGATTATACAGGCAGTACATAGCAGACACAGGTCCTTCTGACACAACTAACAATTTTCTTAACCAACTTCCAAGCTATATCTCTAGAGGGCTGTGAAACAGTCTCAAAATGTCTGAATGATGCCAAAGCAATCCGTCATTTCAACTGATATAATAAAAAAAAAATCAGCCAAGTCAGTAGGGAGAAAAATCAGTTAAATTTGGCACTTAGTAGAAATAGCAACTAGGAGACTAATATAATTTTTCAAATGGTTGTCTGATCATCTTCTAGGACTGATATGGGAAACATAATAGGTAGCTCATGGATATGGTATACAAGATAACATGGCAACCTTTGTCTGGCAAAAAATTATTTATGTTACTAGTATCATAAAAACCTATACAGGACTTCAAAGAGAAAAATTGGGTAGATTAAAATTTATACATTTTTATTAACAAGTGATGGAGAAGACAGACAGCTCCCTACACCAGTTTTCTATCTAAAAGAGAATACACTGAAGTAGTTTAAGTGAGATTTTATTTTTAATAAGCTAGTAGGTGAAGCTTAGGAAGAAAATTATGACAAGCATAAGAATATTTAAGTGCTTAAGTTATCTTAAACTTGACAGCATTCTGCCAGCACACTGAAATGTAAAGATATATTTGACTAAAAAACACAAGCAGGACAGATTTCCATATCTAAGTGAACAAAATTCACATGATTCTTAAAAGTATGTAAGCAAAATTCCCATCTGAAAAAGCTATTTTCCTAATTTGATATATCTACAAGTAAATAGTTTTATACATAGGTTTTAGAAATCAAGTTTAATAGCAAGCATTTAATAAATAAACAGTGGGTAGGTGCTTTATAGAACACATTAAAAGAGATAAAGTTCTAATCCAGCAAAGATTTATTGAACACCTATAACGTGTGAGTCATTATACTACAGTCTTGAGGATATAAAGCTGAAAGGAGCACCTGTTTTAGTTCTCAAGGAACTTATAATCTATTGAGAAGTTTGACCTCTTGTTCCTCTCTTATTTTATTTTCTCTCAGAATCCTTCTGCCTTATCATAGAACTAAATGTTTCTCTACATGTGCCATTAATTTTATTCTCTGCAATTGTCTCTAGTATTCAGTCACCCCATCTTTCTCATGAGTTTTCAATTTTTCCTTCCCTACTATCTAGACATAAGTCTACAAACATGCCCAGGTTCATTCAACGATTTAAAAAAATTAAAGATTCAAAAATTAAAAAAGAAAAAATTTTATACCCTTCCCTTTATTTCTTGTCTTTTTGGGGGAGGGCAGGAGGATATTTCGAACTTGACAATATGAGCAAATATGATAATTTCCAAAAATAAAAAAAAGAATAGAAAAAGATGATATACATGATACCACAAATCTCCACCACATACAGTTTGGATTTTTTTTTCTTCATGGTATACAATAAATTCAGCACATTGCATATAGAGCTGTCCTGTTTAGCCTATGTTTCCTTTTAAACCTTCTTCTGTCCTATTGTGTGCCATTAAAAAAATGTTCAGTGCTATCTTTTCATTACTACTACTTTAATTAATCCCAACTATCCTTCCCCTCCCCGAAAATAAAAAATAAAAACCTATCTGCTGCAATCAACAAACATGGTGAAAGAAAACAAACTCATACACTGACCTTGGCTGAATGTTTTCATCATGTTCCATACCTTGAGCCCATCATCTTGCTCTCAAGAGGTGAGAAACACATTTTATCATTGGTTCTCCTGAGTAATGGCTGATCATTTTGTTGATCAAAGTTATTAAGTCTTTCAAATTTGTTTTTCTTTATAACATTGTAGTAATTTTATGTGTATGTGTGTGTGTGTGTGTGTGTGTGTGTGTATAGTTAGTTAGTTAGTTCTTTTTATTTCACTGTGAATCAATTCATACAAGCTCTCCCAGTTTTCCCTCAATTCATTCCTTTCTTTGTTCCCCCTCCCCCCGCCATGGCACAATATTTCATTACATTTATGTACCAGTTTGTTCATCAATTCTTCAACTGATAGGTCCCACCATTTAGTTTCCATTTCTTTGATACAATAAAAAAGTGGTCTTTCCCCTCTTAACATTTATCTCTTTGGGTGGGAAAAGCCTAGTAGTGGTATCAGTGGGAAAAAGGGTATATATAGCTGGTTTATTGTTTTTAAATATAGTTCCAAATTGCTTTCCAGAGTGGCTAGACCAATACTCATAGCTCCATAAAAATGCATCAGTGTGCCTTTTCTCTCATGTCTTTCCCAAACTTGTCATTTTCCCTTTTTGTCATCTGTGCTGATCCTATGTGAATGAAGTGAAGCCTCAAAATTATTTTAATTTGCATTCCTCTTTTTATTAGTGATTTGCATCATTTTTAAGATGACGGTTGCTAGCTTCTGTTTCTTTTTTTTTTTTTTTTTGGAGGAGGGGGTATTGCCTCTTCATATCCTTTGATCATTTATCTGTTGCAAAATGGTTCTTACTCATAAGTATTTGAACCAGTTCTAGATCTATCTATCTATCTTAACAGATCTTTATTGGAGAAATTTGATTCAAAGATTTATTCCCCTAGTTAACTGTCTTTGATTCTTTTAATCCATCTACTATTGAACCTCTATGTCTCTTCTACTTCCCTGCTAAACTTCTGGGAAATGTTGTCTATAGAATTAACTCCATCATCCTTAAAATGTGATAATATACGTAGAGCATTTTCCAAACCCTACAATACTGTATAAATATGAGCTAATGCTATTTCCTTTTCCCTACTCTTTCCTTAAACCTTTGGTGACTTCTATTCCCCTTTCCATCCTATTAAAACTGCTTCTTCTATAATCAACAGTGACTTCTAAGCCTCAAAATGGCCAGTTTAAATGGCCAATGATCACTCTAAAGTTTATTTACTATTGACCCCCCTTTCCCATTGGATATTATCACCTACATTAGCTTTCAGGATACCACATACTCCTGACACTCCTCTTACCTCTATAACCAAGTCAACAAGCACATATTATGTACTTATTAGGAGTCTTAGTGAGGTAGCTAGGCGGCTCAATGGATAGAGTGCACAGCCTGGAGTTAAGAAGATTCATCTTCCTCAGTTCAAATAAGGGTTCAGATGCTAGCTTTTTGACCTTGGGAAAGTCACTTAATCTTACTTGCCTTGGTTTCCTTATCTGTAAAATAAGAAGGCAATGACAAACCACTCCAGTATCTTTGCCAAGAAAACCCCAAACAGGGTCATGAAGAGCTTGCGGTTGTTTGTCCTTATTTCTAGAAGAGGACCAATGACATCAAGAAGGGGTCTTCACTTGCAAGTGAATTGGATTCAAGTGAGGCAGGGCTGTACAAAGGTATCAACCTCACTCTCTCCTCCAGAGTCATTTGAATCCAGTAGCAAGACATGGGTCAGGATGACTGGAAACCATTCAATTTCAACATCAAAGGGATCTTACTAGCCACTATTTAACATTATTCTAAGCTGTGAGTGTCTAAATAAAAACAAAAAGAAATACAGTCCCTGCCCACAAGGCACTTATATTCTCAAGGTAGAAGACAGCACATAAAAGAAAGCAAAAAAGCAAAGCAAGGCAAAAGAACCTCTTTTTTATCTCTATTAATGGCTCTACTCTGCCCCTCACTATGGGCTTTCACCAAAGGTCTGTCTGTCCTTAGCTTTTTAGGTTCACTGTACTCTCTCTCAGTTAGTTTGCTCACTCTTACAACTTTATTCATTATATCTCCCAAATTAATCCCAACCTCTCTTCAGAGCTCCAGACCCACATCTCAAGTGTTCCTCAGGAAATGTGCCATCATCATTACAAATTCAATGTCAAATATCATGCTCTTATCATTCCCTCTAAACCTACTCAAGCTTCTCACTTCCTTCTCTTTACCAGTAATACCACCATTCACTGAGTCTAGTTTTTTTGTTTTTAATTTGGGGTCATCTTTCTTGTTGTTGTTGTTGTTGTTTTATTTTCCCCTGCCTCAGTTTTCTCATCTGTAAAATGAGCTAGAGAAGGAAATGGCAAACTGCTTCAGTATCTTTGCCAAGAAAACCCAACGTGGGGTCAGAAAAAGTTGGACCTGAGTGAAAAAAATGACTAAACAATGACTTTTCAAGCACAGTCATTGACTAAGTGTTGTCAATTCTAGGATCACAATATCTCCCATACTTTGTATATAATCTTGCATATAGGACACTTATTGAAAACTCGTCTAATCAATGAATAGGTGAACATTATAGCTCATATAGAATAGCATTTTATGGATAACTGAATGAATGGAATGTGATAAAAGAAACTTCTCTGCTAATAAACAAGAGGTAAACAAATGATTGATCATGCTTGACTACTTCATTGAATAGACATTTATTTAACTTCTACCAAGTTCAAGGTACTTTTCTAGATTTGAAGGCAGATAAATGAGCCATAGGTCTTGCCTCAGGGAGTTTTTGTTTAGAGGTGATTATAAATCATGATGTGGTTTTTTCTAAAGGAATGCATGGGAGGAAAGGACATGCATTTATTATGTACCTACTATGTGCCAGGTAGTGTGCTAAATGCTTTACAGATAGTATTTCATTTGATCCTCACAACAATCCCAGGAAGTACTTACTATCATAATCCTCATTTTACAATTGAGGAAATTGAGTCAGACAGAGGTTAAGTGACTTACCCAGAGTCACACAGCTATTAAGCATCTGAGGTCCAATTTGAATGCAAGTATTCCTGATTCCAGGTCTAGTTCTCCATCCACTGCCTCTGTGGATGAAACAGTACTGATAAGACCATGCTGAGTTTTAGTGCTGAAATGTCATGACAAGCTGAAATTCACTTCCTTATAGTTGTATTCCTTAGTTAATGGTTCTGTATTTTATGAACCTCCTTCGTTTTATTAATTTTGAAGAAGAAAAACAATGTATAAGCAGAAACTATGGTACTCTGGTAGATGAAGAAATAGTTATTTTCTTTCAGATAATGTATGTAGTACAGTAGTAACTTAGCATGGTGGAGAGTATGTCTCAGATGTAGCAAGACTTGGGCTCAGGTCTAGGTTACAGGATGCTAGGAAAGTTGCTTAACTTCTCAGTACTATAGGAATTCTCTAAGATTAGAAGTTGAAAAGGAGGTACCACCTTCATTTGGTAGGTAGGGGTTTCTTCATCCAGGTATTCCCTATACCAATGAAGTCATAAGTCTAGATCTTACCCATATCTCTACTAGTATATAATAAGCAAAAGCATATCAACACTCAGCACAACAGGCAGCAATTGAATATATTGGGATAGACTGGGCTGTCAGGTTATGTCACAAAGCTAGTCCAAAGAATTAGGTAAAGACATTTATATACGTTTGCAGGAGCCTTGTGATGAAAAGCTCCATGTTAACTTACATTAGCAGCATCTGTCTCATCACTCATTTGTAGAGGAAAACTGGGAGCCATTTACAATTCCAGCTTTGGCTCTGTCATGGGTAAAGGGACCATTTACTGGCATCCAAATTATCTACTGACAACCTGGGGAGAACCTGGATCTGTTTACAGGATTAAACACCCAGAGTGGCCAGAAGGAATAATTATACTGGGATAAAAAAGCTCACATCCACACACAAATGATGATTTTAAAACATTTAATGGTGGTGAAGAGCAAATTATTTAACTATAAGCAGGGATAAGAGCAGTTTGGTAGCTATTGCTTACTGCTGTAAATTTGCCTTCCGTTTGCATTTCCTGGCTGCTGGCTCTGTTTATTTAAAGTCATTTTGAATGCTCTGCTAGAAAGGATTTCAGTGGTACTGCCAAATTTTCACTAGATTAAAAATGTGCATTGCTGATATTTTTATAAACAGTGCACACTGAACAAGAGCAATGTGCTTTCGATATCAATTTGCAGCTCCTCTCTAGTCAGCCTTTGCTCTGGGCCTTGGCACTTCACAGAATCTGCTCAACCTGGTTATTTCCAATGAAATGTACCAGGAAACTTACATTGAAGTACCTTTTATGGTTTTAGTGCTAAATTATACGTCTCTCTCCTAACCCTCTAACACTTGTCAAGAGATACTGGCACTTCATCACACAGAATGTTTGAATGTCTAAATATTTGTGAGAAAAGTATTGACAGAAGCAAAGTTCCTTCTTTAGGGGGGAAAAATATATATGTGTGTGTGTGTTACGTATGTATATATGCATGTGTATGTATATATAGACGCACATATACACTTGTATATGGATGGGTATATAAGTATATACACTCACGCATACATATGTGTATGTATAGCTATACAGTATATGATATAATAATAAAATTTTAAATAAGAAGAGAATTTTTAAAATTTTAAAAATTAAAATTCCATTAACTAAACATCTCTTCATACAACCATATGGATCAGGTGGTAGGTACTGACTTTAAGGCTGGCACAGCTTTGGAATTCTCAGAATCCTTCTTAGTTATTTTTCCGTGGGTTACAAAATCCACAGGCATTTTATTAAAATAAAGTTTGCTTGCACTAGGTTTCAGAGAGAGGAACAGAACCTGACCTGAAAAACAGTGAATCAACAGATCAGGAGAAGGCAAGGGCTAAAGCAATGTGGAAATAATAAAGTGTTAGAACAGCAGGATTAAACTGGGACAACCAAGCAAAGGTGGGAGCAAGGCTTGGTGAAAATAGAAAGAAACTGCTGGAGTAAATTTGTACAAGGAGACAGATGACAGAAGATCAAGAAGAAAGCAGATAAAATACAAGAAAGTAAAACAAGAAACCCAGTGGGGGGAGTATCAAAATGTTATACAGTGGGAAGATATTTACAAAACTTCCCTGATGCCTTGAGGTCACATTGATCTTTCCTGTTTGATTATCTGTGCCTGTGACATTTCTGTCACTTAAATGGGGTGGCAGTTTCAGTGAAAGTTCTGGGAATACTTGTCAATTCCTCCCTGGTACTTTTTCTTCTTCACAGGCTACTGTTGCCACTAGGCAATTAGTGGTGCTTCATTAGAATGACACAGGTAGGCCTGCCTTCCATCATAGAAAAGCAGGGATGTCCTGTGGGATTTTTTTGTAATAAAAATGTTATTTATTAAGAAAATAACATAAATAAATTTATTTTCTACTTAGAACACATAAGCTCACTTAGAGTTTGAAAGGCACCAAAGCTACATTATCTTTAAAACAACACTATGAGGTAAGTAATATAATCACCATTTTATGGGTTAGGAAACTGATACTCAGAAAAGTTAAGTGATGTGCTCAAGGTCACACAGCTCATAAGTGTCATGTCACTCAGTGTGAGGAGTTATTGATTTCAAGTCCGGCATTCTCTGCACTAAGCCTCTCCAATGTGAAAAATAAGCCTAAAAGTACAAAAATAAAAACAACACATTTATATAACACCTGCTCTATAAATGCAAGTCATTTAGTATCAGTTTTGATTACCCTGTTTTTAACTTAACTTTTATTTGTCCTTTCCAAACATTGGTTTATTATCTTGCTACCATTTAGGGGTGGCCTCTGATCATTTTTACAGCCTCTGATTTATGCTCTGTCTCAGATTATATTAAGCTGATAGGGTATATGTGTTAAATACATTAGGACCTTTCTGCTACTCTGAGCACTATATCATATATCAACAAATATTTGTTGAGCCTCCACTTAGGTCCCATTCCAATGCCTCATCACAGCATGGAAGTGACCCTGGCTTCTCAAAAGCTATGCCAAGAGAATTCAAGTTTTGGCAGGTTTTAGGAAGCTTGAAAATTTTGGAGCTTGGGACAAGCCATAGATTTTACATCTTTCACATGAGTACCATATAGGTACCTAAATTCAGAACAATTCATCATTTTCTAGTTTGACCACAAAGTGATGTTTTTGCTTTGTTTTTTCCGCTCATGGCAACTCATAAAACCAATAAGGTATACAAAGTAGTTGCAACTGATATCAATAGTAACTTATTCCCATTTCTTCCACACGTGATGAAATCACAAACCAAATTGAATACTAAACAGCAATTCTTAGCCTTTTTGTGTCATGAACTCTTCAGAATAATGTTATTCAATGCATAAAATGTATAAGGTTACAAAGAAAATCAATTATTTTGAAAAACAGCAATCTATGTACATATGCAAGTATGCACACATATCTAAACATATAAACACACATATATTATGTGTTTATATATACATATATATATGTATGTGAGGGGTATATTCACAGACCCCACTTTAAGAGCTGTCATTCTAAAATATCTATTAATCATCCACTTTGTTCAAGGCACTGTGTGGCACATTAGGTCAACTGGGTAGAGGGGCTAAGCTTTACACGGTATTCAATTTGCCAGCCTGAGGCACAAGGTGTTAAATATTAAAGGAAAGGGATAGTTAAGATGGGCTATTATCATGAGCTTATCTGAACTATTGCAATAGCCTAGTTTTTCTCCTAGACTTGAATCTCACCCCTCTCTAATCTATCCTTTGCAACAGCTGCTAAAGTAATTTTCTTTAAGAGCAAAGCTGACCCTTATTCAATAAACTCCAGGGGCGTCTCATTACCCAAAGGATCAAATATAAACTCCTCTGCTGGGTATTTAAAACCTTCCATATCTGGCTACAACCTACCTTTCCAGAATAACGGCTCATTGCTTCTTTCCTTGCATATTGTAGTCCAGCCAAATTGGTTATCTTGCTCTTCTTCATATATGGTAAGCCATATGCTGCCTCTGATTTTACACTAGATAGGACCCTTTGCTTAGAATACACTATCTCCTCATCTCTATCTCCCCACATTCTTAGTTTCCTTGAAGATTCGGCTCAAATCCCACATTTTACATAAAATTTTTCCTGATACCCCAGCTCTAGTACCTTTCCCCATCCCTCAAATCACTTTATATTATCTCTTTACATATATAACCATGTATGTATGTGTGTATAGGTGTGTATATGCTATGTACTTTGCCTAGACTTTGAGTTCCTGGAAGGCAAAGACTATTGTCCAGAACAGCACCTCACACACTGTAGATACTTAATATTTGCTTCTTTGATAGGACAAAGTTGGGGAAATATATTCCTTAAACCAAAGGTCTGAGAAAATCCTTGAGAAAGCTATTAGGCTGTATGGGAGACTAGGGTAAAAATGATGAATATAGAACAGGTCTCTGGAGCCACTGACTAAAGTATATAGGAGAAATTTATAGTAATGGTTAATACAACAGCTCTCTGTAGGCTTCTATTTCCCTGTAAGCATCTAAGAAGAAAACTTGCAGTCCTTCCCTGACTGTCCAGGCTTTCAGGATTCAAAGGACGCCATGCTGGTTTTTGTATCTTTACTCTTAGTATCATCTGTTATGACTGATATAATTTCACAGGGTTACCAGTCTGGTAGGTCATGGAACTACTTAATTATACATATAATTTATCCAGTTATAAATGAAAAGAATTTATAAAGTCTGCTTCACCATTCTTTGGAAAAAATAAAGAGATATAGATTAAACAATATTCCAGTTTGAGAGATGCAGAATTGGCTGAATGGTCACGTGAAAAGTTTGATGTCAGCTGGGAAGGAGGAATCTAGACATCCCAGGGAATTATGCTTAGTTCTGAGATAGCCAACATTTTATCAGTAACTTAGATAGGCACAGATAATAAGCTTATCCAATTTGCAGATGCCAAAAAGCTAAAAGGATAATTAATGTATCTGATAACAGAATTAAGATTTTAAAAAATATCTTGACAGCCTGGAATACTGGGCTCAATCTAATTTAATGAAATATAATATAGATAAATGTAAAATTTTATACTCTCATTCAAAGAATCAGCTTTTTTAGTACAAAATACAAGAGGCGTGACTCAATAGAAGTTTGGAAAAAAAAAACTGGAACTTTAGTAGATGTCAGATTCAAAAATTATGTCAGCCAAAACTTGAACTGCATTAAGTGAGGAATAGTAGCTTGGGCTGATGGTGGATTGGAGTGTGAAAGTGAATCCTGCTCTATTCTAGCCTGTAACGCCACATCTTGAATATTGTATATTCATCTCTGGGTGTCAATTTTAATAACAAGGTTAAGTTCCTAAGAATCTAAAGAGCAAGCAAGCGACTGGCTTCCAATTCACATGAAGAAGGACTGAACAAAATTCTAAGTCAAGAGAAGGCTTAGAAGGAGCAGAATAGCTGACTTCTAATATGTGAAAGTCTGCCATAAAAAGGGATAAAATTTGTCTTGTTTGGATCCATTGGAGAGAGCTACAAATAAAGGATGGAAGTTATAAAGCAGGAATACTTAGCTTTGAATTTTTTTCTATCAATTAAAGGTATCCAAAAGTAGAATTAATTCCTAAGGAGGCAAGGGATTCTCCCTTAAAGAATACTTTCAAGCAAAAAGTGAATGACCACTGGCTGGAGATGTTACAGAGAGGATGACCTCTGAGGTTCCTTCTAATTCTGAAATAATAAGATTTGGGGTACCTTTTTTCACATGCCCCAAAGACTTGGGCCTCAGACCCTTGGCTTCCCACTTATCGATGCTTTCAAAATTTAATTGTGGTCAGAGATCCTAGTCAAAAGAACCCTGATACTCTGCTAGATGGTAGTAAGTTAACTGACTCTTAACTTTACTATCAATACTCTCTGTCTATCGTGACTCTCAATTGCTTTTTAAAAAGGAAGCACATATGGTCACTGTGTCTGACCCAGCTGTTACTAATTCTCTCACTCATGACCACTCCCTCTACCCAGAAAGTGATGCAACCTAACTCTTTAAAAAGGTCAGATCCTTATTCTTCCCATACAATTTAATAAAACAAAATAAAATGGGTTTGAGGAGATAATATTTTGCTTACATCTCCACCCAACCCCCCAGCCTTGGTGGTGAGGTGATGTTTGTTCTATTCCTTACCGTTAATGAAATAACATAAATTCTTCTAAAGCTCAATTAACCCACTTGTAAAATTTAGGAAATAACATGGCTTGCCAATCTCACAGAGTCGTAGTGATGAAATACTAAGTGACTGACGAGGTTGACCTTTAGGGTCATTTGTAGCTTTAATCTATGAGCCTTAAACTTACATAATTATATCTATAGAATTACAATTATGTAACTATAAATTATGTACTTTAAAAAAATTTATTATTATTACTATTACTTCAAATGTGACAGTACATGGGAAAGCTGACTGATATTATATAGGAAAACAAAAAAAATTATTCTAAAAGCCATATGTAAACTTAACATTATGAAGAAATCTCAATGTTAAGAACATTTAATAAACTTAGTAAGAATAATATTTTAATATTAAGAGTGGTAGTGTGTTGTAATTGGTAGAGATATGGTCTCGAAGCCGGAAGGCCTGGTTCAAGTAAGCCTGGGACGCTGGGAGGAGTCAAGGTGGTACAGTCAATAGAGCAGCGGGCCCAAAGTCAGGAAGACAGCAGTCTAAATCCGCCCTCAGACGTTTACTAGCTCTGTGACCCTTAGGCAAGTCATGGAACCTCTGTATGCCTCAGTTTCTTAAGCTGTAAAAAGAAGGGATAATAATAGTATTTATCTCATGAGGTCGTTGTAAAGATCAAATGGATTATTTGTGGAAAGCCCCAAGCACAATGCCTCATACATAGTAGGCACTTAATAAATGGTTATCCCTTTCCTTTTCTTAACCTCTTAGTGTCCAAGGCAGCTCTTGAAAACTATAAGCCATAGAGAAGGTGCTAACCTGCATCAGTGGAAGGAGTTTCCATAGCTGGGAATTTCCCATTTCAAGGAAATCACAAGTCTATTCTCTACCCTTGTCCCTATTTTAATATTAATGCAGTCATCATCCTTCAGAATCCATAGCAATTAAGACAAAACAAGGCCAAGCACCTATGAAAACATAAATGAAGAGGAACTAGAAAGTTGAACACATCTTTTTCTTTCCACTGCTCAGAGTTCTTCTCTAATCCCTTTTCCATGCTGGAGATGGATAGCATCCCCTGCAGGCTAGGGAAAAGTACCAGTCACAGCTTAGTTGCCTTAAATATATTATATTTATAGTTGACACCTTCCCAAAAGTAGGGAATTAAATGTTTTGGTTAAAAATGTTTTAGCTGTTGTTGTTGTTGTTGTTGAACTGTGAGCATCATGGGAGAATAAAATTAAATGAAATAGAGGAAGTAGTTTCTAAATGACTGTATTATTTACTTAATTATGGCAATAAGAGCTTGAAGGCAAAATTCATGAGGTATGCAGATAATCAAGAGTTGACACTAATATTTTGCATAGTCGTTTATCATCAATGTCTTCTTGCCCTGTCAAAGGTTGTCAGCAGTATTCCAGACTGTACGGAAACTGCCATTTTCCACATTCCTTTGTAATTCCCTTATTCCTGCCTGCTTAACTCCTGGATATTGTTTAAATAGATATATCATCTTGTATAGCATTTTTCATTGAAAAAATACTTTATAAATAATAATTGATTATACCAAAATTAAGATAGAAAAACCCACAAAATTTAGGAAAATAAGTATGAAATAAGAGAAGAGCAGTAGTTTCAGGTTTCTTCTGAATTATTATACATTCTGCAGCCAAGGAATTAAAAAATATATATTATCTGTCACAGCACTATAAGGAAATGAAATCTCTTTGAGGGAAGAGAACACGATTTCCTTAAAGGCAAATGCTGTCTATTAAAGTACATTAGAAAGAGCAATGAATCTGGAGACCAAGGATCTGGATTCAAATCTCAACTCTGATTGATGTTTACTGCTTATTTGACCCTGGGCCTCCATTTCTTCATGTAAAATGAGAGTTGAATTAGACGAACTCTGAGGTCTCTTCTAGTTCTCAATGATGAGTGAGTAAATGCACATGTGATTAAAGAGGAATCAATTCATGTGATCTACTGTGACTTTCACAAAAACTCACAAATTCCTATACAAAAAACCCCACACCAAAAAACCCAACATTAGTAACTATAGACACCATAGAATTGAAGGAAACTATTTTGAGTATATATGAACTGATTTAGAGACAGGAAGAAAAGAATTGTAATAAACTGATATTTTCTGAAAGCGGAGAAGTTCCCTACAGATCTGTAGTGGGTCTAGTCTAATTTAAATTTGAAATGACCAAGGAAATCTCAAGATTTGAAGATATGACATCAAACTGTTCCTAGCACTTTGATAGAAAAGTCATTAATCCTGGAGGCAAAAGATATTCCCAAGGAAACAATGCAGTGTAGGAAAAAAATGTATTGGATTATGAGTCAGGGGACTTGAGTTCAAATCCTAACAAGGCAACTGTATGACTTTGGACAAATTACTTATTTGGATTTCAGTTTCCTCCTTTGTAAAATAAGCAAACTAGATTGTCTCTCAGATCTCTTCCTGCTCTTAATCTATGATCACAGTGATCCAGTTTCAAATTAAAACCTTGAGGCTCACTGGCTAGCTACATAACCATGAGCAAGTCACTCAATGTCTCAAAGTTTCAGTTTCTTCATCTGTCAAATAAATACAATACTTGCATTATTTTTGTCATAAAGTCATAGTGAAATAGTGTATAGAAAATGTACTATAGGGGTGGCTAGGTAGCTCAGTGAATAGAGCATCAGCCGTGGAGTCAGAAGGACCTGAATTCAAATCTGGCTTCAGACACTTAACACTTACTAATCATGTGGCCTTGGGCAAGTCACTTAACCCCAATTGCCCTCCCTTCCCTCCTCCAAAAAGCAAAAAAAAAAAAAAAAGCACTGTAAATCTGAAGAGACTATAAATGTGAGCTAAGAGGAAAAGAGAAAATAGGAAAGGAAGAAGTACTAGGGGAGGAAAAGAAGAAAAACAAGAAGAAAGCTTTCAAAATATTAAAGTTAGTAAGGCTGTGCAAGGGGACAAAAAAAGTAGAAAATACAAGCATATGTATTTAGCACAAAATAATTTTAACTATACCTGTAGGATGATAAAGTTCTAAAATATTTACTGTCTTGAATAAGAAGAAAAGACACAGAATGAAAAAAAAAAAAAACACTTTGCATTGAAGATCTCTGATGACGAATACCATGAACAAAACCAATAAAATATTGATGCAAATCTCTAAGAGCTATTTCTCAGTAAGTGGTCAAAGGATGTGAATAGATACACAAATTATCGACAAACATCTGAAAACAGTTCAAAAATTGTTCGTTGTAATCATACACACACATAAATATATACATTAAAAATTTTGAAATATTACTTCACGTTCATGAGATTTCTAGTGATGCTAAAAAGAAAATTAATGTTGACAAAGATGTGGGGGGAAAGTCTTATTAATGCACTTCTGATAGAACTTCTGTCATTTGGTTCATTTTGAAAATCAATATAGAATTATTCAAGAAGAATAACAAGGATATCCATATCCTTTGGCCCAGTGATCCCATTATTCAATTTAGACATCAAGGAGTCTATTGATAGGAAAAAAGGACTTATGAGTACAAAAATATTTACAGCTCTAGTGATAGGCAAAAGTAGAAAACAAATCGTAAGCCTAATGACTTGGAAATCATAAATAGGAAGAAATGTGAGAATACTCGTATTAAGTGATATACCTAAAGGAAATAGATGTAGGAAAATAAGAAGAACTTAAATTTGCATAGTGCTATAATACTTTGAGTTTTGCAGAGTGCTTTATCTCATCCTTACAACAACCTCAGGAGATAGGTAGTATTATCTGTTTTAAAGATGAGGAAACAGAGAGATTGAGGTTAAATGCTTTTTCCAGAATCACAAAATTAGCAAATGTCTGAGACTGGTGACCTCACGTCTTCCTTACTTCAGGTCCAGTGCTCTATCCACTGTACCACCTTTTAACTAAGTAAAAGGAAATAATAAATAGCAACAAATCTGTTGAAATACTTTAGACTAAATGGGCACTACCTTGTTACATTTAAAACATACAAAGCTTTCTTTTTTTGGAACAAGTAAATTGTAAAAGTTCCCAGTAACAACAAATATGAATCACTATAATTCTTTTTCTTTTTGCTTAGCTCTTTTGAGGAAATACATTTGTTGTTGTTTGTTTCTATTCGTCTAGCAAAATAAAAGTTATCAATAAAGACATGAAATACAACATTTCATCTAAGAAAGAAAAGTGGGAATCATGATTAAGCAATTCTCAAACTGTTCACAATCCAATGTTTCCACAGTCAAAGTGACCGACAAAATTTTATTGTGATTAAGAAGGGTCTTGAAAACAAACAGAAAACATAATTCTAACTTTGTATAAAACCGTGATATGACCCAGCTGAAAGAGTACAAGAACCTCTCAGTAATCATTATGCTTATCCCTTGCCTCAAACAAGAAAGAGGGCATAGCTCTAGATGTCTGATCAGTTTCTAACTATAACAACAAAAACCAATGAGTGGTTTAAAGTCACCCCATAGACCCTAAGAACTAAAAATATAGAGAATCCCCTAGTATGGAAGCATACTTTAATGCTCATGTTCACTAATGCCACTTCCTCAAAATCTGTGACTCGCTAGACTTTAAGCCTTACCATTAATTAGTTTTGAGAAGTGATGGTTTCCTGAAGCCTTAGAGGCCTCCCTGGATTCATCATATTAGCCAACCAATCTTCCTAAGCTCACCAACTTTCCTCAACTCTATCCCAATTGTGGATAGTACTATCCATGAAAAAATACCCAAACTCCCCAGTCCTTGCCTTGCCTTGCCTGAAATATTTTTGCAGCCTTTTAAAATTTTTATCACAACTTGCTATCATTTTCAAAATCAAATTAAGTTGTTGATTTCATTGATATGTGGACACTCGATCCAATGAGGAAGATCACAAATCATCCTCACCTTCTTATTTGTGGGACTCTTTGTCCATGTCCGTCAATAAACTTTCATCATGGAGGGTCCAAAAACCATGTTTTTGGTTCTCCCTGATTGTCTCTTCAGATTAGAGTACCAATGGAGCTTTTTTGCCTCACACTTACCATAATGTGATATATATGCTTTGTGTGTCATACATTTCTTTAATGACATTTTTTGTTCTGCTTCTCCTTTGTAATTCCTTATTTGTAATGTGATGACTACCATTTACCCTCCCCCCAACCCCTCGTGTTTACCCTTTGGGTGAGCCTCAATTCTAATTCATCATAGACTGTAATATTCTATGATATCAACAGAATATTGATATTCAAAATATGGACTTTTACTTCAGGAAGAAATTTGTGGTCATTAAAGAACATTAATGAATTTTCCAAAGGCAAGCAAGCCTACTCCCCTTTTCACTTCTGGAAACAACTTATTGTCCATTTGTGGTGTCCATCTAAAACATATATACTGACAGACAAGTTTTATAGGTCGTTCAATCAATTCCATATCATACTCTGAAGAATAAGCTTTTTTAATCCACTTGGTGATGGGTTTTCCCCTTGTCCTTTGTGGATAATGAAACCAAACTTGTTAGAGTGATTATGGAACTCATTTAGCAGACTTGCTATACTCTAGGTGATTTATTTAATCAGCATAATGGTATCCATAAACCAGAGCATTTGCAAGATTTCACCATCTATAGGGGATATTTCTTAAACTTGAACTCTGCACTCTGTGTATGTCCTTTTTTATGTCTTTTCTGATATTTATCTCTAGTCAAATCTTTCAAGAACTCTTATATAATGTTGATATATGAAGTGAAGATGATTTCTTGCATTTAAGGAAGTATTTTGTTCTACTAAATCATTTGTTTTTGAATATTCAACTAGCAAGTACAGTGAAAGCTCATATTATCTCGCTATATATTTCAGTCAATTGTAAAATTGTAAATATATGGACTTGTGAAAGCCTGACTGTTCTCTTACAATAGCTTTCCAAAAATGCCCTTGCTGCAGGTACGTCTCATTCTTACAAAATTTTTATAAGGATGAGAAGTAGGCATATGGTTCTAGAGTTAAGAATGTTCTTTGAGTCTCCCCTTTTGGTTAATAACATAATCTGATTTCCCTTCTCCCTTGAGTTTTGTAGCTTTCCTTCAAAATGCCTTGAGAATAAATCCTTCCACACTACCAAAAATGTATCACAACCTCCAATATTGTTCCCTTTTGCGTATACTTCATTCAGTCCAACTGCTACTATTTTTTTCGTCTTTCTGTGTGTATTTGTATGTACCTTTTAACATACATTTAACATGTATGCTCCTCTAATGAGCACCTCTAAGACTGTGTTAGAGCACAAATACTCAAAGACTTAATGGTTCTTGATGGAGGAAAGGGTTGACTAGAAAAACCTTTTTCACCTTTCATCTGGTTGTTTTCCTCCTTCTAGTTTTATACTTGAATGCATTTGGGATGATTCTAATTTCTCCAAGCTTTGATTAACTTTTTTTTGGTATTTCTTCAAACCTAGATCATTTCATGATTACCTGGATCACCACTCAACCTCTGCCCCAGTAGCTTCTTCTCAAGCTGGCAATTCCTCCACCTCTTTTTTTCCAGTTGATCACTTCTTCCAACATCCATTTGAGGAAGTATTCACTACAATCATCAGGTTCTTTTCAAACCTGTACTAGCCCATGAAGCACTAGACCACCTCTCCTCCTCTGCCTCCTGTCACACTTTCCTTCCTTTTTCAGTTCCCTTTTATATATTATTTTCCTGTATTAGAATATACACTCCACCCCCTCCGCCCAAAAAAGAAACCATCTTTCTTTTTGTTTTCATTTGTATTTCCAATCCTTAGTGCCTGTAATGGTAATAGGAATTTGAAGATCTTCCCTGCCCCTTAATAAGAGTAAGGGAATTTGAAGACCTTTCCTGCTCTGAAGATACACCATGCCCCAAAATAGGCTGAATGTAATCACATGAAGCCTGTGATAGGGGGAGCTTGCTAATGGGTGGATCAGAGCCCACAGGAAGCTAAGAGTCAGAGTAGCTAGACACAGTGGGAGAAGAGGATGCTTCTGAGGGAGACAGTAGGCTTGTGAGAAAATGTTGGTGTTTGCCACCTGCTGTGACAGCTAGGCTTGTGCTGGTTTGTGGAAATGCTAAAGGATACTGTGGCTCTCTGTGCTGTTATGGCTTATTAATTTATTTGCTACTATGATGGAAAAGGCTTACTTGTTTTGGGATTCAGTTTTCTTCTGTCTGAATAAATGTTCAGCTTCTGTTTTCTATGTGGAGAATCTAATGTATCCTGTGTTCAAGGACTATATTTATAGTGATCATTGGCACTATGAATATTGCATTGACACTACTTTTGACAATGAGGATGGAATGCCTGGCAACATAGTACATGCTTAACAAATGTTCTGTTTCTTGTTCATATTCTCTCTCTATCTCTGTCTCTCTCTCTCTCTCTGTCTCTCTCTCTCTGCTTTCTTTCTCTCTCCCTCTCCTCCCTCCCTCTCTTTCTCCTCCCCCGCCACCCCATTTATTTCCCACCATTCCTTTTTGCTATCTTAGGAAGCAATGATACTTGTGGTCTTGCATTATTATTCTTCATAGGTTCCTAAAAATTATTTCACATCTCAGATCTTCCTGATTCCACTCTCAGCACTATCTAGTGAGCCACCTAGCTGCGTCTATGTGGAGGACGTGAAGGACTAAGCATTTTTTGTATTGTTCTTTGTTTCTTGGGTTGTAGTGGCTGAAAGATGCATTACCAAGTGTCCATTCATTTATGATGTGTCCCTGAATTGAGGTTTGTCCTTAGAAAAAACAGACACATTCTGTTTAATGGACTGTATTTGAAACCTTTCTGACATGAGAAAAGCTACCAGTAATCATAGTCAACTGGCAAAGCTTTGTACAACACAGTCTTACCTCCATGCCACAATAAGGCTTCCACACAGTCCACACTAACAGGATAATTTCCTTAAAATCTACTTTCACATTGTTGCTCCTGATCAAAAACTTTCTGTAATTCTCTAGTGCCTGTCTCAAGTTTAAACTTTTTCTCCTGTACTTTAAAGACAACCATAATGTGTACCTTCCCTATAGTATTTTCCCTTATTTCCTACTGTTCCTTACCATATAACCACAATTTTAGTCAAGGCAACATTCTGAACAAACTATAATGCTAGGATGTCTCCCCCTATCCTGGAATGTTGGACCCATTCTCTTCTGCTTCTCTAAATTCTAGCTCTTTTTTAGACCAAGTTCAATTCATACCTTCTCCATGCAGTTTCCCTGCCTTATCAGCTTTTTTAAGTACTTACCATGTACCACTTTGTTAAATGACAATGATACAAGGAACAATTAAAAAAAAACAGTCCTGCTGTCAAGGGAACTTATATTTTAGTGGGCAGTAAGTGAATAAATATAATTCAATATATAAAAGAAACTTGGGGATTATGTTGCTCCACCCTCATTGTTTGCTCCCTTCTTTAAACTCTAGGTGCAGATGCTCAATCTCAGTCTGTTTCACATAACTAAGAACTATGTTTCCAGCTGTCTTGAATTCACTGTTATTCATTTCATGTGCTGCTAAGATTGCTCTCCCCTTAATTTGTAAGATCCTTGAGGTCAAACACCATTTTTGAAATCTTTGGTGTCCTCGGCATTTAGCATACAGCTATGAAAGGAATAAATACTCTATTAATTCTTATTGATTGATAGGCTACTGTTCCACAAAAAAGGCCTAGGTCATAAGAAAGGTTAAATTTTTAAAAAGGAATAAGGAGTATGTAATAATAAGTAATAAAAACAAATGAATAGAGATTAAAGATTTTTATTTTGAGAAGATGAAGACTTATATTGATTTGATTCAAGGCCATGAAATTATGAAGGCTCTAGATAAGGTTAATACGAGCTACATCATCAAACTTTAGGATTCTAAAATTAAGGGTCAGTGAAACTTGAGAGAAGCAAATTTAGAAATCCTAATCACTACAAGTAGTAAATTTATGGAATCGTTATACCAAAAGCTAGTACAGGGTGAAAATATGCATAGATTAAAATCTTTCAGTAAATTCCTGGACAGAATAACCATAACATTCTATACAAAATAAGAAATTGGGATTTGCAAAAGTCCATTCCTAGACTTTGATGTTAATATCTTACATGACAACATTTCTCTTAGGACCTGTGTAGGCTAGATGAACCATAGGCCCATCATGATAGTTTTACAGTAAGTATAAGGCATAATCTTACCTCAAAGCCAAGAAGTCATATTCCATTATGATTTACCTTTTTTTCTCTCATTTCCCCATAGAGCAAGGGTTCTTAACCTGGGGCCCATGAACTTAGTTTTTAAACATATACATGCATACATACATACATATATACATATATATGTATATACACACATATACATATAAATACACATATACATACACACACATATAAATATGTGCTGACAATATTGGAACAAATGTGTTTCCTTTGAAATCGTATGTATTTCATATATTTAAAAACATTATTCTAAAAAGAGATCCATAAACTTTACCACATTGCCAAAGGGCTCCATAACACTTAGAGATTCCTAAGAGACAATTTTACAACTCTTGCCATTAAACCAGGATTCAGTTTTCTTTCTTTTCTGATAGTATCCTATTACTTTCAGTTAAACCCATCTATCTGTTTTTTTAAATTGTGCACTAAAATTTCATTCCAATCCATGGCTTTCATGTACCCCATTCATAACTAGGTGCCGGCAGTTGAGAGCAGTGTTGTAGGGCTACAAGTAATTTTCATAGCAGCAAATGAAAGCATTGCACTTGATCTCTGGGGACCTTCCCAGATCTTAACTTCTCTGAGTCTTAAAGTCTTAGGAGAAAAAAAAATTAAAAGAGGGAGACATTAATTTGGGCCTATTAAAAACCACTGACTAGATGATATGAAAAGAAGTACTACTGAAAGGTCCTCCCCAAGGATTTTTAAAAAGTTTCTTTATATTTAGCTTCATGGTTTTACAAAGAATATCACATTTCAGTGACACACTTGAATGAAACTAGCAGGTTTGAAAAATACCCTGTTCTGCATTGACATCTAGAAACCTAGTGGTGGGGTTTACTTACTTTACGTGGATAATTTCTACTCCCCTGTGCCATAAACTGAGTCATTTTCTCCAATTTGATTTGATGCCATTCAACTCTTTTTAATTAGACAAGGAGGTGGAAGTTTCATTCAGGTGTAGCTGAGTCAACAGTCACACTATAAATCTGTGAGCATCATGAAATTGGAAGTGGAATTACAAATGATTTTTAAAGGGATATAACATTTCCTCTTCATGAAGGAATCAGGAGCATGGGGAGAGATAAAGAAACCATAATAAAGGGATTTTAATGGAGAGATTCATGAAAAATCAGTTGTTTCATATGGACCTGATTGGAGAAATAACTTATTGATACCATCTGGCAGGGACAGGATTCCACATGCAGCAATATATTTGACCTGGTTTTAAATGGTAGCTGTACTGATACTATCTATCTCCTCAGAGTACTGTAAGTATTTCATTTTTTTCCCCTTTCCAATCCAACTAATTCACAGCTACAATTTTCATCTTTAACTGTTATCTGCAAAAAGTAGGCCTTCCTGATTATTCAGAGAAGAATGATTCCTTCCCCCACTCGATTCTGATGCAATGAGGTAACTTCGAACAGTTGTGGGCATAACTCATTTTCTTCAGTGCAGGGAAAACATGAGTTGCTTACATGAAAAAAAAAAACACCTCACTGTTTCACTGCTAAGTCATAGATTTAAAGAGAAATGGAACAAAATGTAGATTTTTTTTTCCTCCTTTTCCTCAGCTCTAACTAATAGTTCAGAAAGATATTAAGCTAATTATTCTAGCCTACATTAAGTATATATATATATATATTAACTTAACTATGGGTAATTAAGAGAAAACGTAAACACACTCACACACACATATACCCACACACGCACATGCATACACACACCCCCCCACACACACACACAAGAATATGCAGAAGAAGATGTTCTGTAGGAATCAGAAAACCTGAAGCAAATGAAAGAAATAATGACCTTCTAGAAAATAGTTGGCTATACATAATATGTTGCTTTGGTGATTTTTTTTCTTTACATAATGACAAGTGGGTTTAGCAGAAATATTCAAGAAACTTTTCCCACCTCCCATGCTGCTCCTTCTCCTAGGCCCTAAAATGAACCATGGGTGGAGATGACAGTAACGAGGCCGTTTGATAGAAATTACCTAAGCTGACACTCCCCACAGTGAAGATGGCAAATGCCAGGGCAAAAGCCACTGTGTTTCATTACCCTATGCCCAGCATGGTGTTTCCTGTGTTTGAGGCCCCTGCAGGTAACTTTGAGTGAAAAATGACTTCTCAGAGTTTTGAAGTATCTTTTAAACATTCAAATCCATTTGTTTCTGTGAACACTTATCTTTCTGCCTGTAAACAATTACCTTTCGGTCTTCCTCTTGCATCATCCTCCTGCTTCATCCCAGCCACCTGTGCTGTTGTATTACCTGTCTTTCTAGTCCACTTACGTGTCTTCTGGTCATTTTATTTGTTTTCATCTTTGAAGGTTTTTCTTATTCCTTGTCTATTTCACTCTAGAAACTTTTGTGTGTTTAAGATTTGCAAGACTAAGCTGATGCAAAGTAAAGTAGACCCAGGAAAATGGTATACGCAATAACTTCAGCTAAGGAAAGAAAAACAATAATAATAAACTAAGAAGCCTGCAAAATTATAATAGCCAAGCTTGGCCCCAAAGAAGATAACATAGGAAAGGACACACCTCTTTTTTGCAAGGGTAGGGGACCATGGGTATACAATAGTGCTTTTAATGTCAGAATTTTTGCATTTGTTCTTTAACATTGGAGAACTTTTGTCTTTCTAATTCTTAAAAAAAAATATAAAAGATGGCTCTCTGGAAGGGAATTGGGAAAGCATTCAGTGGGAAATATAAGGTATGTATAAACACAAGATATTAATAAAATTTACCCATAAAAATTTACATGACTGGGAATAGGATGAGTACTAAGGAAAAACTGGGGTAAATTGCTATTATCTCTCATTCTAATATTGTAATATGCTGTCCTCCTAGCTGTTCCTCACACAAAATACTAAATCTTTTCTCACTAGGCATTATCACTGGCTGTGCTCCATGCTTGAAATGCTCTCTTTTTTCATCTGTTCCTCCTGGCTTCCCTCAAATCCCAGCTTAAATTCTACCTACTATGGGAAGCCTTTCCCAATTTCTCTTAATTCTAGTGCCTTCCCTCTGTTGATTATTTCCGATTTAGGCTTTAGAATTAGATGGCTTTTTTGTACATAGTTTTTCCATGTTATCTTCTTTATTAGATTGTGACCTCCTCCAGGTCAGGGATTGTCTCTTACCTATCTTTATATCTGAGTGATTAACGCAGTGCCTGGCACATATCAAGTGATTAATAAATATTTATTGACTAACTGCTACCAATGAACTGGGAAGAATATTTCTCCTCAGAGCTTTGGCATCTATCAGAGCTGCGGAATATAAAAGACAGCAGGTCCCAAAATGAAGCTATTCTGTCCTGAGACACCTCATTCTTAAGTTCTAAAACCTTTGCAAAAAATAGCCAAATAGATAATAGAAGCATATATCAAGAGATAGGCTTATCTTTTTTAATATTAAAAGCAATTATATTGCTACCAGGGATAGTGCCAGAGATGCAGTGACAAATTTCATACAGTAGCAGACCGGGAGTCGAGAAATGTGAGTTCCCAAGTTATAACTAAAGTGGGGCAATGAAAACTTTTCCAGAGGGCCCCTACATTTAGAATGTCCAAAATGTTAAGTACTGGTTCAAAAGATGGTATAATTTTAAATGCTGTTACATTTGCATTGCAGTAAAACTTGCATTCTAACAACAAAGAAATCCTAAACTTCACAACCCTCTGCTCTTACCATAGTCATTGTATTTCAGATTCTTGTTATATACTCTAGCCTAGATTATTTTAAAAGCTTCATAATTGATCTCCTTGGATCTAGCCTCTCCCTCTTTCAAATCATAGAATGCTGCAAAATTAGAATAGCCAAGTTTGGCCGCAAAGAGGCCTACAAAGTAGCCCAAATAATATTCCTAATGCACAGGCCTGATCATGTCTCTCTGCTGCTCAGGAATCTTTGGTGGCTCCCTTTTGTCCTTTGAATAAAATACAAATTACTCCATTTGACTTTAACCACCTGGCTTCAGTTTACCACTTTTGACTGTTTAAACGTTAATCCAGGTAATGTGGTAGATAGAGTGCTGGGCCTGGAGCCAAGATTTGAGTTTAAATCTGGCCTCAAATACTCACTAACTGTAAGACCCATGGCAAATCACTTAACCTCTGCCTCAATGTCCTCATCTGCAAAATGGGGATTATAAGAGGTACCTGTCTCCTGGGGTTGTTGTGAAGCTCAAATAAGGTAATAATTTTAAAGCACTAAGCCTATCCTCAAACCTTAAACAAACCTTAAACCCAATTTACTCTGGAGCTCATAGATTGAACAATAGGTCCCTGCCGTCCAAGCACAGAGTGAATGTAAATACTAAATAGTAACAGTTTCTCTTTAGACCAGAAACCCTGAGAGTCTTCCCATCCCAGTCTGATTTTTATTCTTTTTTGATTAAATGGGGCCACCCCTTGATTAACTTCCTAAAGAGCCCTATTCACTGAACAACAGTTAGTTACCTCACTCAAAGTGAGAACCTGAAAAGACCTTAGCCTACAAGGGCCAGGGTCTCCCATTGCATCCTGGGTCATCTCCAGTCATCCTGATGAGTATTTGGCTACTGGACCCAGATGACTCTGGAGGAGAAAGGGAGGCTGGTGACCTTGCACAGCCCTACCTCACTCAAATCCAAGTCAACTGCAAGTCATGTTATCATTTCCCTAATGTCATGGTCCTCTTCAAGAAGAAAGGACAAACACAACTACAACTACAACACAATAACAACAACACAACAAATTCTAGCCAAACATGCTGTCTTCTGGTCTTGTCGTGCCTTCTGTCATTTCTGTACCTTTGAAAAGACTGCTATCCAGGCTGGAGATGTTCTGTCTCCTCACTTTTTACCTCTAAGAATCACTAACACCCTTCAAGGATCAGCTTATGTAATGCCTCCTTTAAGAGTCCTTTCCTGATTTCCCTCACCAATTGATGTCCTCCTTTCATGAAATTAGATTGTAAGTTCCTTGAGGGCAGGGACTATTTTTTCCTCTTTTTGTATCCCCACTGTTTTTACACAGTGCCTGGCATATAACGGTGCTTAATAAATGTTGATTGGTTGATAGAAACTATTTTGCATTCCCTCTGTATATATTCTCTACTAATCTATGAACATGTTACAATCCACTCTCCCTCCCTCCAACCCTCCAACACCTTAACGAATCACTTTATATTTGTATGGCTAATATTTAGCAGAGGATTTGGTACATAGTAGCTACTCAATAATAAATGCTTATTGACTGACTGATAACAAGGGAAAAACTTGAAATAAGAAGCCACGAGATGGCATGTTCCTTTCTCCTTCCTCATTCCCTGTCCTATCTGTTTCTCTAGGGCTAAATGGTTTCTTTTCCACTACTACTAGCCTTATAGTGCCCAGAAATCTTTTTTCCTTAGGACTAATGGTATTTGCCCTAACACCCCATAAGTCAGTATCCCGGATGGACCAGTCTCCATCCTCCCATAGGCAGCCAATGTACCACGATCCTTCCTCACAATGACTTCTTTCCCATCCTATCCCCTTATGCTCAGTTAAATTTGTATCAGTAATTGCTTATATTATTTTCACATCCCAACACTCAAAGTTGATATAAAGACACCTTTTTTGCTGCTCAATCCAAGTATGAGAATTTCTCGTTATGATTCTGTCCAGACCTTTCTCTAGCTCAGCACTAATTTTTTTGAGACCTTAGGCAAGCCACTTATCTCTTTGGACATGCTACCACATTAATAAACTGATAGGGCTGGGTAATTCCTGCAATCTCTTCTATCTCTAAAAAATCAAAACCTTTGCTCCCAATTTAAACTCACTAATAAGACAAATACATAAATCAATAAGCAAATAATAAATGCCTGCATTTTTCCAGATTCATATACTCTTTGAATGGGTACAGAACTACAATGCCATCTAGGCCAACCGGTAGCTGAGCAGAAACACCAGCTACAATATACCAGAAAATTGGTCATTGAATCTCTGTATGAAGGTCTTTAGGGGAACCTGATATCTTCTTAGTTAATATATTTTACTTCTGGACAAATCAGATTGTTAGGATTTTTTCCCCTTAGATCAAACATAAATATTTCTTTTTTCCTTCTATCCATTGATCCTACTTTTGTGCCCTGGGACTAGGCAGAAAAAGTCTGCCATATGACATCCTTTTTGATATTTCAAGATGGTCATCAAGGCCCCATTTAGACTTTTTTGCTAAAGGCTAAACACTCCCAAGTTCTTTAGCTGATCGTTACATGGCATGATCTTCAAGCCCTTTGGCTTTCTGGCCACTTTTTTCCAGATATGCCAGCTGCTAAATGTCCTTTCCTAAATATGGCCTCTAGTACTAAACATGATATTCTAGATTTATTCTGACTTCTGACCAAATTCTAGTCAAATAAAATAGAAGAAAAAAACATAAGAAGGAGAGTAATCTTACAATATAGAATAATCATTTCTCTATTAGGAAATTCCATCTTTACTTTGCAATTCAAATGCATTAAAGTGGGGTTCAGTATTTAAATTCTAGTTAACTGTTCAGAGGCATGCTATGTCAACTAGACATTGGGTGAATTTAGAAAACAGAAAATTAATATGCTGTAATATAACATTATTAATATGTACTTAATACCACTTGTTAAATAGCAGAGGTCAGGTTTATACTGATTTCAGCATTCCATTTATTTCCATCTGTAGACTCTAAGCTTGTTAAAGTCTCACAAAATAACAGCACAATCATCAATACAGTGGTAAAAATTTTAGCTGAGCCAAACTATCACTTAGCCTTTAATCCACATCAAAACAGGATGTTGAAACTATAGCTAAAGGAACATTCAAGTCAATTGGAGGACTGATAGTACTAGGATATGGGGAAAGCAGGCTAAGACTCAAGATCACACTCAATCTCGATTCCTTTTTATCTGTATCATCCAGTGCAGACATTCTGCTATCATCCAAGATATGAAGCTAAAACCTGCCACATTAAGGCTTCAGTTCTCTGAAAGGTATTCCATAGAAGAAAACACTAAACTCTGGCTAACCCACAAATTAAACAGGTAAAATTTCCAAGGAATGAATGAAATGGACATTAAAATCAAATCTAAAAGAAATTCTAAATGCAAATGTCAAATTTCCAAGGCCTGATGCCATTGTTAAATGCTATAGTGTAGAGATAGTCTTGGGAAAGATTTATTAGTGGAAAGAATGGCAGGAAACTTTTTCGTTAACCCACTGCTTCCCTATCCAAAGTGAAACAAGCTACAACATATTGATTCAGTTACCTTGCTTCACACAGAGAACAATGGTAACATAATATCTTCATTATAAATTTATTATAATTGACAATATGTATCTGTATATAGTGCCATATGTGGAAAGGAAAAAAAAACAACCAGTTTTCCTTTCTGGCTGGGTGCTTAAATATTATGTAACAAAGAAAGGCATTAAAGTAAACAAAGATCTCATTAACTGCAAATCACTTGCATCTTAATCAGGCCCTCTCAACCTCCCATTACTTACAAAAATACTTTAGTTGTTTGCGAAACCCAATCTTATGAGGTGTGTGGTGACTGAATAGCATTGGCAAAGTATGAAGTCCAATTATTTAATAAGTAGGGGAATCAAGCCTTTTGCGTACATCTTTCTGAACTGAGTGGGAAAGAGGCAGCTGTGATCAGGACCAAGGACCTTGGGGTTGATTTCAGGTTGCTAAAATCAGTCTTTTCTACATTTTTTCTGATTTTTTATTAACCTCTCCTACCATTAACTATAATTCCATCTTCAAAAATCAGTATTGTAACTCCAAGACAGAGCTGTGTACTATTTCTCCTTTACAAGCCTTGAGAGACTGCAGAGGCAGCTAATTCTTAACACACAAAGCCTGCATATACCATGTGTTATTTCACAGTCCTAACACTAATCCAAAATAAATAAAAATCATATAAGGACAGAAACCTAATCTGTTCTTAGTAACACAGCTCAATGGGAAGGCACCTTTATTTTTGAATCTAAAAGAAAATATTCTTCTTTCCATTTGAAAACTGTATGCAGTTTTAGAAATTTGGTAAATATTGTAACCAGAGAGGTCAATCTTTTCACAATCGAAATAGAGATTTTCTATATCTTTATATAGGCTAAAGAGCTGAAAAATATTGAGGTCTTTAATGATTTGTTAATATCTGCAACATTCCTTAAGGTTAAACAAATGAGGAAGCCATCTTGTTTTCCACATCACTGGATCTCGCATGCTATAGGAGATCACCATGGCAACAGGAGCTGGTGTGCCTGGTGTGAAGACAACAGTGTAGGCCTCATTTCCTAAAAGCATGTTTCTACTAAAGTTGAATCACCAATTAAAAGACTCTTTTCTGTCCTCAGGGGCCTCAGAGATGCAAATACAGTTGGGAAGCCTGACTGGTCAGCTGCTACACCTAGTAACTCTTGCTGAATATCTAAAAATAGATTGATTTGGCATAAATAAGGAAAACAAGATATTTCTGGATTGTTCTGAGGGCTAAGTTAATTCTCAAAAACAAAAGCCCTGTTTCAGCGACACTTCTTATAACTTTATTATGGATTAATGTAGTTAACAAAGGATTATTCTATATGATCTGAAATCCTTATGATGAAACTCTGAGATCCACAATAATACAGTTTGTCATCTCTGTGTCAGTATGTATGAGTCACAGACACCTCATGTATCAGTGAGGATTAATTATAGATCTCAAACAGAAGATAAGGAAAATGAGCCAGTATACCACCAACCTAACTTTTCAGCAGCATTGACTGTTTAACAGTAAATCTCTGTGATTTTCCTTGATGGGTTAAAAAATAAAGTATAAAGTGAGATTCTTCTCAGGCACAATCATGATAATAGAATCAATGTGGCTGATGGCCAGGAAAACATAACAAAAATCATAAACAAATTCCATCAATAAATTATTTTATTGCAAAAAAAATAGAATGACAATTTGGAAGAAAAACAAATGGGACCAAAGATTTGCCAAATAATCACAAAATGTTTTAGAATCTTATAAGGTAATATTTTAAAATAAATATAGCAATGTTCTTGACTTTTGTTGATAACACCGTTTGCATGTAATGAAAAACCATAATGTATGTCAAACATACACAGTTCTATAAATCGCTTCCTTTGTGGTCAATCTCATAGGTATAGTTTTGACACTGTAACCTTTTCTGTTTACAATGAAAATTCCCTGAATATTCAAGATTATAGATATCAAGATAAATTTCTCATTTTTCCCATGATATATAAAGGATTATCTTAGATGTTCAATAACATTGCATTTTAATAAATTTAGCTATTTACATTAATAAAAATACAATTATTTCTATTGTTAAATGAACTTATTGAGGCATTATAAGTTTAAAAGCTACCACACTACCCCAGCCATTTCTCTTTAATACGGTTGTATATTTAACTGTTTCTTTGTATAGCTAATTAAATGCCTTGTTGCAAAGTCTCATGGGAAGCTCATTTGCATATACCTTGTTATAATGGCTTACCACATTCTAGCTAAGTATTTCCTGATAAATAGACATTTAACAAATGTCTATCATAGATAATCAACAATAAACAGTGGACACTTTTCACTCTTACTGGAGTTCATTAGGGCAATTTTGTGGTGCTTCTGACATGACTGATACAGTACATTAGTTTATAGCATTTCCTAAAGTACTATAAGCATTTTGGTATAAAAACATTTATTAGAAAAGCAATGAAAATTAATTTTGTTTGAATGTTCCATTAAATTAAAGGTATACAAAATTTGAGTTGATATGCAAGATCAATTTAAAATGAAAGAAAATGTAAATTTAAAAAATATACTTTGTAGTATGGTTCAAAAACTAAAGAAACAAAAGTTTGCAAAGCCATTATTAAATGACATGCTTAAACCTGGAATTCAATGGCTAGAGTTTTAGCTAAATGAATTGTCAAGTGTCCATGATTTTATTGGTGTAGCCTTCATTGTATGAGAGCAATCTCTCCGTCACTTAGTAGATAAGTCAGAATATTTCTTGAGAATGAGAGATTATGTAACTGTCCCAAGATCAATCTGCTAGTATCAGAGGTGGAACTTGAACCCAGGTCTTCCTGACTCCAAATCTAGAATTCTATCTTCCATGCCCCACAAAACGAAATAAAAGGAGCCAATATAAAATAAAGAAACACTATATTGTGGGAGTTGTAAACAATGCTGGATTGTAGCCTAGGCGTGTATGTGTGTGTGTATGTATGTGTGTGTGTGTGTGTGTGTGTGTATACACATTGCAGAAGTCAAACTCATTTAGAGTGCCCAGTAGAAGCAAAAATTTTTGACGTATAGCACAATGAACACTAAGCAGTCCATCTCCTACTTTATTTTAGAAATGTAATAGTCCACAACTACCAATAAAGAGAAATATAATAAATAAACCATAATATTTCTTCCAAATTTAATATGACAGTCCCATAAGATACAATAGGTTTCAGTGAAAAATAAATTTATCATCATGTATATATTTATATTTTCAGCCACATATACTATTAAAGCAGAAGCTATCATATTGCTTTCCCTTTTCTATGAATAGTGAGAGTTCTGATTAATAATCCCCTGAGACATTAGCTGAAATTTTGCAAGTTAAATATCATTTTGCTATTTCTTTCACATATTTCTAACCTCTTTATATAGCTGTCCTCACTGATGTTCTCAACACCTCCCAATTTAGCATCATCTGTAAATTTAATTAATGTTTTTTTCTTCCTTCTTACAAATCATTAAAAAACACATTAAGTAGAATCATGACTAACACCAACTCCTACCCTGTTGTCTTGTCATACAAAACACGCTACCTTGTATACAAGCACTATCAGCGATGACAAGAAAAAACAAGAATGATATGGGAACTTAAGGAGTCATAGCCCATGCAAAGAGCCTAAGGCTTTGCTTACTATAAAACAACAACAACAACAAAAACCTCTCAGAATAATAGCAACTAATAGAATTCTTTAATCTCTGATAAAAGCTATTTTTTCCAGTCAGCTTTCTAATGGTTTTTAACGGTTCATTTCTGATGGGCTTTATATCCCCCAATCACCAAAGTTTAGTACAATTTAGTACAATTGTCATATGAGATCATGAACCTCAAGGGTTACTTCTAAAAATGGATACTTTGAGGAAGACTTTTTTTAAGTCAGACATTGTTGTAAAAGAAAATTCTCCATGCTTTTCATGCCATGTAGATCAATTAGAGAAGAGGGAACTGGGGACAAAGTAAGTGGATTTGAGAAAAGATCCTGGAACTAGTTCCAATGAAATAACCTAAGTGCGATTCAGTTCAACAAACATTTATTAAAGGCCTAGTAGAGGACCGAGACCTAGGTATTGGGGATAGCAAGATAAACGTGAAATAATCCCTTCCTCAAGTAACTTCCATTTTACTGGGAGGAAACAACATCTATACAAACAAGTTAATATAATGCACATGCAAATTAAGCACAGAGTACTTTAGGGGTGGGAGAGCACTAGCAACTATGGGCGGGGATCTGGGAAGGCTTCTCAAGGAAGTTATCTGAGTTGAGCATAGAAGAAAGCTAGGAATTTCAAGAATTGGAAGTGACCAAAGAGAACATTCAATGTACAGATAGATTTCACCAAAGCTTGAAGACTGAAGATGCAATTTCATATGGTGGGTATGGCAAGAAAGTAGTTTCAGCTATAATGTGGAGTGCATCAAGGGAACTACAGACAGTTTTTGTTTATATAAATTCACATTTCATAAATTTCAACTGGGAATGAGGAAAAAAGGCTGCAAGGACAGCAGAACTGGTACACACTCACACCAGGGGTCCTTCATTCTCAAGCGCTGAAGTCC
>CM053584.1:299383546-299399931 GCA_028627135.1 Pseudochirops cupreus | reverse complement strand
TACATATACATACACATATATCTATATAGGAGGGTTTATATATGCATACAAGCATATATCTGAGTGTGTGTATATATGAATACATAGAGGGCACAAGATCAATTGAATACAAAGGGACAATACTCTAAAAGGTGAAATCCTGAGGTGGGAGAGGATTAGAATGAGAGGAGACAGGGAGAGAATGGGGTTAATCATCTCATAGAAGAGGCAAAGGATAATTGTTACAATGGAGGGGAAGAACAGGAAGGCAAAAGGGAAAGAGTCAACTTTACTCTCATTGAACTTGGCTTAGGGAAGGAATGACATAAACTCTAAACTGGGTATCTTGCCACACAGGAGAATAGGGGAGATGGAGATGAGAGGTGGGATGATGGAGGGGAGGGTAGGGTGGAGGGGGGAAGGTTGATGGAAGTACACACGTCTGTAGGGGTTCACGGACAGGGACAGCTTATAGAATAGAACAAGGGGGGGGCAGGATAGGAAGGAGGAACATATAATCAGTCTCTCACAATATGCCCACTGTGGAGAGGTTCTGAGTGATTACACATGTACAGCCTGTATTGAATTGCTTTTCCTTCCAGTGGGGGTGGGTGATGAGGGAGGAAGAGAAAGAATCTAGAATTTAAAGTTCTATAATCAAATGTTTATATATATATATATATATACAATTATTAATGTTATTAAATTATTAAATTAACATATATTTATATATTAATAACAATATAAATTAAATTATTAAATCCAACCGGGACTTAAGATACACAGACACTATGGTAGGGAGATCCATCCTGCCTAACCAGAAAGTCAGAGGGGTGATGGGGGAGTACATAGGAGAGAATAGATTGGGGGAGGGGTTACACAATGGGATGGCTGTTTTGGGGTGGTGGGTAGGGGAAAGACGGGGAGAAAATTTGTAACTCAAAATCTTGTGGAAATGAATGATGTAAACTAAAATAAATAAAAGTTAAAAAAGAAAAAAAAGAATTGAGTAAATGCCCAGTTCTAACTAGAAAACATAAATTTGCACTGGACTCAGCATAGTTGTGTAACTCAAAGGATCATAGATTTAAAGCTTAAAGAGACCATAGATCTCATCATGCCCAACCTATTGATTTTACAGATGGGAAAATGGAAGCTCAGAGAGTTCAAGTGACTTGTTTAGAATGATACCTCTACCAAGTTTCTGAAGCAGGATTCAAGCTCAGCTGTGTCTGACTCAAAATCTAATTCTCCCTTAATATCTAAACCATGTACCTATTCTGACTTTATCTTGGTATAGGTGTCAGATGTTGGTTTATGCCTAATTTCTGACACACTATATTTTAATGTAGCCAGCAGTTTTTGTAAAATAGAATTCTTATCCCAGAAGTTGGAATCTTTAGATTTATCAAATAGTAGATCACTATAGTCATTTCAGAATCTAATTCTCTATCAATTATATCATGATGTCCCTTGAAGAAACTAAAGGGATGAGAATACAAAAAGAAAGGGCAAGTGATGGAGAATAAGAATATGCCATGGTGGCATGAAAAGGAATGATCTGCAAGAGAATGTGAAGCACGGAATTTGAAGGTGGAAAACATAACACAAAATACCAGTTGATTATAACCAGTTTTTGAGTAGGGGAATGTATAGCCAGATGTAAGTAACTGCCTGGAGTTTGTGGTGGAGATGATGCCTGGCTTTAGGAAGGGAGATGGAACAACAGGAAGTTATGGTCAATAGAGACACTTGAAAATTCTAGGTGATGGAAGGGCAGCATTTGTAGATGATGATAGATTAAGATTATGACCACTATTATATATGGCTTAAAATAAAGACATAGATAAAAGATATTGAGTCAGCTGATAAATCGAGAGGTCAGTTTAATGGGGGACATCAGCATGAATAATGAAATCCCCATGTATAAGAAGATAGGGTAGAGAGGAAAGTTGTGATTAAGGTGCTAAACTTTTTCTTTTTGCTTTTTTTTGGAGGGGGGAAGGGAGGGCAATTGGAGTTAAATGACTTGTCTAAGGTTACCTGGCTAGTTTTTTGTGTTAAATGTTTGAGGCCAGATTTGAACTCAGGTCCTCCTGACTCAAGGGCTGGTGCTCTATTCACTGTGCCACCTAGTTGCCCTGGTGCTAAACTTTTTGAAAAGGGAAATGAAAATTATATGGGCACCGGTATGTAACACCCATAAGAATCTTCATAGGGTGATATAGATGAGTGGAATGAAACTAAAAAGAAGCAAGTTTTGCTTATGGTGGAAAGGGGAAAGTCTGGAAGTGGTAGTAGAAAGGACTCTCCCTATGTTCCCTCCCAGTCCAAAATACGGAAGAGAGAGATGATGAAATGTATGCATTCAATACTGGAAAAGAAAGCCAAGCTTCTGTGAATTCAAGAGGATGAAAAGAATATGATAGGAAGAATTAAAATATAGAGATCAGTTAAGTTACTTGCCTAGGGTCACACAGCTACAGTAAGTTTCTGAGGTCAGATTTCAACTCATCTTCCTTATTCAAGATCCAGTACTCCAACAACTATACCACATAGCTGCCACCTAATATTATTTATGTGAAATCCAATAATGTAAAATTCAATTGAATGCAAAATATAAAATGATACCAGGTTGCATATAATGTGAGCCAAAATTCAACCAATGTGATTGTGTGAACTAGTTGAGTTTTGCAATGTGCTAATATGTTGTCAGTCTACACTTGTCTATCATGGTGTGGAGATGTGATGTGCTACTATCTACCCTATTACCAATGGTTAGGCTTTTTTTTTTTGAGAGCCCGTGACATTGTTGTTCTTGCAATATTTTTTCCATTTCATTAAAAATAGACAAAAAGATGGAAACACTAATTGAACTGCACAAATATGACCATAGTAATTCTAAAATAGGAAAAGATGTTTAATGTCTGAATCTACAGTGCAGCATGTTATAAAATGCACAGGTGAAATAAAAGAAGTGAATTTGCATGAAGTCATTGAGGTGCATGTGACTGCAAGGAGTGTGTCTTAGTTGTATAGATCACAATCAAAACCCCATTCCTCTTAGCAGAGGACCATTCAAGCAAAAGTTTCAAGTTTGTTTCTTTAAGGTAGTGAAAGAAAGTAGAAATGGAGTAGATTGTGAAGAAATTTTTACTTCAAGAGTTGGTTGGTTCAATTGCTTTAAAAATCAAGTTCAATTGCTTAATGTTAAAGTTATTGGAGAGTCAGACAGTGCAGATGGAAACATCTTGATGTTTTGGAGAAAATACTGGAAGAAGATGGATAAATTGATCAACAAAATGTTAATGTGGATGAAACTGACTTATTTGAGAAAAAGATGACTTCTGGTACTTGGATTTTTGAAGAAAGAAAATAAAACTGGATTTTAAGTTGATAAGGATTGCTTAATATTTTTCTTGGAAGGTAGTAGAGAAGGGGATTTCAAGTTAAAATCAGCGTTTGCTTATAGATCTCAAAATATACACACTTTGAGAGACTACAACCATTGATTGCTTTGACAATCAAAGTAAGAAAGCATGGGTGACTAAAGTTGTTTTCAAAGTCTCGTTTTCAAGTTATTTCAGCCAAGCTATTGGAAAAAAAATATTGCAAGGACAACAGTAGTGTGATTAAAGCATTACTTATTTTAGATAATGTCCCAGGCCATCCAACTATGCTTAGTTTATTTTGTGAAAATATGAGCATGCAGATTCACTGAGACATGGATAAAGCTTTATGTAAGTACCAGTATATGCATGAAGATTTAAAGAAAAAGTGCAGTCTATGCTGTTAAGATATTTTAAACAGTAATAATGATGTTTCTATCTTGTCAGTATAAGATTATCTTTATCTATGGTATTTACTTCAAAAATCTGCTTTATAACTTCTCTTATTTTGTAATAAATTTGAAAAAGAAATATATTTTTCTTATTTTTGATGTTGCATTACATTGAAAAGATCAAATACATTTACAAATTCATTTATGTAGTTCTATTCTGCTAAAAACAATTTTTTACATATAATTACAACTTCAAATGTGAAAATTCAAATGGTGAGATAACTTCATGGGATTGATTCACTATTCTGACTAATTAGGATTTAGAACGTGATTCCAAAGGGCAGAATAGAAATGAAAGTCAGAGTAGGACAGGGACACTTGAAGGTTACACCTGAAGAAGATGGGGATAAGGTAGCTGGGAAGTGTCTTAGGACTCTGAATTTTTGCTTTTGATTCTGAATCACAGGACTTTAGAAAGGAGGAGAAAAGAATTTGTTAGCCATAGGACAGTAGATTTTCTTTTCTAGTGAGCAATTATTGCTGTACCTTAGGACTCAGCTTGGTTACTGATGGGGTTCTTTCCCACATGAAGGAGGATAGTGGTGGTGTGGGGTTCTTGTCCTTGGAAGATCATAGTGACTGAAGAGTGAGAATCCTGACTGGGGAAGTCTGTTGCTGGAAGTCTTCTTTGGTTGTGAAGAGTTGAGGCATTTATGTACCTTCCCTCACTTAAGCCTAAGGCTAAACCCTCAAGTCTAAGATCAGATATTGATTTGATTTCCATCTTCAATGAGGTGTCAAGGGTGCTCTATGTATCAAAAATATCCTTGATGAAAACACAAGAAAGAAAATCACATGTTTTCCACAGGTGACTTTTTTTAGTGATGAAATTAACTCAGATTTGGAAAATAGATAATTCTGTTGCATTTACTATTCATTGATTTTTTCAAAAAAAATATTTATAGTAAAAGCAGTAATTTACATGAAGCAAATATACTTACTAATTATGCTAATTAAATGGACCTGCAATCTCAGAATCTGCAAATGAACAACCCAACCCTAAACACTGTCCTACGTAATATTTCCACATGAGCTCTCCTGAGCTCACGCTTAAATATCTGCCCAAATTGCTAAAGGCATAACATACTAGTGGAGCACATGACTCACACTCTTTTTCTTACCAGTCCATTTTCTTTTCCAATGATACTTAAAAAAAAAATCTTATTCTTTTTTCTAATTCTTTTTTTTTCCCCACCACAGATCTGCCTATTGCCCTCTGAATAATCTCCATTTTTTATTCTTAGCAGATTGGAATGTTTCAAGTCTAAAAGTCATGGGTTACTAGTTGGTTATTAAAATGACAACCTTTTAAAAATTATTTATTTTTTAACATTTTTTTTTATTTTGAGTTCCAAATTCTCTCCTTCCCTTCCTTTCCACCCCACCCCTACCTTCTGAGAAGGCAAAAAATATATATATATCAATTATACATGTGAAATCACGCAAAACATATTTCCATTTTAGCAAGAAAAACAAGAAAAATAAAGTCAGAAAATTATACTTCAATTTGTATTCAGAGTTCATCAGTTCTCTCTCTGGAGGTGGATAGCATTTTTTTTATCATGACCTTTTAGAATTATCTTAGATTACTGTATTGATCACAGAAGTTAAGTCTTTCACAGCTGATTATCATTACACCATTCCTGTTTACTGTACACAATGATCTAGTTCTTTTCACTTTGCAACAGTTTGTATAGGTGTTGTCCTATTTTATTTTGCTGAAATCATCTTCTTGTCATTTTTTTATAGCACAAAAGTACTCCATCACATAGCCACAACTTTTTCAGCCAATCCACAATTAAAGAGCATCCTCTTAATTTACAAGTCTTTGTCAGCACAGAGTTGTTATAAATATTCGTGCACATATAGGTCCTTTTCTTTTTCTTTGAGTACAAATCTAGTAGTGGTATCACTTGGTCAAAGGGCATACAGTTTTATAGTTCTTTTGGCATAGTTCTAAATTATTTTGCAGAATAATTCAACTAGTTCACAACTCCACTAACAGTTTATTAGTCTACCGATTTTTCCTTCCCACTCTCCAACATTTGTCATTTCTGATAGGTAGTACTTCAGAGTTGTTTCAATTTACATTTCTCTAATCAATAGGGATTTAGAGCATTTTTCATATGACTATAGATATCTTTGATTTCTTCTTCTGAAAATTATTCATTTCTTTTAACAATTTATTTATTGGGGAATGGTTTTTATTTTTGTAATTTTTGCTCATTTCTGTATTCAGTATGCATTTGAGAAATGAGGTCTTTATCAGAGAAATTTGACCTCATTAAAAAAAAATACTTCATTGTCTATGGTAGTTTTAAAGCAAAATTTAGTTTCCCTACTTATCTTTTTAATTAGTTCTATTTTTACTTTGTCTGAGATCATGATTGCTACCCTTACTTTTTTTTTTACTTGAGCTGAAGCCTAATTGATTCTGCTCCAGCCTTTTATATCAACTCTCTGTATCTGTCATTCTATTTCTGTTTATTTCTGTGTCTTTCTGTTGTCTCTTGTAAACAAAATTAGATTCTAGTTGCTAACCCATTCTGCTATTTCTGTTTCATGGGCAAGCTCATTCCATTCATATTCAGTTGTGATTACTTTCTCTTTTTTCCAGTTGGTTAAGATAGATTTCTATCCCTGACTCTCTGTGTATGTGCATGTGTGTAAGTGTGCATGCATGTGTATTCTTGCCTCTTTGAACCAATTCAGATGAGAGAGAGGTTCAAGCATTGCCTGCTATCTCCCCATTTCCTCCTCCACTATAAGAGTTTTTCCTTGTGTTCCTCTTTTATGTGAGAAAAATTTCCCTACTCTGTTTCTGTGTTCCTTCTTCAACCTATGCATCCCTCTTTCTTACCCCTTCATTTTGTTTGGAAGGGAAAGGGGAGATCATCCCAACAAAACTGACTCATACACATGCCTTCTTTCTATGTAGACTCCTAATGGGTCCACTAATGATAAAATTCTTAGGAATTACACGTATTATCTTCCCATATAGGAATTTAAACAGTTTAACTTTACTAATTCCCTTATTATTACTTTTTCATGTGCGGCTTTTTATGCTTTTCTTGTGTCTTGTGTTTGAATGTGAATTCTGTACTTGGCTCTGGTCTCTTCATCAGAAATGACTGAAAATTCTCTGTTTAATTAAACATCCATTTTTTTCCCTCTTGAAGGATTATACTTCATTTCACTGGAAGATTATTCTTGGTTGTAATCCTAGCTCCTCTGCCTTCTGGAATATGGTATTTCAAATGCTCTGCTTCTTTAAAATGAAAGCTGCTATACCTTTTGTGATCCTGACTGTGGGTCCACAACATTTTAATTACTTCTTTCTGGCTGCTTGAAGTATTTTCTTCCTTGAACTGAGAGCTCTAGAATTTGGCTATAATATTTGTTGGAGTTTTCATTTTATATGATCTCTCTCAGAATGTGATTGGTAGATTCTTTCCATTTCTATTTTCTCCTCTGGATCTAAGATACCAGAGCAGTTTTCATTTATAGTTTCTTGAAGTATGATATCTAGGCTCTTCTTTTGATCATGGCTTTCAGGTGGTCCAATAATTCTTAAATTATCTCTCCTTAATCTGTTTTTTAGGTCAGTTGCTTCTCTGATGAGATATTTCACATTTTCTTCTATTTTTCATTTTTTTGACTTTGTTTTATTATTTCTTGATATCTCATAGAGTCATTAGCTTCCACTTGCACAATTATAATTTTTAAGGAATTATTTTTTTTCAGTGAGCTTTTGTACCTTTTTATCATTTTGTCAATTTTGCTTTTTAAGGAGTTCTTTTTTTCAGTGAATTTTTGTACTTCCTTTTCTAATTGGCTAAGTTTACATTTTAGGGAGTTCTTTGCTTTAGTAAGTTTTTGTGTCTCTTTTATCAAGCTGTTAATTCTCTTTTCATAATTTTCTTGCATCATTCTCATTTGTTTTTCCTCTACTTCTCTTATCTCTTTCTGTAACTCTTCTAGAAATGGTTGTTGAGTGAGTTCAATTAGCATTTTTGAAGCTTTGGAGCTGTTTTCATACTACTGTCTTCTTCTATGACTTAATTTTCCCTGCCACCACAGTAACTTTTCATGGTCAAGTTCTTTTTCTGTTGTTTGCTCACTTTCCCAGATTATTTTTTGACTTTGAAGATTGTGTTGAAGTTAGACTCTGCTCAACTGGGGGTGGGTAGGCACTGTACCAAACTTTAGACTTTTTTATTTTATTTTTAGAGCTAGTTTTTGGGATCAGCAAGTTTTCAGTGATTCCAAGGTAGTGTGATCTGGGGGGAAGTATGGTCATTGTTATCCAGGTCTCCTCTCTGTTCTTTACTCTGATCTCCTGCAGCCACAAAACTTAGTGTTCCTCTTGGCCCTGTGTGTGAGCTGGACTCCTGCTCTCCTACAGCCAAAAATACTCACACTCTTCTAGACCTTGGAACTGGGACTAGGGTCCCTGCTCCCGGGTCCAGCCACAAGTATACCTCTCTGCCCTGGAACTATGACCCAGAGCTATGTAAAGGCAATTGAGTTGCTAGGAGTGCCGAATATGCTCAGTGCAAGCAAGGGTCCCCTGTAATCCATTGCTGACCAGTTGTTCAATCCTCTTACTGCCTCTGGACTGAGAGCTTCCAAAGCTATTGCTGCTCCTGTCAGAACTACCTCCAAGTCCCAGGCTAGTACAGTTGCTGAACTCCGGGTCAGCCCCCACTTTGGTATTACAGACCTTCACTGCTTACCTTCTAAATTGTCTTAGACTAGAAAAAAAATGTCTCAATTGATCTTTTGTTTGTTCTGCCACTCCAAAATTTTATTTAAGGAGTTATTTTAAAGTTGTTTGGAGAGGAATAGCAGGAGAGTTTAGCTTGGTGGCTTCCTGTAATCTACCATTTTTGCTCTACTTAAGATAGGCCATTATTTCAGGGAAAATTTTTTTGGTTCTTAAAGAAGCTTTGCCATTTTCCAAAGCTAATTTATTATCATGGTCTCCCTTTCCTGTTCAATTTTGAGCTTACCTCATTGTCCATATAGACTGAAGGACTAGTTCTATAATTTGCCCATCTAATTCCCTTGTCCACTTGTTGCCATTTGTGTCTTGCCAACACGCAGCCCTGTATTATTCTCACTGTCCAAATATTCTGCTCTTGTAGAAAAAAAGGCATGCAACTGTGTAGACTGGGTGACCTACATAATTTTGCTAGATAATCTCAACTTGGTCCTCACTGCAGAAAGATAACCTCTTTATTCCTCCCTAATTGATTTTCATATGGAACTCTCTACCTTGCAAACTTTATCAAGCTTCCTATCATCTCTTCTCTCACCCTCTCAACTGAGGACCTTATCTCCTACTTGTGTTACAGGGAGCTACAATTCAAAACACCCATACATATTTTGTGGCTATTTCCTGAAGAAATATGGAAGAAAAGATTGTTAATTGATTTCTGAGCCAGAATTGAATAGTATACAAAAAAAGCTTTCATGGAAGTAGTTGGCCCTCTCACCAGGATTTTCACATAGCTCTAAATACCTGACACTGCCATTTCTTTCTCCTCCTCATTAGAAAACAGATATGGACAGAAAGAAGGAAGAAGAAACACAGTACCATGTGCTCACTGCTAAGTGGCAAAGAATTAGGAAAAGGGTTGGAGACCCTTCCCCTCCTGGAGGCTCAGAGCAATTCTTTCCTATCACTCAACATCTGTCAGGAAGAGAGAAAAAGGTTGACTGTCTCCTCTTCCTGTTGCTTCTTACTATTTTATAAAGTGATAATGCTCATAATATTCCACCATCCTTCTCTATAAGATTTTACAAATGAATTCATATTCTAAGCCTATGTGAACCTTGGATATTATGTCTCTGGCAGTTATTTCCAATGTTTGCTTTATATGGTACTTTTTTTGTTGTTGTTTCCACAGTCTCCTATCTCTTGATTATTATGCAATTGATGTCTTTTAAACTTCTGAATGAAAGTTTTGTCACTGGTGTTCGTCTTTTCTTCCACCTATATCCCACTTTTTGGTGTTAATAACTTAATTAAATAGGTCAGGTTGGATTTTTTAAACTTATAATTATTTAGTATGTTTGTCTTATTTTATGTCTTCTGGAATTGTCTTTGCTCTCACAAGTCAATAGTCTGTTTACACATAGTTCATTCGAGAATGACAGTCACATAATTGGATTTCTGAAATGGAAGGAACCTCAAAAGTCAGTTCAATCATTTCATTTAACAGACAAACAAACTGAGACTCAGAGAGATTGTATTTTGCCCAAGGTCATAGAGGTAACAAAAATGGCAGAACAAGGATTCAAACTCAGGACCTCTGACCAGCTCCAGCAGCCTTATCATATCACCTTATCAAATCATAACAGATACTTTCCTGTATCTTACAAGAACTTTATTTCATTTTTTGTGATTTCTTTTGGTACTTGTAATGTCCATGGTCTCAAGATTGTATTTTCAAAAAAATGATTCATTATGTTACCTACAAAAATTTTAAAAATCATACAGATTTCTTTAGCAGATATGATTACAGTGATAACCTTGTTCAATAACTTGCCAAGGATGAAAATTAAGCAAGGTATAAAATAGGAAGACATATATTCACCTAAAGAATAAACCAGCATGTCCTATTTAATTTCAAAATGGAGTCCCTATCAGTGATGAAGTTGTTCAAGTGTTTTTATTCACTAGTGACATTGTTCTAGTTGTATTAAACCCTGGAACAATACAGCACTTTTTAGTAAGATGCACAATTATATGAAATAGATTGGTTTAACCTTGTCTACTTGATATAAAAAAGTGAATGAAAAACTCATATTGCCCAATTTGTGGCATACAAATGGATGGAAATTTCCCAAACACAATTAGCTTTTGGGCAAGTATTTCATTTGGGCTTAAAGTTGAGTTTAAGGAAATGTGATTGACTGGCATTTTGAGATTTACTGTGATAGCTGTTACAAAAATGTACCTCTTCAACAACCAATGGTGTTAAGCAGTTCCAAATCATGGAACATGATGTAAGAATCAATAAGATGATAATAAATGCCAGAATGTATATCTAGCACTTTGACAATTCTAAAATGCTATGTGAAAGTCAATTATTTTTTATCATTATTAAAAGCAATTAAAATTCATGTCACTCAAATGACAATATAAAATTTCTGGTGGACATACATGAGCTAAAATATGACTTGAAGATGAGAAGTGGCATAAAAGGCCTCATCGTATATGGTTAGAATTTTGATTCAGCTGTCCAATAAGAATGAGAGGAAATAGAGAGTGTTATATTGACACCACCAAGATAAATGAACTAGAGGAAAGACTCCAATATCTTAGGTATAACTTCTACATGGAATTTATTGCAGGGAATAGATAAAAATTACATAGAATGAGAATTGGAGGTATTGAGGTATGGAACATTGCAATCTGTGCCTTTGGAGGAAATATGTAAGCCAAAGAGACATACATACATGCATATATATGTGTGTATGTATACATATATACACATACATACATATGTGTGTATGCATATGTATATGTTTGTATGTATGTTTAAGTGAATCCAGGGGTTTTAAAAAATTATTCAAGGTCTACCCATGGTCTCAGATATTATCACAGCAGACAAGAGTTGGAAAAGACTCTTGTGTTAAAAATTATAATAAATTTTATGGATATGTTATCTTTACATCATAGTCATTTCTGGAACTTCTCCCCTCTATGCCCATAGCAGTCATGATTGAACCTTCCTGTGTAATGACCATATATGACCATATATGTGACATTTTGCCCTAGTAGATTCTTACCTTGTTGGTTTTTCAATTATTCAGGGATCAGCTTCTTGTTAGTGATCTTTTTAGTATTGTTCTTTTTATTCTACTTGTTCCATTCTCCATCAAGTTCATACAAATCTTCCTATGCTTCCCTGAATTCCTAATATTCATGATTTTGTATTACACAGCATTATTCCATTGCATTAATATGCCTCAGTCTTTTTCAGCCATTCCCCAATTAATGAATAATCTTATTTCAGTTCTTTGTTGCCATAAAACCCAACATTTTGGCAAATCACTAGTCTACACATGCGATGTCTATCATATTACTTGTATTCTCAATGGATGTGTGGGACTGGAGGGAAGGAGAGAATATAGAAATTAAGATTTTTAAAATATTAACTTTTTTAAAAGAAAAATATTTTGGCAAGTATTAGAATTTTGTTGTTTTCTTTGTTTTCTCTGTGCCATAAACACAGTAGTAAGATATTTGGAATCAAAATATGTGAATAATCTTGTCATATTCCTTGCATAATTGCAAATTTATATCTGGAATAGACAAATTCATACCCCTACCAATAGTATATTAATATGGTATCTCCTCAAAGTTCCTCCAATATTGACTAATTTCATTTTTTTTTGGCATCTTTGTTCTCAAAGTGGACCATCTTTATTCTCAGAGTGGACCAATGACATCAGGACGATGATGTCTTGACTTGGGCATGAATTAGCATTTTTACTGGTTTCCTGAATGTGGAACCTTAGAGTTATTTTAGTTTTCATTTCTTTAACTTTTAATGATTTAGAACATGTTTGCAAGTGCTCATTTATAGTTTGAAATTCTTTTGAGAACTGTGTGCCCATCTTCTTTATATTCAGGAAGGACATGGTAATTTTATTTCAAAATATCTATTATATCCTTTCACCAATAATTTCCTCTTTTATTGTTCAGATTTCTTTCCAGAGTAACAAAGCCTTTCATTATTGTTACTGAGCCTGCTAGAAAGAGAGTGAAATAATTCCTGCATCTTCAACTATTCTTACCAAGACTGATTACACCCCAAATTCGGTAGGGGCCAATACTCTTGGGATCTTCTAAATATTAGATATGAGAACTCTTTGACACTTGATATCACAAAATGATGGCATATTTTGACTTGAGAGGTTGATACTTAATGGGCACAATTGAGTATAAAAAGTCTAAAGGAGATATTCTTAGCTGAGGCACATAGATTATTGCACAAAATTTCTAGATCACTAGAAACACAAATATATTCAAAATGACCCCTACCTAACAAAATTGCACTTTAAAGTATAATTCTAAAAAATAAAAGAGCAATGGTAGTGAATTTCCACTGTTTCGCTTGGTTTGACCTATGTAAGACTTTATAGCTTATGGCATATATAGAGGAAAGGAGAGGGAAAAAAGGAGGAAAATACTACTGGTTGCTCCTCTGATTACCAGAAGAGTAATTTCCCAACCACCTCTTTCTACAGAGAGGTGGAGGAATCCCTGTAATCCCCATTGTTCTCTATTCTTATAAGAAGAAAGCCAGCTTTCTCTTGCTGCCAACTGGCCAGCTAGAAGGGAAGAGAGAACCTGAGTAATAGTAAAGATCTCAGAAGACCTGTCTGAAACCCCTTCTCCCTATTTTTAACAGTCAAATCAGATTTTATGTTCCTGGTCATGTAGCTTCTTGCTAAGATACGAGTCTGCTCCTCGGCTTCTCTAGATGATAGAATAAAAATGTCTGATTTATATTACAAAGTGTTCCAGAGAAGGAATTCACTCTGAATCAAGAAGGCCTTGCACCATTAATTTCCAGAAAACTGCCCCCCTCAGTCTAGCCCACATGATTTGTTGAAGAACACAATTTAAGTCAAAAGGGTCATGGCTCTATTTTCATAAACAGAAAGCTGCCTCTTCAATTTGTTCCATATTAGAATCATTCTTATACAGGGTACATACATGTGAAGGACAGAATACCCTTTTCAGAGGTTATTAGTAGTTAAGTGTAATATTGTCATGGACGGCTGAGCTGAGGATACCTCGTAACATTGCTTTTTTTATTTTCTAAGGGATGAAATTTTCTATAAATCAATTGTACTTAGAATTTTCACCTCTCTCGTTTTCATGGTATAGGTGAACAGAAATATCCCTGCTACTACTGGAAGAACAGACTGGAAACATATCCAAACTTCACATTCTGATTATCTCAACCTTCCTCCCACTTAAGAAAAAAAATCAACTATTTCATTGATTTTACTATAGCATAGTCAAATCAACTTACCTGTTGTTGTTTTTCATGGTTCAGTGTGCAAGAATGAGCAATGATTTCCTTCATCAACCATCCAGCTGAAAATTGTTTTGCTTATTAGTCAGTATAAATTGTTCTTCTGCTAAAACATAACATATCAGCATGGAAGAATTTATTGCCTAATTTCACCTTATCCATCTTTCCTTTTCCAGTATTGATGCATAAAAACATTAGCATCTGATGTGGTATAGAATAGAAAGAACACAGTGTTTACTGTGAAGTTTGGATTACCAGGGAGAATGAGACGACTTGGGATATCATTCAGAAGCAGGATCTTCCCAATGGAGGTCAATCCGAAGAGCAAGACTCGTGCTAATTGGGAGAAATAATTTTGGCTCTTTAACCAGGTAAAGTGGATGGGGCCAATAATAATGGAGGAGTTAGCGTACTGTGCTAGACTAGGGCACTGTTTCACTCTTCTTATTTTTCTATTGCCTGGGATCTGTACTTATGAATACCAGGTCACATAGGCTTCTGTTTGTCCTTCCTTTTCTAAGAGCACCATGATGATGTGACTTGTGGTTGACTTTGATTTGAGAGAGGGAGAACTGTGCAAAGTCACAAGCCTTACTTTCTCCTCCAGAGTCATCTGGGTCAACTGCAGATGGCCCAGGATGCAATAGGAGACCTTGGTTCTTTTAGGCTAAGGTCTTTTCAGGTTCTCACTTTGAAAGAGGTAATGTCCATTCAGTGAATAGGCCTCTTTAACAAGTGAGTCAATGGATGGCCCCTTTAATTAGAAAAAAAAAAGCATCAAACTGGGAGGGGAAGGAAACAGTTACTATTGCCAATCACTCTGAGCCTGGAGTGTCCAAAATATAGCCATTAAATGGTGCTTAGGCAGGGACCTATTTGTTGTCCAATCTAAGAGATCCAGGATGAAATGAGTTTAAGCTTTGTCTTTTGGTCACATAAGCACATGCTTATTAAAGTCCCTGGTCCCACTTCTGTAGTTCAGTCTACACGCTAACCTATCATCCTTATTTCTTATTATATCACTTTTGCTCCTATAATTTGTACTATCTTGCTTTTCCTGAGTATTCAGACTCTCCCACCTCCTCACATTTTTCTAAGGCCTTTTCTTGGAATGTCCTCGATAGCACCTTTGCTTATTTTTTTAAACTAATTTTAAATAATTATTGAAAATCAATTTTCTATTCTTCCTCCCATCAAGAAAGCAATAACAACAACAAGAACAAAAAAACAAGGTCCTTCCTGCATTGCTCATGCCCAAAAATTATATCTCATTTTGCTTCCTGAGTCCATCATCTTTGTCAGGAGGTGGGTAGTTCATCACACTCATCACTGCTGTTTCTCGTCAGTCTAGGAAAAAAAATGATGCCTGAATCTGAATGCACTTTGTAATACTCATTCAATACTTATCATATACCGCGTTGCTGATAGATGTCTATTTTCTTTCTCCTATTAGATTGTAAATTCTTTGAGGACAAGGTTCATATCTTGTCAATAATTGTTTACACAAACTGATTAACTTTAGACAAGTCACTTAAGACTCCTCTTGGGGGTCTCAGCTTCCTTATCTATAACATTAAAGGGTTATAGTAGATGAATTCTCAATTCCCTTCAGGCTCTAAATCTATGATCTCTATCAACAATTTATGATTTATATAGTGCTTTATGGTTATAATGTGCTTTACATATATCATCTCATTGGAATCACACAACATCTCTGGCAGGTAGGTAGTGCACTTTAAATCTCACAATGGAATTTTCATGGTGCTTTATCAAAAATATTTGTTCAATGAAGTATGATATGTGATTTGGTGTAAAAGTTATTATACAGGGTCAATTTACCAACTAGATCTTCATTTTTTCTTCCGTCCTTCTTCCTCCTTCCTTCTCTCCCTCCCTCTTTCTCTTTCTTTCATCTTACATCTGTCTAATAAAAGACAATATTGAGGTAACTGCCCATGGGGACCATAAAGGTAGGTGAGTAAATCAACAGAGCTCTCAGCTTCTCTCTCGCCCCTCTCTCCCCTAGTTCTGCCCTCTCAGCATAGCTAACTTTTTTTCTAAAGGTGGGAGTTTCCACATCCACCACAATTAATATAATCACAGGAAGCCTATACATCTGAATGGAATCAAGCAATCAATCAATCAGACTAGGTGGAAACTAGATGAGGAAATTAGGTGTGGAAAAGTCCTCAAACTATTTGAGAGAAATAAATGCTTTGAGCACTGGATAAAGACCAATAACCCACACAGGAAATATTTTGGGATTGTCTGAATGAATCAGAAACACCTCTGGGCCTAGGTATCTCAGCAATCCAGTTCTGCAACTGCAGGGACTCTTGAGAGTGAATTGCCCTTGGTGGGGACAGGATCAAGTTTCTCTACTTCCCTTACCATTGACCAGGTAATGACTTAGTGACATTGAAAAGATCAGAAAATCTAGAGTTCTTATTGCCATCAACAGCAGGGGAAGGTGGAGTCACACATCCTCATCTCAGATCTGAGGT